>JAJMJF010000012.1:0-263514 GCA_030563415.1 Casaregolazyma lundiana | reverse complement strand
GACGTTCTCTTCTTGCGTGCGCGCGTTCCCACGGTGTACTTGTCTAGCGAAGTTGGCTTGTTGATTCCTCAGATTATATTCCTGTTCGTATGCAGCTCGGTTTACTTCATTATGGGTCTCTGCATTGTTCACTTGTCCCACATCTCGCAGGATAATGATCCTTTCTGATCTATGCTCCCTTGTGCTTCGATTCAACCCAGCATCCTGCCATTGAAACTCGCGAGTATCTGCATGTTCTAACGCCTCCGAATGCCCACGCTCAGCTTCTTGTGAACAAATTATCCTGATAAGTTCTTCTCTGGAACGTCCTGCAAGGTCATCCAAATTCACCATTTTGAGATGCTCGTTGAAGAATAAACTTATTAGGTATCTGACTTGCGTGACGATTTTTTAATTGCGATATGTAAACCAGGGCCGAAGCGAGTCACGAAGCTATTCGTCTGAACGGGTAAAAATACTGCGGTGGTGTGCTAGTGCTAAAAAGTGTCAGTAGCGCTCTTTTTCGTGATGGAGGTTTACACACTCCTTGTCAATGTTGGCCCCGTTCCACTGCGATATGAGATTTTGTCTGTGCGGCTAACTGAGCAGCTCCTGCTGGTAATAAGGATTTATTTCCGAGATCAATTCCTCTGAAGTCAACATGAGGACGGGATAAACAGGCTCATATTTTGAGCAAGGCTATACAATGCACCATAAGAACTCTTGCTCTAGTTCACCTCAAGCAGAAAAATCATTCTTCACGTAATATGCATGCATGGGAGGGTCTATATTGCTATTGTGTGACTGGATCAGGAAATACAAGACGAGAGCCGCACGCAATGGGGCCGTCTTTAGTTCTGTGAAATTTCATAGGGTCTATAAAGAAGCCGGGAATACGACCGTATCAATTAGAGTAATGTTCAAGTAATGTACGTGACCAATTAATATAATGCCGTAACGTCTTAAGGTGCCGACCTGTTTGCTCTTCCTCCGAGAGGAGAAGTATTTCCGCACGATATCCACCTCGCTGTAGTGATACTCATTACACAGTCCAGCCTCGTTATAATGATACTCGATGTAGCGATATCCCCGCTATAATGATGGATGTTGCTTCCAAAAATTAGAAAAAACCGCTTGTACTAGGTTCGCTATGACGATATGCCCGTTACAATGATGACAGAAGCGTGTTTTTTTACATTACTATAACGAGGTTCTACTATAGCACTATCCCAGCTCCAACGATGGGTATTACTGGCAAAGATTAGAAAATATCGTCGGTACTGCGTTCCCTATAACGATACCCGCGTTGTAACGATTGTGGAAGCGTTTTACATTGTTATTATGGGATAGAGAACTGTAACACTATATTTCGAACCTGCCACTGACGCTGACCAGGGCTGTTAGGTATTACTATGCTAACCATTACACCAAGCCAGACGCCGAAGCATGTGTAATATAAGAGCATTCGACACGATATGTATAAAATTATAAAATAATAGTACTGCAATCAATCAATCATCCCTAAATTGGAAAGCTGCCGCGGTGGCGGGATAGCCTAATTGGGATGTTTTCTGATTATTTAAAGGATCACAACAAGTGTCTCACATTGCCAACCGCCTACTGGTAAATATCAATATGGATTTTAATGTGCAGGATATACCACCTCAGCTTATTGATATATTTAGAAAAGCTGGTCAGCTGTCTGCTGATGGGTCGAAGATTGTACGCGTTACCGATGGTATTGTTTTCGAAGAATTGGCAGAGAAAAGTCGAGAAGAATTGATCGAAATTATTCTGTCAATTCAGGAGGAGCGTACCAGAATAGAGGCGGCAAGGGTAGAGATTCGAAAGCGGACTGAGAAGGTGAAGAAGCAGCGTGAGGAGGCAGATAAAATTTTGGAAATGGACAGGAGAGAACGTCAGGAGGTACAGGAGAAGCTGAAGGAGGTAAAGAAGAAGCTTGCCAATACGAGGAGAGCTCGAACTCGGAACAAGAAGGCTCTTGTTAAAACAATAAGGCACCGTAAGTACCGCGAATCTGTGCTCGCCAATTCGCGATGGAAACTTGAGGTGACAAAAGCATATATCAGAACCCTTGACTGTCTGTCTGAAAAGGATAGATTGATAAAAGAGAAGCTCAAGAAGGAGGGAAGGGAATTATCTGATGATAAGTAGTTTTTGGTGTTTTATGGCTATGGGCATCAATACAACCTGCCATTTTGCTAATTTATGCTCGTCTGGTTATCGGAAGTTTTATGCCAGATTATCATGGCGCGACGTAATTACAGCTATCACCTTTTTCATGCTCCTAAATACGTTATCTTCTTATTCCATCATTACTGGACACACAATAGTTGGCTACTTTGTGATAAAAAGACAGCTCCTGAATAAGTACCACTTATAGATGCTATGGTATGTATGCACTGGATATACATAATAAAAGGTATATTTAAGGCTTTACAGGAGTCTACTGCGAGTTTTAAACCAAGCACTGTGGGTAACTTAACAATGCATTCAGAGTGACCATCTTGCTTGAGCCATTAGCCTTAACTAGCAAATTAGCAAATTAACCAAGTCTAGCAAAGAAGGAAACTTGGTAGCAATTTGTAGAAAAGCTACGTATCTTCAGTTTCATTGTCAGAACATGTTTTTCTCTTCTTGTGGAGCTGTTCCTTTATCCATATATCCCGTTCCTCCATAATCTTATATGCTTTTGCCAGCTCGAGATTTCTTCGATTCTCAGCAAGCACCTTTTCGCGGTACATACGGGATCTTCTTGCCCTAATGAGCGCCTTCTCCATCAGAGTATTAGCTCTCCCCCTATTAGCAAGCTTTTCGTTTACCTCCTTCAGCTTCTTCTGTACCTGCTCACGTTCTTTCTTATCCATTTCCAAACTCTTTTTTGCCGTTTTACCGTGCTTCTTCTTCTTCTTCTCTTCAGTCTGTTTTCGAATCTCTGCACTTGCCGCCTCTATTCTGGTACCCTCCTCTTGGATTGACAGAATAATTTCAATCAATTCTTTTTTGCTTTTGTCTGCCAATTCTTCGAAAACAATACCATCGGCAATGCATTCAATCTTTGACCCATCAGCAGACAGCAGACAGGCGTTCCTTAATATTTCAATAATCTGAGGTGGTAGACCCTGCACATCAACATCCATCTTGACGTTCACAAGTAAGCGGGGGCAAGTTAAGACAAGAACTGATTACCATGATCCTTTAAATATCAATCAGAAACCTTCCCAATTAGGTTATCACACCGCTTCAGCCGCTCCATGATGTCGTCATGTATCTCTAGGGTTTTACCAGAGTAGCAGCGCACTTTAAAGATACTGAATTGTACCAACAATTGTATGATACAATCGTATGAATGTTCCCATTGGCGCATTATGTGGAGGCTTTCTTTGCCCCCCCATTTCAACACGTACTAAGTAATAACTTATTTTAATCTAGCATCACTTCTAATAATCCGTGGATGAATATGCCGTCTCTGAACCGCTGTGCAATAAACGACTGCTAACAGTGACATCAGACTTGGTCAGCTCCTGCACTTCTGCCGGCACGTCGCTAGAGTGCCTATATATATAATATTGCCATAAAAGGAGCAGTTCTAAACAAAATACTAGGGCAAATCCGCCTAGAAACGGGATTTCGTTGATGAAAAAGTCGTGACGTAGGACCGGATCTGGTATAGCATGCCCGCTTGCAATGATGGATAAGCTGCTACCGAAGTTGCCAATTAGATCGGCCAAAAATAAATAGATGCTCACATGACCAGTTGACTTCTCGTGATGATTTTTGATGATTTGTGGGAGTGCAGATACGAAGTAGAAGCACGAACAGACGTAGCCTGCAAATGTGCCGATGACCATGATCGGTTCTGATAACGCGTCGATAGCGTCGACTGGTAAACCGTCTATAGGAGCAGCTGAAGCAACAGAGGAGGAGGCCGATAGTGATACAAGAATATCAGAAACATTGACAGGTCTCGTCCTAGTAACAGTCATTGGTTCGCTGACAGCATCGTAGGATTTTGAAGGCTCGAAATCGGCGATTTCTTCTGAGTCCTCGGGCATATCTGCCTCAAGGATCTCAATATAAGTCTCATGAGCACTCTCATGAGCATGAGTATAATAATAGTATTGGCCAAGAAGAACGCCATCGAGGGCAAGAAAGAATGTAGCTAACAGTTTCTGAAAGAAGAGCTGATTGGTGAAGTACGAACCGACGACATTCGACAGGTCGCCAGCAAACCAGCACAGCAGAAACAAGCTTGAGAAGCCTTCTACATGCTGCGTCTTCCAATTGACGTATATTTGGTAAAGTCCGGCCCAAATCCAGCCGGCAACCGAGACGATACTGGCAACATTAGAAACAACGCCCAGGTGGTTTTCTATCTGCGAAAGCCAGTGCAGTAACGGACGACCAAAGTTAAAAAACGCTTCCGACATGGCTTTTCCCGCAACAATGGTGCGGAAGTTGGCCGTATATCGAAGATTGTTGCTTGCAGATAACAAATCTCGATAAGTTTGCGAAACTTCCCATTGCGGGAATTATAGCACGGAGAAGATATCAGATATGCTATAAGTCAACAACTGGACTGGATGAAGGTATTAGAAGAGAAATAACAAGAGAGAATGCAGAGAATCATATAGGGAAAATGCACAAGATATCATGTATTTGCATTGGTTACTGGCAGAATGGACACTTCCTATTACCTAAGCTTTGGCGAAATCGCCTCCTATGACTGATAAAGCCCGTATGAAGCTGCTCATATCATATATTACATGTAATATTATCTAGCCAATGGCGTTTCACACTGCTATCGCCAAAAGGCATCGTCACGTCATCACCAAGGATCCCGTCGGACCCGTTATCTTTGCCGTGCAATGTTGATCTGAGCCTGTTGATACGGCCCAATATGGAAACCGACCCCAGATAGGGCAGTCGAGGAACTTATACAAAGGCTGCCATTGGTTGGCGATACTGTTATCAAATACGGCATCGAGTACCCTTGCAAGGCACGATATCCGCTCAGAGCCAAGTGACTACGGCCCTTGTGCTGATTGGATACCGTAATCAGTGATAAGAAGTCTTGTCATGTACGGCACCAATGTCGCGATAAACCGTCAGCGAATGGGGAGTGGTGTATAGGATTTGCAAAAAAAACGTATCAGTGTTTGTAAAAAGGCCGATGGCCAAGAAATGATTAGTTTTGGCCATGTTTATCGATGCAGATGTATAACATAGCACGGATATGGTAATATACTACTGGATGTACTTGATCAACAATACCCATCAATGGTATCTATACTCAGTAAATCTGCCAGTGTGTGCAAATTTTTAGTACCTGACCACATATTCATCTGATTAAATCTATCTGAACACATGTACATCTATTCCTCGGCCTTGTGCATCTTCGAATTGACCTTCCGTATTGGCTCTGAACAAAACCTCAGCCTTACTCCCTTTTTAGCCAAGTTTTGGCTGCAAGTTTTGGCCACAACACTAATAAACAGGCATAGAATTCAACGCATCATTGCACCAAGATGGATCAACATTTGATCGATACCGTTAATCGGTTACAGGTATGTAATATTTGCAGATACAACAGTTAGATATCCGTTCCGTCTCAAACTAACACGAACTAGGATGCTTTAGCCACCTTGGGCCCCTCTGGACATAACATAGATTTGCCTCAGATCACTGTCGTGGGTTCTCAGTCTTCGGGCAAGTCGTCAGTGCTAGAAAACATTGTAGGCCGTGATTTCTTGCCTCGAGGCACTGGTATTGTCACTAGACGTCCTCTGGTTCTGCAGCTCATCAATCGACGGCCCACCGATGCGCTCGCAGCCGCCGACCGCACCAACGAAAACAACCGTGAGGAGTGGGGCGAGTTTCTGCACAAGCCTGGTGAGAAGTACTATGATTTTAATGAGATCCGCAAAGAGATTGTCAATGAAACTGATCTCAAGACTGGTAAAAACCAGGGCATTTCGGCCGTACCAATCAATCTGAGAATATATTCACCTCATGTATTGACCTTGACGCTAGTGGATCTGCCCGGGCTTACCAAAGTGCCTGTTGGTGACCAGCCCAAGGACATTGAGCGCCAAATCAAGGAAATGGTGCTCAAATTCATCTCCAAGCCAAATGCCATCATTCTATCGGTCACTGCTGCAAACACCGATCTGGCCAACTCTGATGGTCTCAAACTCGCCAGAGAAGTCGATCCTGAGGGAAACCGAACTGTCGGAGTGTTGACGAAGATCGATCTGATGGATCAAGGAACGGATGTCAACGACATTTTAGACGGCAAGATCATCCCATTGAGATTCGGCTACATTCCCGTCATCAATCGAGGCCAGAAAGATATCACCAGCAACAAGTCGATACAGTCTGCTTTGGAATTCGAAAAGAACTTCTTTGAATCGAACCCTTCGTATCGGAACAAGGCCCAGTACTGCGGAACCCCTTACCTGGCCAAAAGGCTCAATAGCATTCTGCTGAGCCATATCAAGGCCACATTACCAGATATTAAGCATAGAATTGAGATGACCTTGAAGAAGTACCAGAGCGAACTTGCTGCTTTGGGTCCGGCTGATCTGGGTTCGTCTTCTAGTATTGTGCTGTCAACAATCACCGAGTTCAGCAATGAGTACCAGAATATTTTAGATGGCCGTAACAACGATGTCACGTCCCAGGAATTGTCAGGAGGCGCTAGAATCTCGTTTGTTTTTCATGAAATATACGGCAATGGAATCAAAGCTCTGGATCCGTTTGATCAAATTAAGGATGCTGACATCCGCACTATTCTGTACAACAGCGCTGGTGTTTCGCCATCGCTATTTGTAGGGACGGGACCGTTTGAATTTCTTGTCAAAAAACAGATTCGAAGATTCGAAGAGCCGTCATTAAAATGCGTGTCTTTGGTGTACGATGAATTGGTTAGGATTCTCGGCCAAATACTTAACAAACCTCTGTATAACAGGTACCCGAACCTGAGAGATCTGATATCCCAGGTGTTTGTGTCATTTCTGCGGCAGCTCACTGTTCCCACTAATAAACTGGTGCAGGACATTGTGGCCATGGAAGAGAGCTACATCAACACTGCGCATCCCGATTTGATAAAAGGCAACCAGGCAATGGATATTGTGAGCGAACGTCTCAACTTGTCGAAGCCTGTCCAGCTGGACCCCAAGACCGGAAAGCCCATGTCTAATCAGCCGGCTGCATCGGTGGCAGTCAAGGTGGAGAAGGAAGATGCGTTTGGAGGCTTTTTCGGCAATTTCTTTTTATCTAAAAACAAGAAGCGACTTGCGGCCATGGAGGCGCCGCCAGCGGTATTACGAGCATCGGGCCAGATGACGGAACGAGAAATGATAGAGACGGAGGTTGTCAAGCTGTTGATCAATTCGTATTTCGGTATAGTGCAGAGAACTGTGGCCGATTTGGTTCCCAAGAGCGTTACATACAGCCTGGTGACTAGTTCCAAGGAGAATATTCAGAAAGAGTTGCTGGAGAAGCTGTACAAAGGAGATGGATTAGATAGTTTGGTCAGGGAGAATGAGTTTACAGTGCAGCGACGTAAGGAATGCCAACGAATGGTTGAGGCATTGAATAAGGCGGCAGCAATTGTGGGCAGTGTTTAAGGAGGATCGGCATGTAATAATAGAGAAGGGAGAGGAGTAAAGGAGTGAGTAAAAGAAGTAGAATAAAGTGTATTTTGCAATATCGTTCTTGCAAATATTAGTACTTAGCGTTAAGCGTTGGTGCAAGTTGTGTTTGCATGTTAAATTTATTGACTCAGGTTTCAAAATACCATAAAGGAAACAAAAACTAAGATATTAGAATTGAATGCTTTATCATGTCATTGCATTACTATTACCAGTCACTGCATTACTATCACTATTCTCAAATTCTCATTATATTCTCACTATTCTATCGTTCTACCTATTATTTTGCCATGCACTGCCTTAGCCTGCCCTCCTTCCCTATCAGTCCACACTGCCGTTCCATCAATCATAAGCTCCATGCATTAATCTACAAGCTTAACCAAACGTGACAACTCCAGTATTACGGCCCGGTTGAAATTGTCGGTAAATTCCGCTACAAATCCAATACCGTCCAATCCACCTACTTTGCCTGCTTTACCTAGGCTATTTAAGCTGTTTACGCCACCCTTTTTGGGAAAAACTGTGGGGTTAATTGCCAAGGGCCTTTGATCATCGGCCCAACAGAACAATTGCCCACTGAATAATTCGCATTAGAAACCGGTGGTATTTACAGCTATTCGATTGAGGTATATCTACCTAAAAAACCTCCCCCTCAACTCCCCTGTCGCAGATATTCCCCCGAGCATCGGCCAGTTCTTGTTGTACACCCACCACCACACCACAGCAAAAAAACAAGACCCATTGCCGCGCCTCGCTGCTATAATCGGCAACAACCATGATCCCGCCGCGTCTAGAGACGCGCATAGCATGGTGGCATATGTCGCTTGCACTGCTGCTCCTGGTATTCGGCACGGTGTTTTTCATGATGTCCTTCGACAGCTTTGATTATACCAGCGACGTTAGGCTCCTGGATCCAATGGCTGCGCTGATAACGTCACCGGGCACCAACATGTCCATCACAGCCAGACCTGCTGCGTTTGGACCGAGCATACCCATGAAGCCCGGCGACGAGGGCGATGAGCTGGGCGGTTTCACCGGGTCGCTGAGCGTCGTGGGCTCTCTGGCTTGCGAGCCCGACGTGGCCATGGAGGATCTCAGAGAGAAGATAGCATTGGTGGCTCGTGGCGGCTGCGGGTTTTACCAGAAGATTATGATTTTACAGCAATGGGGCGCTGCCGCCGTCATAGTGGGCGATAGCGAGTACCGCCGTTCGTTGGTTACAATGTTCAATGGCGATGGCCTGGACGACGTCCTTATACCCAGTGTGTTTGTTTCCCGCGAATCCTACGAGTACCTGCAAAACGTCGATATCGTCACTATCAGCAATGTTCCTGAGAGTGGCGCCTTTCTGGACACTGTGCTGTTTCTACTCGTTAGTCCTCTCGTCAGTTTAAGCATGATATATGCTGTTTTGGTCATTCATCGCCGCTACAGAATCGCAAGGGAGCGTCTTCCTAAGTCATACATTGAGCATATTCCCAGAAGAGTTTGGACGCAGCCCGACCAGCACCACGAGGACCCAGAAGAGCCCCTGTTGATGATGCAGCAGCAGCAGCCGAGCCCTGAAGTAGTGCTAGAACAGCAGACCACGAGCCACCGCCCGCCGGCCTCTCACGAAAAAACCTGGGTGTCTTCTGGAGAGTGCATTATTTGTCTCGAAGATTACGTCTCAGGGGTCAGCGAGGTGATGCATCTGCCTTGCGGTCATGAATTCCACGCCATATGCATAACCAGATGGCTCGTTTGTCGTAAGAAAACGTGCCCCATATGCAAGAAAGACGTCACAGAGGCCACTGAACATACGCCTCTGATCCGGCGACTGATTGGCAGACGCGCGTCGGTGGTAGTTTCTGACGCTGAGGGACATAGCCATGATTAACCGAATGCTCATTCAACAGAACAGCCGACCAGCTCTACCTAGAGATATTAGGCCTCTTTTATTATTATTACTATAATTATTATTTTTATTTTTATGTTGCAAAAATCCTTCAATATATATTTTATGGCTTTATTATTATTAGAATCGGGCGCCACGTGACTCTTAGTCAGAATTAAACCTCACTTTGCTTCGTCAGCTTTCTCTTCTTCACTTCACGCATCAATGGCCACTCAACATTTATACACAACCGGCTATGATATGAGTCCGAAACTTAAGGAAGACGGAGTTTTCACTGATACATTTATGCAACCTGCGGACTGGGAGCAGTGCGAGGAATACACGAAGCACGAGGCTGACAAACTCAATGGTTATACCAGAGCGCCAGAAGTAGACCCCAATTCCGGTATGAATCCGCTTCTTCACGATTCAAATGCATTGACAGGTACTTTGTATAGCCCTCTTTCATCGGACGTTTCTCCAAACACCGCTACAAGTAATACATCTGATTATCTGACAGGGAGTCAGTTCGGCGCAAACGAGACTCAGCCATCAGAACTCAACATTGAAGATGAGGTTGAGCGAAAGAAGGCTCAGAACCGTGCTGCTCAGCGGGCTTTTAGAGAAAGAAGAGACCAGAAGGTTAAAGAGCTTCAGCAGAAGCTGACCGAAGCTGAGGCTGTCATAAAGCGACTCACAGAGGCAAATGAGAGGCTGTTGCGAGAGAACACTGTAGTTACTACTGAGAATAAGGTGTTGAAAGAAGGCCTAAAGAAGGAGCACGGCGCAGTTGCACCGCGGAGCAAGGTCACATTTCCGCCTCATGACTTCTTCATGAACCTCACTGGGGAACATACTACCCCAGAAAAGGATGCTAGAGACGTATCATTTGAGAAGTATCATTCGTCTAGTCATAATACCACACTTCTTGGCGTCGGGGCTATTTGGAAAATGATTGTTGACGACCCGACTATCCCGGACGACATTGACCTCGATATGATCATTGATAAGCTTAAAACCCATGCAGTCTGCGATGGAAACGGGCCTGTATTTCCTCTAGATATGGTACAACAGATTATCAAGGATGCTTGTGCACAAGGAGGCAATTAGTTCGCTGGCGTATTGGTTCCTCTTAGATGAATTTGGTAAAGAGCCGATTTTCACAAACACTGCATTTCACACGCGAGACTCTAACCGTCTCATATTATATATTTACTGATTAAATGTTCCAAAATATCGGCTACAAATGTTATGAAAGGTCAAATGCAAACTTAGAGTACCTCCTGATTCGTTTGCCGTAGTAATAAAATAGCACAGGGACTGGAATCAACAGAGCGGAGAAGCAGCCCAGAAGTGTTCCGGCCCAATTAACGCCCAAGTTCTTAAACATGAAAGTAGCAAAAAGTGGGAAGGCGGCGCCAAAGGCCGAACGCAGAAAAGTATTGGCTGCCATTGCGGATGCCGCGAAAAACAAGTATGCGTCAACAATATAATTGATAGCGGACAAAAATACCGAAAGTAGTCCAAACCCAGTAAAGATGCCCGAGACTGCAGGAACAGCCCAGTGAACCTTTTCGGGATAATTGCCAGACCATGTAAACCAGAAGAGTCCAATGGTAAATGCTACTGCACCAGTAATACATGAAGGCAGACGGGCCTCTGGAACAGGTTTACCGCCATTTTTGGCAATAATTCTTTTGTATCTAGGTTCAAAGAATACCAAAATGCTGATAACAGCACACAACTGGCCTACACAAAGGCCCAGGTACGGAAGATCCGCAACACCCTTTTTAAAACCATACTTTTCGCTAAATACCAGAGGGTATGCTTCCAAAAACATGTAGAGAATGCCATATATGAAGGCCGTGTATATGGTGATCAGGAACACAATGGGTTCCGTGAAAAGCATTCTCAACGGACGCGTAAGATTCTTTTGCACGAGGTCAGACATATCTAGCTCGACGTTTTCTTGCGGAGCGTATATGCCCCAATTGCCAGTTCTTCTTCGTAGTTCTCTAGCTTTGTAGGCAAGAACAATGGGGTGATAGGATTCTTCACAAACAAAGACATTGAGAATAAACGACAAAGCTGCCATAATGCCGGTGATGTATTGAGTCCAACGCCATCCAAGGTACGAGTATCCGATAAACCCGCCTACGACAGGGGCAGCGATGGGACCCATGAAAACAGTGCAACTGAACATGGTTAGAGCAGTGCCTCTGTACTCATTGTTGAACATGTCTGAGAAGACAGCAGCAACGACTGCTAGGGGAGCAGCGCCGATAAATCCCGCGAAAAATCGACACAAAAGAAGCGTCTGAAGATCTTTGGCGGTAGCGCAAGCAAACTCAAAGACCATCAGGCCAAATGAAGAAATGACTAGGGGTAATTTACGCCCATAGAGCTCAGACAAAGGCGCCCATAAAATGGGGCCAGATGCAAATCCAAAGACGTAGAGTGATACACCAAGCGTTGCCACGACGGGGGCGACTTTGAACTCGACGGACACAAATTCAATGGCAGAAGCAAAAATAGCCGATGCCCAGGCCGTTACCATCGTGGAATAACCCAAGGCAACACATATGGCAATCTTGCGTTTTAATGGCCAATTATGCGGAAATAGCGGATCGTCTGGTCCGTCGTATTGAACCTCGTATGGCTCTCTGTCGGGCAACGGCGGTGGATAGTCACGACCACCTCCCATTGGCGGTAGTGGCCTGGTGCTGTCGCGTCTCCTCAGCCGAGACGACGTTTGAGAAAGAATACGATTGATTTGGTTCATATCTTCTCGAGATTCCATGGAAGACGTTGTGGCCCTGCGCCCTAGTTTAGGACCAGCTCCATAAAAGCCCTGTGGATGCTCGTTCTCGTCCGTGCTGTCCGAAGCACTGGCATGCTTTTCAATGTCTTGGATTTCCGCGGCCATCTCATCTCCGTTAGCCATAGTGAAGGATGTTGAGTTAATATGGCACAAAGAGTGTTTATATACAAAATTTGCTCGGAGTTAGGCTAAGATATGCCGTGCCAAAAAAAAAGTCGGGATAAAGCACAGGCACATACCACGGCCACGGCATTCATCGGAGATTATTTTCTGTGAAAAATAGTGCTATTTCAGTACGGTAAATTGCTCTAATATATATTTATATATGCGGATTATCTTACAGTGCAATTTACCGGCATACAAAATTCGCTACCGTCGGATATACGCAAAACTCAAACTCCGAGATGGAGCGGAAAAAGGGTCGTCGATCACTCCCGTTGCAGGTACGGAGGTCCGATGATGACAAATTATTCTGGACGCCGAACGTTCATCGCGCGGCTTTGAGATGTGAAGTATAAGAAAATGAAAGAGGAAGCGGTTACAGAAAATGGAAAAATGGGAGTTTATTCAGGGGTTAATGGATGGATATTTATAACTGATTTAGTCTAGTTGGATCACGGCTGTATTACCCGAGAATACGAGAGCTTGATCACAAACGGATAACAATGCAACCCAACAACATGCAACGATACATGTAACTTAAGCCAACTCAACAGCAAAACAACGCTTCAGCAATTGCTCATTCAGCATAACTAACTCCAGCATTAGCTAAGTCCCCGTATTTAACCCCTTTATCGCTTTAACAACCTCTTCTGGTGCTTCCAATGGCACAAGATGTTTAGTCTTGTCTAAAATCCGTACCTTAATATCGAATCCCATATCGGCCAGTACTTCGACAACCTCCTTCTCGATTCGACCTACTGGTTCCACGACATCCTGTTCGCCGGCCAAAACAATTGTTTTGAATCGTTGTTTAGGTAATTGGGCCAGTTTTGGCACCAAGTTCTCCGACATGCCAGCCAGAAGCCATCCTGCTCGAGCCAAACATGTGCCGGCCAAACTGTCCTTGGTAACCAATGCAATATCCGTATCGGTGAGATTATCGGTATTTGCCAGGACATTTCGAATCGTCCACTCCACCTCCTCTTTACTATCGTATGTTCTCTGCTGTTGCTCAAGTACCTCTTGTGGAACAATTAAGGGCCCTGGTGGTGCTGGAGTTACTAGAACCAAGCCTTCGACCAGCTGCAACCGCTGATCTGGAAGTACACAAATAGTTGCAAGAGCAATTTTGGCGCCCATGGAGTGGCCGACAAGAATAATTCCATTATTAGCCAAGCCCTGGAGAAATAGATCTTTCAATACCTGCGAAACGTCGTTGGCTAACTCCGAAACACAATAGTCGTCGACCGTGCCGTTGGTGGGGCCAGTAGATCTACCCCACCCGCGCAAGTCAATCGCAACAGAACTATAATTGGCACCGAGACAGGATATCACTTTATACCAAGTCGAGCTCGAGCCGCCCCAGTAGTGAAGGAAAACGACTAGAGGAGTCTTGGTTCCAGGTATGTGTTGCGATGCGATGGTATAGTGGATCAACACTTGTGGTGCTAATTGTAAGGTAATTGATCTGGCCATGGTGAAGGATTCTGATATAAATTCGGGACCTATATGAGATAACATCATATTATATATATGTTTGTTATGGGTGTATTTGTAATTGATAGTATTGATAGGTGTCAAAGGCGTTGATAGGTGTTGATAGGTGTCGAAGGCATGACGCTAATCCGCTCCATACCGATTTATTACAACATAAACAACATTTCTCACTTAATAAACCTTTCATTCTCGTTATAGTCAATCGCTAAACTACTATACCTAACCACTGAAATTATATCCACATGTTTGTTTTCCTCTTCCAGAAGATTACTACGTTTGTTACGCCCCCCGTTTTGCCACTAACTTTAAAACATTCATTAGCCAATTAACCGAATATATATACTGACAATTACAATCTATACGGCATAGGCAATATTTAACGGATTCAAATCATCCGTTTGATATTTCCATCTGCTACCATCATTTCTACTACTTCTGTTTATCCTCACAAAATCTTATCGTCCTTGGGAGCATCATGGCCGAAGATGTCGATTATATGCCTCAGTAGGTATACAAAAGCAGCCCGATACAAACTCTTTCTAATGTAATAGTTGGCTCGTGTTTCTGAGCACACTCAGTATAATTACATCTGTAATTATATCGAGTGTTTCCATCTTCAAGCACTTCAAGAACTATCGTAAGCCTATGGATCAACGCCTCATCGTTAGAATCCAGCTCATGGTGCCTTTATATGCGATATCCACCTGGATGGCTCTTCACTGGGGC
Source organism: Casaregolazyma lundiana (assembly GCA_030563415.1). NCBI lineage: Eukaryota > Fungi > Ascomycota > Dipodascomycetes > Dipodascales > Trichomonascaceae > Casaregolazyma > Casaregolazyma lundiana. Next base: position 248,777 of record JAJMJF010000012.1, on the reverse strand, counting down.
TGGATCGAGATGTTCGTAAGCCCGATCCGCGAGATCTACGAAGCTTTTGTCATTTATACCTTCTTTACGCTCCTGACCAATCTCCTGGGAGGCGAACGCGATATAATTATCACGTGCAGCGGACGTGCTCCAAAGGAGCCCTTGTTTCCTTTTAATTATTTGGTCAGCAAGGTCGATATTAGCGATCCTCATACGTTTCTGATGATCAAGCGTGGTATTCTGCAGTATACGTGGATTAAACCCGTGCTGTGCCTAATGAACATTATCTGCCAATTCCTGGGCGTTTATCGTCCTAATGTGATTGCATGGAACTCGGGGTATTTTTGGACGGGCCTCATTTATAATGTTAGCATTTCCTTGGCTCTTTACTGCCTGGCTCTCTTCTGGGCCTGTTTGTACCAAGATCTCAAACCATACAGACCGATGCCCAAGTTCCTGTGCATCAAGGCCGTCATTTTCTTTTCCTTCTGGCAAGGATTTGCTATTTCTATTCTCAAGTACTTTGGTTTTTTTTTGAATTCTGGCCATATGATTCAAAACACTCTTCTGTCATTTGAAATGCTCGGCTTCGCTATTGGCCATTGGATCGCCTTTAGCTATCATGACTATGCTACGACTTCTATGATTGGCTTTGCACGACTTCCCGTTAAGTATGCTATTCGTGATGCATTTGGAATCTCCGATCTCGTCATTGATTTCATGTCCACTCTTCATGGCAAGAGTTATGAATACCGTCAGTTCGACTCTGTCGAGGCTCTACTGGATCATCCCGAGAGCAGATCCCGCCAGGCAAGAATCAATGCTGGATTGAGGTACAAAAACGGGGGTAAATCAAAGTACTGGTTACCTAGAAGTACTCTCCGTAAACAGCAGATAACATCCGTTGTTGATGGCGACACTGACAATGATACCTTGCTAACTCGGTCCTCAGTAGCTAATTCATATGGTGGAACTGCCAATTCTTCACTGACGTCTGACGATAGAAGCGGATCTGCTTCGGCCGATAACACCGGCTTCACTCCATGGTCTACGACAGAAACGAACTGGCTTCAATTTGACGACAATCTTTCGCAGGACGAGCAACTTTATGAACAAGCCCGTCAACTACCCTACGGCGACTATAATTTTCCTGTTATCACGGTGAGGGAATCTATACCGTACCGGCCCATTTTTGATCAACAAAACCAGCACGGCGGTCAAAAGACGACTTCGGCCCTCTTGGCCAGGGAGTATCAATCATTCGCTCCTCCTTCTGAGATGGACGAAGAGCAAAGAGCTTTTTTCGAAAACTCGTACAAACCGAAGAAGAAAAAAGCGACGACGAAAAAATAACAATATGCATTTAATTCTAATTTTCAAAAGAATACAAAAGTGGCTATAACTTAACTTTCGTTCAGCTGCTGCTCGCGTTTCTTAAGCAACTCCAACACTTCACGCTCATAATCTGCCGATGTTCTTCGATGCACAAATGGCAACTTCTTGATGAGCTTCTTGGTGGATCTCGACGAGGTTTCTGTGGTGAAATATCCGTCCCCGTTTGTACCGTCACCATCTCTTGGTTCCAAGCCATCTGGACTTCCGGCTTCTGACCTGAAGGATAAGCTGTTACTCGCAGCTCTACCAGTTGCAAGTCGTCGGGGCCTGTGATCAGAATCGAACAGTCTACTTTCGATATCTTCTCGATACGACCATCCCTGTTTCAACTCTTCATATGCCTCTTGTTCAAATCGAAATCTAATATCCTTATCTTGTTCCAGTTCCTGGAATACGTCAGTGTCTGTCGGCAAAAATGTACACCTTCCAAGTCTGACTATATATTCAAACATCAATAGAAGTCCGAATATAACCAATATAGTCGCCCACCAAGATGCGTCTGTGCCGAAAGTCTTGAAAATACCGTCGCCAACAAAGTATATTTTAGACGGTTTCTTTCTGTAAACGTAGGACAGAAGCATACACCAAAAGAGCCATCCGCAGTTCTCAATCAGCACCACAGCCCAGTTAATGACAGTAATGTAATACTGCTCTAGGATGTTTATCTTTGTGGTGATGATCAAAATAATACTGGTAAACGATACCAAACCCAATGCATAAAGGGAGGGATCTAGCAGCGCCTGATTTCCCCAAATGTAATAGTCCAAAAACGAAACTCCGACAGACTCCGTAGCCGCCACACAAATCCATCCTAGAAACAACAAGAATCCAAACTTCTCGTTCCTCTGGCCCATAGTATAAAGCTCTGGAACAGCTATCAAAGTTGTTGGGCTCAAATCCTGTTCAAAAACACCCAGACAGATGACAGGCAACGAGGTAAACAAGGTATTGAACATAGACAACGACCAGCTTTCATATAAAGATGTGCCGGTAAACATGGTATTCCGTTGATAAATTGCTTGCGACAGATAAAACAAAAACTCCTTGTAAAAAGTCACAAGAACATACTTACAAGTTCGGACATAATTCCATCGACCATGAACCAGGAGAAGCTTAAGAAGAAACCTAAACTGCCCAATGGAATAATCAGAAGACCTTGCAGCTTGTAGACCTTCTCTACCAGCAATACCAATACCGACGTCTGCACTTTGTATCATAGCAATGTCGTTGGCACCGTCACCAATGGCCAAAGTAATGGCCTTCTTGATCTTGTTTCTTACTGCTGCAACCATAGCAGCTTTCTGTGACGGGCTAGCTCGGCAGCAAATTACTGAATTCGCTTTAACACCAAGATCAATAAAGAGCGACATAAGTGTAACATCTTCTTGAATATGAGACAACGTTGCGCCATCCACAACCACGACACAGTGGGCCACTCGTTCTCCGTTGTCGAGTTCCACCATAGCAGAGGCCATTCTACCAGCTATGTCACCTTCATCCGACCGAAGGACCACAATGGTCGAGTAGTCTTTGATGAGCCTACAAGAATAACCAATGTTGATAGCAGTCTCCCGCTTGTCACCAGTTAACATCCAAAGCTTTATACCGGCTCTGGTGAGTTTTTCGATCGCTTCAGGCACGCCTTCTTGCAGTTTATCCTCGATGGCAGTAGCACCAGTGAGTTCGAAATCTTTCTCAATCGCCTCACCAACTTTCTCGATTTTCTCCTGTCGGTCCACCAGACTTGTTCGAGCATCCTGATACAGCTTATTCCAACTAGCAAACTCATCTTTCGACAGAATCCGGTGGCCATACATCAAAGTTCTGAGTCCTTCAGTAGAAAACTCCTCAATATGCTGTAAAGTCTTTTCCATGATATATCCATCATCGTAAACCAGCCTATCTGGTATCTGAATGGACTGATCAGCAAGATGCGAGGTGTCTTTGTTCATTTCCTGACTACCATCGACCGGCACGGAGCTTACAGTAACACCGCTTTTATCACGACGATCGCTAGTGGAAGCTCTTCCTTTAACATCAAGACTAACTCTTGTAGGAAGCTCCCCATATTTTCTCTGTCTGGTCACACTCATGGAGCGTCTCGACGACTCAGCAATCATCTGGACTTCTTCATTTTTGTTTGCTCGACGAAGAAGCCCATCAATAGAAGCAAGTCTATCTCTTTTGTCAATAGTCAGAGATTGGCGGCCAAAGTTGGGATGAACGCCTCCTAAACTGGCCTCTCGGCCGAAGCTAGTTCTATCCATCGAAGACCGGCTGAGATGTACAATACTTTCAGCTAGACTTGAGGTCGAGTTTCTGGCAATTACTGCATCTACCTCAGCAGCTTTTCTGAGACTCGTTTGCTTGGCTAGATCAGAAGCTTTCTCCTTGGCTAAAGTTTTTAGGCGCAGCCTCTCCATAATGGTGCTATCTGCGCCCTTACAAAAGACACAATAACGACCGTCAGGAAATCGACAAACAATGCTCATTCTCTTTCGCGCAGATGAAAATTCCACAACCTCTAATATTTCATACGTTTCATCCACTGGCCCTGATTCAAAACCATCTGGGTACGTTCTTAACTTAATAGAGTTGTGCTGCTTATCAATAACAATGTAACCCATATCTCTAGCTGCTTCAACAAGAGCCAATTCATCTGGCGAAGCCGCTTGATACGATAGGTTATCGATATGCGCAGCGCCTTCTGACACATCTTCTTGGATTGTTTCCGGCACACACGTGTGGCACAATGCAACAGCTAATAAGAAGAACTTCATCTTTTGAGTGTAAGCGCTTAGTGGGTTTTCCATCATATACTGAAGCAAACTCAGAGTGTTAGGCATATCCTGAACTTTTTCCGGTGCTGCAGTAGACTTCCAAGCGGCAACGCTGCTCATAGATCGTTTCAGACTGATATTAGTCGACTTTCGAGCAAGGGAAACACCAGCAGCACTTTTCCTTGGCAGGGCTGTGACCTGACGCAGGATCACATCCGTAGAGGTTCTTGTACGTGCAGGTGAAACAGCGACTTCGTGGGATGTAGAAGCGCGCGTAAGGGCCTCTCGAGGTTTAGATACTTTTGCATGATGAAAAAGCTTCGATTCCACGCGATGTGCATCTTCATTTTCACCGGAATCCCCGCTTCTTACGGCTTCGGCAGCAGCCGCCTCCATTTGAATATCAAGGTCATGAAGCCATGCATGTCCTGCCACAGTCAATTTACGAAATATCATCACATTATCAGTTAATGTTCCTGTTTTGTCAGAAAAAATATAATGAACCTGACCAAGTTCCTCGTTGATGCTAGCAGTATGAGCCTCGCAAGGGGTGTTTGTGGCCTCATGATACATGTCAACATCCAGTTGCAGAAGAAGCATTTGTGATACCTTGACAATCTCAAGCGACACGTAAAGAGATAACGGAATCAGCGTGTTGAACATGATAATAAAACCCATCAAGTTTTGGGCTAAAGTGACATCAGCACCTTTCAGATACCAAGCAGAATTACCCTCGACGCTAGCATATATGCGTCCAGCAACAGTGCAGAAAACCGAAAGAGCAATGACGAATATGACCATGAAAATGACAATGTTGTTCACCTTTTTCTGGAGTTTCGGTGACTTAGAATGAGGATTCTGTAATGCATTCATTCGAATCTTTGACTCCTGGCCACTGAACACCACAAGGGCCACAACTTCAGGTGTGTTTCTGATAACTGAGCCTCTATAAATCGTATTAGCAGAAGTTACCGGATAAGACTTGCCATTGAGAGTTAAAGTTCCATCAAAGTTGTACAAATCAACATTTGGGTCCTCCGTATGAACGGAACATTCTTTTAGCTGAGCAAACGCATCGTCGTCGCTCGTCACTTCAGCAAGATCTTGAATAGCCTCACGCGTTTTCAAGTTTGTCTCACCATCAAGGTCCATTGTCTCAACATACGCAATGCTGTTATGCCCCTTGGTATTCAATATAATGACATCCGCCGGAACCCAGTCGTTTTGTTCGAGCTTGATGACATTTCCAACTCTTAAATCCTTCCAGGCCCTTGGAGTATAATGAGCAACAAAGTTTTGATTGCGGTTTGAATGTAGCTGGCCAGTTTCGTCTCGGGTGCCCGAGGATGCATCATGATAATTGGAGGATAACTGAGCCACATGGGCAATTCTATTGTTTTCCTCCTTATCCTGCTTATGCCTTCTCACATCATCATAAGCTTCTCTGCCCATTGAAATGGAAACGAAAATAGCTAGAGGAATGATAGTTGTATAAGACCCTGTTGTTGACCATGAAGGGATCATCTGCAATATTGAAACAAATAAGAAATATCTAAGAGTTAGTAAGGTGAGCCCGCCGATATAGACAGATCATAATACTTACAGATTCGCCAGTTTGCTGAATTGATAAATGACTTGCCTTGGGAAAAAGTTGTATGGCGTATAAATAGAGGAGGTGATTTCGTTATTGACATATTTGCGGTTCGTACGCTCATCAATAAGAACCTGTTCATCAAAAGATAACTGAATGGGAATTTTGCGTCCTCCTACACTGGCGGGGCCTTTTTTGGCCTGCAGTATGAAATCCCTCAGCTTCTGGGCTGCCGAAGAAGCCCTTTTCTTCAACAAGGCAGCCGAGGACGACGAATTCTTCGATGCCCAGAAGGAATAATTGGGCAAGACATCCGAAGCCGACGTTAGCCCACCTGTAGACTTCTTCTTGTCAGGAGAATCATGCGATTTGCGATCCTCCGGCGGAGGACCAGATTCCTCTATATCGTTCGAACCAGAGTACTGGTCGAGTTCTACAGGAGAAGGCGGGCGTTCCCCATCAGTGCCAATTCGTTTGGTGAAAAGCTGCCGGCGCAACGAGTATCCACGGGGCCTGGTGTTGGGGCCAGACATGATAAATAGAGGTCAGAGATAACAAGATGGGCTCAGAAAGATAAATAAGAGCCGAGGAGTAATCACGGGTAAGCTTCACGATAAAAGAATGACCGGAATGCAAGGGGAAAGGAAAAGAAAGGCAGTATTGAGTCCAGGTTTTGCAGTATTCTTCAGGCCACGGAGCTAAAATCAGACCCTTAGTGCTATATAAATGCAAATATAAGCAACAAGGTAGAAAGCACGCCTGCCTAGAGGAATATGACGTTCAACCAGAGGACACTGACTGGAAATTGCCGGTTGTTATGAAGCTTAGGGAAAATGTGGGAAAAAAGAGGAATAAATAGTAAACTTTGAAGATAGGCAAAAATAAACCAGGGATGAAAATTCAGCCGTGAAGACTTGGATCCAAACACAAGATATTTATAGTAGACGTCTGGAATGGATTAAATACTCGTTTATTATGTTAATATATGAGATAGCGATCAAGAGACCTCGAGGTTCTGAGCCTGTTGCTAGTTGCATTTTTCTCTTTATTCCATTGCAACCTTCAAGCACTGCCCATAACCATGCCAATGGTGTGAGGTAATTCCATAGCTTCCAAATGACACCATGCTACATAATATATAGGCTCTGTAATACATAATAGTTTGCATTATCTATGGTATTATTTTACCCAGCCGGTCTCGTTGATCCTGCTGCCAAGACTTCTGGTAACAAGTTGAGGCGTGTCAAGATGATAGGCAGATTGAATGAAGATCGACGGCAGTGCAGCGGGAGTATGCATGTAAACTGCAACGGAGATGGCCACAGTGCAGCATTGGTATTTGCAAGGCTAGTGAGGGGAAAAAAGAGAGAAACTGACATTTAGGTATACGTTAGATGGTAAATAGATGGTCTGGACATGTTTTGGAATGAGACAACATGGAGAATTTATTGATAAATATGAGATTATTGGTATCAAGGAGATGTTATGACGTTAAGAATATTACAGTATTATTGCACTGCTAAGATGTCAGAGAACGAGTATTAACATTATAGATTGAATTATTAGATTATTATTAGATTCGTGGCTTAACTTTTCGGTGGAGATAGAGTTTTCGTGTTAGTAAACATTAACTGCGTAACATGAACTGCGGTAATTTGTCACTCCACGCTACGCTCAATTGAGTCCCCATTGAGTTGTCTTAGAAGCATTCCAAGGCATCCTTTGCTACACGATCAGTCTGTTACTTGTGACAGGCTATATGGGGACTACAATAGTGACAGCTGTACGTGATACCTTCATTGAGGCACAAGTCCTCGACAGTTGATATTATTAATAATATTCATATTAATTATTGCTGCTATTATAGAAAATAAAAGATGCTTTTTTTTAAAACAAAGGCAGGTCCAAATTGCTCGACAACTAGACGGTCAAATGCGTACAGACACCAAGATGAGTTCCCCACCCACAGAAGATCACAGGCCACTGCGAAACGGGAAATGCAGAAACGAGTATAGTTCCCCCCGCATTCATTCCCATATGTGTTGCATAAAGGAGAAACTTTAAATACAAAAACGAAGATGTATGGTCGTTCCACAACCCGTGGTGCCACAACCCAATGAGTGCACAATGAGTTCAGGACGATAAATAGAGTGCGTATGAGTACACAACTTGAAAGCAGCGTAAAGCCACACCATAAATGCTAAATGGATCCGTCAAACTCATGGATCGAATGCGTGAGACTGCAAACCTGCTGATGAACCAGGTTGAGTCCCGCTCGCGGGCAGCACAGAGACTCTGCAATCAATAGCCGACAATGCGCTACTGAATACACACAGCCAACTATATCAAAACGGATATCCGCCTCCAGTATCGCATTCGGTTTGATATCCGCCTCCAGTATGGCATTTGCGCACTTGTCTGTCCAATTGTTTGCTCAAATTTTACCGCACCGTCATCAATAAATATAATTTGAAAGTTTAAGCCAAGATATAGCAAAATAAAGAGCCTGGCAAAACGGCTTTGACCATAATAAGCCAAGTCGGCACCTTGAATGCCCCTCGTGTCGGGAGCTGCTTGTCCTGTGGAGATCAGAGAACGCACGAAGGTGAAGGAAAATTGGGTTTGGGGACTACCCCAGTATTTATACTCTGCCGCCAGTGCGGCTTGCCTTGTCAGTGTTTAACCCAAATATAGAATTCTTCCGCAGATTTGATACCGATCGGTGCTCGGCCTGCAAGCATCTGCAGTTGCAGTCAATTGTGGGGTTACGGCTCATGCAATTGAGATAATATGCTAATCAGTTGAAGGTGCCTTGGCATTGAGAAACAGCCATTCTTTGTCGAACGATCAGACATTACTACAATATACAAGACTCGTGTAAAAACCTTCCATGACTTTTCAGGCTCTGTTTCGTTTTAGGGTTCAAAGTGGATCCTCTACGTGAAGCACTGATCGTCTTGATCTAATATAAATAATTTAAATAATTTAAATATATCAATATTATTATATCTATACATATCATATCCAGTGTGAGAATGCTGAATCTAGAATCAAATACTTAAGATACCAAGACGCATCGATACCGCAAAGCAAATTACAGGGCCCATGCGAAACGGGCAATGCAGAAACGAGTATAGTTCTGCTGAACGATCCTTTGCGCACGCGAGCTTGAAACGCACGAAAAGGAAGGAACTATAAATACAAAAAGTATGATCGTACCGCAAAGTTTAATGAAGATACAGTTTGAGCAGCGCGGAATAAAGAACCATACCTTCAAAATGGAGCCTGCAATGCTGACCGACAACGAAAACGAAAAAAGATCAAACCACAAACAAGATGCCGATTCGACAATCAGCTGAGGCCCCACTCTGGGGCAGCACAAAGACTCTGCAATCGATAGTTGATAGTGCGCCGCTGAACTGACGCGGTCAACTATGTTAAAGCGCATATCCAACACGAGCCTGGCATTAATGCATTCATTCTTGTTCGTTCAAAAACTCACCGAATAGTCTATATTATTATTATCATCACCATTTTATAGTTTTAATAAGGTTGGCAATAAGGTCGGTAATGACCGGTTAATGAAGAGTTAAGTTAACAAAGCACAGCTCCATAGCCATAGCAAAATAGAGTTTAAGCAAAATAAAAAGCCAGTGGAGCATCACACAACCAAGCAGATGCCCCGAATACCCCTCGTGTCGGGAACTGCTTGTCCTGTGGAGATCAGAGAACGCACGAAGGTGAAGAAGAAAAGTTGGTTGTGGGGGGTTACTCCGGTATTTATACTTTATTATTGACAAAGAATGTACCTCCTTGTTACCAGTGATACCCAAATACGGTAATTGTAGTGCATGGATTTTATATGAATTGAGAATTGCTCTTACCCCGATTAGGGTGGCACTGATTGGTATGTAGGCGCATTGGTGGTGTTAGAGCATATCAGGTCTAGTCAAAGACGCAACGTTCATCCTAGACAGTTTCCAAACACGCCTCAACTAGCTCGTACGTGATTCTTTATACCATAAGGAAATAACCAGTTAATTGTATAGCAAGCGAGCCCAGGGGCTGGTTGTTGACATGTGGGGCTGCAAAGCTACCGAATAGGAATTGAGACACCATTGACTCGTAAGATACTTGAGACAAACATACTATTCTGGAAGGTTGCTAGTTGATCTTAACTGGTATAAAGCTCATGTGAGCTAAACTCGTCTATTTCCGGCACTTTTAAATCTATATTAGGCATAGGTAACGACAAGTCATGTTAGATAAAATTTTGAGATAACCACAATTTAAACATCCTATAAGAGATGTTAGCTGCCAACATTTATTCATATCCATTCCTTACCGCTGCTTATACGCGCTTATATTGAATATTAACCTCTCTCTGTTGCTGTGCTCTTTTAGGTTTCAATCATATTACCGACGAAATAGTCACGTATGATTTACAGAAGATAATTGTAAATACAACACAGGTAGACAAATAAATTATTCGTAAATGTTAAATATTGTCAACCACCAAGCTCTCAACGTGGTCAATTTCCGGTTTTTCGTTCATACGTTCCGCTACAATGACCCCACCTTTGGCCAAAACCTTTGCAAGTCTGACAGTACTGAAGACGGATGTCGACCGCATGAAAAGATCGTCAATCTCTTCAAGCCCATGTCCTTTGGTTTCAGGATAGAACAAATAGATTGCCGTGAGTTGTCATGATGCTAATACAAGCATACACAATATAGTACCGCCAGTGGATATTGGCAAAACCGACCGGCGTGATCTCAGCCAACAGGAACCCACAAAACGAGCTACAAGCAGAAGACATGGCTGTAACCGAAGCACGATTCTGAAGAGGAGCAATCTCGGCCGCGTATAAACTGGGAATCATGAAACCAGAAGGATACGCCGCGAGAGCAACAAAATAGAAGAAAATAGACGCACTTGCCACACTTTTGTTGGTTAAATCCGACGATAAACCGGCAAGAGTAAATCACTGGCCGCTGCTTGGATTGATTATACGACGTCGGTTGCGCTGATATATCCAGGCAGGCGTTGTCTGTTTATAGTCTATTTGGAATAACAAAAACAAGTTAAAGCATATATTGCAAATACGTACGAATTGATATTCTCTAAATCTATAGGAATAAGTTCTACTCGTGTCTCCTAATAAACGAAGTTACTGGTGGCTCATCCTTCGCTAGCGGTCGACCTTCTATAAATGCTCGCATGATTTCGTATGTGTACATCGGCTGATCACGAGGTGCTGAATGGCCTGCTCGCAGCAGTGAAACATGTCGAAGCAGTCCATGATCAACAGTATATCCTACTAGTTGACCGTTACTATCCTTCCACACTTTTCTGCCGACGTCGTCCCAAGAATCGCGAGACGCGAAAGGACGCAAATATTCAAGGTCTCCGATATAATCCAAACTACCGAAAATTCCGTCTCGAAAATCGAACTGTGACTGGAAAACCTGGACTTTGAGTCCTGAGTGAAGCATATCATCGACCAAATTTAAAGTGGACTGCATTCCGTCCTCGGAAAGATATGCCATCGTGGCCGGGTCTTTGTGAAAATTAAAGGCAATCTTGTCCCCTTTAATATTGAGGCTCCGCTGGGTTTTTTCCAGGTTCATATAATCACTGATCCACTTGGTTTGCTCATCATTTGGATCGTAATTCCCTAGCCTCATGTCATACCAGTTTGCGCCTCCCGAAAAGAGAAGAAAGTACTGATACATTATATCCCGAGCAAGGGTGGCCAGTTTGTACTGTTTCTCCCTCAGGTAGATGATAGCTAACTTGCCTAAATCCTCCAGCTTCCGAGCCTGCTTTCGCGACACGTAACCAAACGTGAGGCCCAATACGCCATGACTGCGTATTTGAGTTACAGGATCGGTGAATCCATCACCAATAGAGATGCCTGTGAGTGGAAATCGTTTGTCAGGCAATGCTTGTTTGTTATGGTTCATGATTGCCTTACCCCATGCGGGTACAAACTTTCCACCATACGATTCACCAGTGATATAGAGATCTGAATCATAAAGCTCTGGAAAGATGGCGTAGAACTTGAGCAAAAATGCCACACCATCAGCACCGACGGCAGACATGTTTGCGGCATAGCCATCTCTCCATTTGGGCTCCTGTTCGATCTCTCGGTCGGAGGCCATCACAAAGTCCGTCGAAGAGAGAGTAGTTGATACCATCGTACTGGATGATGGTATTGAGTGTTTTTTCAACTTGGAGTAGTCCAATAAATTCTCATCCAAAGGGAGCTTCCTTTCAGCACCTTCAGGAGTTACGCTCGAAAGACCAGTTCCCACTGGATTATCAACAAATATCATGTTATATTTCGCAGCCCACGTATGTTCGTGGTTGAAAATATCAAAGATCTCGTCATCTTTTTTATTCAAACGCAGAGGACCACAGAGATTGAAGATCGCGTCCATGGCACTGGCACCCGGCCCACCGTGGAGCCATACAAGAGTAGGAGCATGCTGAGAATCGGGAGCGATTGCAGGAAAGTACCAAAAGAACAGCTTGGCTGAGCCTGAAGAGATACTATCACCGAAGCTAGGGTCATTGGCACTGCGGATCTCCAATTCCCCCGCGTACGATTCCAGTGGAGTCGCAGATGGAGCCCAAGGAAGATGCTCGACTCGATATTTCTGTGCCGTACTTGAATCAATCATGATGAGAATTGGCTTTCGTTTTTCCAATTCTCTATCTGCAAGATCCACTTAATATATCCATGCGCAGATCTATTGGAGTCCGATGCCATTAGCCGAAGGAGCCTTATTCAGCTTGCGGTGCCTCTTTTTTTTTCCGAGAAGTTGCCTAAAGCATAACTGTGGAGAAGACGAAATAGGCAAGTGATATCCGACAAGCATGCTAAATGTGGGGGTCAAGCGAATTGGAAAAAAAGGCATATACTCAAGAGAAGTGAATATCTGAAAAGGAATGCTCTTACGGTTCTTTGTTCGTAGGGTTTTGGCGACTAAGGCAGTTTCTTCACAATGAGCTTGGAGACCCAGCACCTCCGCTCAACCAAATTGAAAATACCGGATTGCCGTCGAATGTACCATTGCAATTGAACATGCTGTAGAATTGCAGTTGAATATGCCTTTACAATTGAAGATACCCGAGTTCACAAACACTGCAAGTCCTTATCGTAATCATCGTTTAGCAACGAGGCATTTCGTGCAATCAGATGAGCCAAAAACAGGCGATGACGCAGTTGACCAATGGAAAAACAAACCACTGGACAGGACACAGGACTCAAAGAAATATTCATATCATGTTCAAGAAATCAATATATACGTTTCCAAGGTTATAAAGCTCAAATATCCGATTGACACCGTGGCAAGGATGTAAACACTCGACCCAGATCGTCGGCCCACCATTGCCGTATTGTAAAAGTCACTCCATCACAAGAACAGCAACAAACAGCAAACGTTTATAGGAAATTGAAATAAATTCGATTTTATTAAGCCGTATAGAAACTTCTCGTAGCTCTGAACCCCTAAACAAAAAATGACATGACCTGCTCCATTGCTGAGCTAATAAATGGGGAAATTCTGTTATCGGAGGGGTGTGCCATCAGTTGGGGCGGAGAAGCAGCCCTAAGGGCAAGATGTAGGGCAATGCAGCCATCTGCTGCCGAAACCAAATGAAAACCGACCGAAGATCTTTCAGCAGTTCGCCTAATACATCTATTTATCTTCCTTGCATATGCTATTGCAAATATTCCGAACCGCCGGCTGTTGTCGAGGCCGTTTAAGGTTTGTTAATTGTGGGGAAATGCGGAGAACAAAGCAACCAAACCCTGTAACGTGATAGCCAGTGGTCACCAGATTATTTAATATAAATAGTCAAAAACAGGCTTTGGGCACCACCTCCATCATACAATACTTTTGAAACAATTGACCAGAATCGAACCGAATTTAAACCAATGACTGCTACTCTTCAATCCCTCAGCACAGATCCGATTGGGGTCTCGGGCACCCACGCTAGTGCTCAGCTAGCGTCGGGGATTACCAAACTTCAGATTGACAAGGTTGCCGACAAGGCAGATGAGATCGGCCGGGTGTTTTACGATAAGCTGTTTGCTGCAACGCCTGAATTTGCTCGAATCTTCACCCAGCCCAGCAACAGGGCGACCATCCGGGGCCATCCTAAACAATTCGTCAAGGCCCTTATCCACTTTGCGTACCTCTATGCTGCCGGCAAGTGGGACGACGATGACGACGATGATATCATCGAGAGCTTGGTGCAGAAGCATCGGGCGCTCATGACCGAGTCTTCGTATTATCCGCGAATCGGCGCATCCTTCATCGGTGCTCTTTCCGACGTGCTCTCCCTGAGCCACCAAGAGTCTGCCGACTGGACTAATCTCTACACGGTATTTTCCAACTACCTCGTGAAGCAGGCTCAGGTGATCGATACTATGAATGCCCAAGCTGAAGGCGGCTGGTCCGGCTACAGGACCATGAGGGTTGCTGAGAAATACCTTGAGAGCCAGGATGTTGTCACGTTTACTCTCAAACCCCTGATTGCTGACAAGAACCAGGACATTTTGATGCCGGACCCTGGTCAGTATTTGGGATTGAGAATCGACATGGAGTGCGGTGTTGAGTACAGAAAGCAGTACTCCATTGCCAACGTCGTTGACGAAAACACCCAGGGGTATCAAATCTCTGTCCAGAAACAACCTGGAGGTGTAGTATCCAAGCACCTGCACGACAATGTCAAGCTTGGAGACACCATTGACATTTCGCCTCCGGGGGGAAACTTCATTTTGAGAGATACCGATAACCAACTGAAACCTTGTGTGATGATCTCCGCCGGTATCGGAGCTATTCCTCTCAAGTCCATGGCTCACCGAGCAGTCATGGACCATAAACTTAAAACGAGGTTCATCCAGTGCGATCGAACCACAAAGTCTCAGTTATACGGCGGGTTTTTCAAGAAGCTGCAGGCCAACGAGAACTTCCAGTACAAGTTGTTTTTGAGCCAGCAGACTTCTGGAATCCCGTCCTCCGGCGTAGAGGGCCGATTGACGCAGGACCAGCTTGAGGACCTGCTGCCTGGTGTCAATACACACCCCAATATTTATGTTTGTGGCCCATTGTATTTCATGTTGGACATCCGACGATACTTGGATAACCTCGGGTATACCAACGGAATATACTACGAATACTTTGGACCACAAGTGATGTAGTTGCCTGATCTCTTGTGTACAGAGATACTGGACTACATCATGTCATGAGTCATGTTTTTTTGTTCATATATCTCTGCATTTTTTGTCTTTTGTGTCGCTCATTTGGGTCTCAGCCTGATCTTCTTAGTTTACCCTTCAAATATATCCATTTTCATAGCAACAGCATAAATAAATCGAATTGAAATCAAGCGGGAACGTAAGGATATAAGTGGTTTTATATGTAATCCGTATCTTATTGATATTCATATTAATGTTGTCTGTTGGATAATTATTTTTCCACCCAAACCATATCATGGATGTCAATGATATTGTAGAAAAAGACACATCAAATGCCGCTGTGGAAGCGCCAGGACCTAAGAAAGATGCTGGAAAGACACGTACTAGCCGGTGGAAGCAGAAAGATACAGGGACTTCCGGATCAAACTCCGTGAATGAAGCGTTTGGAGAGAATATGACGGAATCAGAGCAGATCCACCTGGAAAATTTGAAACAACTGGCATCGATGAAACCTGAGGAGATCGAAAAGGAAAAAGAACAGCTTATGGGACTTATGGATCCAAATGTACTACAAAGTCTGTTACGGCGAGCGGAGATGAAGGAAGGAGATGCTAGAGAGCAACAGATTGAGCATAAAACTACACAGTCGCAGGAGACAAAGCAGCAGGCACAGCAACAGGCACAGCAAGAGCAGATCGGACCTAAACCTACACTGCCGCAGCATGCTACACCCCTGCAGAAAAGCAAATCCATCGGGATCAGCTCCGCCACGGCGGATAGTGGGGAAACGGAAACCCCCAACCACCTCCACGCACAGCCATCGGCGGCACCAGTGCATTTCACTCGGCCCAAAACGGATAACGATATTGAACAAGAGGACTTTCTTGAAAATATGCACAAGAAATATTATCCCGAGCTGCAGATCGAAGAGGATAAGCTTGCATGGATGAGGCCCATTGACCAAGAGGGGCCTGAGGCATCAGAATACAGCCCCCACCAGGAATCACTAGCAGCGGGAGAAATCCGATTTGATTTCAATGGCAATATAATTACGCCGCGGCAATCCCGGCAGATCGATCAGAGCCTTGGGCTCCACCACCACGGCGATGCGCCTCTTGCGGCTGGATATACCATCGGAGAGCTGGGTCATTTAGCTCGATCGACCAACCAATCGCAACGATGCTTGGCTATTCAGACGTTGGGGCGGCTTTTATTCAAAATTAGCAGCATCAAAAATGAGCAACTGCAAGAGGGATTGCAAGGGTGTTTGGATCAATACAGGATAATCGAAACCTTAACCGAATCCAGTAGCGAAAAAAATACCCCCTCAGTGCGCGCCTATGCCACAGAGGCCTTGTGGTTCCACGCACAGGGTATGAGCAGGTGAATGCGGGCCTTGGTGTGCTTCCACACTTGGAATAGGGGGGCTACTACAGATGATAGGCGATCAGATACTGCTTTGGTAAAAATGTATCGGATGAGGCAACTGTGGCTCAAATGCTGCATCTGCATGCAAGGTGAGACCACGGGTTGGATAACTCAGTAGGGATATCGGGGCGGCCGGTGTATGCATTAGAGGCAGGACCTATTACGAGGTCTTAATTATGTGCTTGTGTTAGGAATACGATTTGTCAACTAGGCTGGTGTCAGATTTAAACCAAAGGAACCTAAGGGCCGCCAAATGCGCCCAGAAAACGCCTGATACTACATTATGCACGTACTTCCACCCTATCCATAGTATTTGCAACCACCTAAAGCGATGAGTGGCACTAAAATTATTGGTGTCTCACAGATGAAACATTTGGGTCGGAGTTTGGGCAGGAGATAAACTTGCTTTTTGCTTTATCATCCCGCAGCAAATTGCTTTTTGTGGTCCCAACTCAAAACAGAAGAGCCTGGACCGTACATTTTAGGATTAACACTATGCGGCCGTCCTACATTTAGTTTACTAGTTTCCATTTATCACCAGGATCTGCTTGGGGCAAACGGTGGTTCGATCGATCGATTGTGCCGCTTGACCGTCCTGGCGGATTATCCCCTTGCTATGACGCTGATACCCGTTCCTGCTTTGTGCGTTGGTTTCAATCCCTGGAAAAGTAGCCGAGCAAGTAAATAATAGAACAAAACAAGCACACCACTTTGTATTCGCCTATGAAACTCCGATAGTTTAAATTTCTGCGCCATCCCAATACGTTAGCATCTGTATGCTCGGTGGAAAATTTTATTTACAGTTGATCTCATTGTTTGGGGCCCTAAGCTTCCCCCAGGGCCTCACTAGTGAAAATTAGCCGAACCACATTGATAATTTTGAAAAAAAAACACTGGCCAGCAGACTGGTTTAACTGAATAGTGAGAATCTTCTTTACATATTACTTTAAAATGGCTTACGTCCTTGATTGGCTCCGTTTTCCTTGTTTATCTCATCCAATGCATGAATTTTTTTTTCCTTGCTTGCATATTTGCTTTTTCTGTTTAACCTTGTAAATATTTGAACTTGTTTTCTTTTTTTCGTGGACCCCCTAAAATCTACCGCCAAATCGCCCAAAAAAAGAAACCATTATGACGGCAAATGGTGCAGAGATCAGCGGTGTGGTGGTTCCGAAACAGGAATTTGCTCCTCATTTCGGCCTTCGCATAGATCTAAAAAACATGCCTCCTTACGAGTTTTTTTTTGTCAACATCTTGTCAAGATCTAGCATCCGTTAAGTTATACCAGGCCACTAAAGACCTGATGAATAATATATTATATGCACCTGCTGCCGGAGCTAACAACCAGCAGCAGGCCGGTGCCTATAATAATGCCAATGGCCCATATGCCGCATCGGCTGACTACTCATATCTGAACCGGTCTGTGGCTCAGGGGCAATTAGACCACCAACCATCTCAACAGCAGCCGGGGTCGCAACAACAACCTCCCTTGCCGACTTCGCAGGCCCAGTATCCTCCCTATTACGTTGCTGCTACTACTAGTCCCCATGGTTCCGACATGGCCTATTCATCCCCTGCTCGGTATCCGACAAATGTCCCTTCTGCATATCAACAACACCTGCAACCTGCAAGTGCGCCTACTGGCGAATTGAGCTATTGGACGCAGTATCAGCGCGGAGTGCCTGCTGTGCGCGCGCCTACGTATCCGAATGATGCTCGGTCCGCTTCATATCCGAATGATGGCCGCCAATACCAGGAGGACTCCTCCCAGGCTTATTATAATAGCTATTATGCCGCACAGCAGAATGCAAAGACGCAGCAGCAGCCTGCGCCGGTTGCTGGCCAGCCTCTGCAGCAGCGATATCCTGCATATCCCGCTTCTGCTCCGTCGTATCAGCTGCCGGTGCCTGGCCAGCCTGTGGCTCCAGCATACCAGCATGCTCAGGGCTATCCTGGCAGCGTTTCAACTTTTAATAATGCTGTACAGCCTGGTGCTAACCAGAATTTGGTTGTCACGGACCCTGAAGGGCAAACCGCTCCGCCCGGCATTCACCCCAAAGTCACTACGACGCTGTGGGAGGACGAAGGAACCCTGTGTTTCCAAGTCGAAGCCCGAGGCGTCTGTGTTGCCCGACGTGAGGATAATGATATGATAAACGGCACCAAGCTTCTCAACGTCACTGGCATCACTAGAGGACGAAGAGACGGTATTTTAAAGGCAGAAAAAGAACGGCAAGTCATCAAATCTGGCGCCATGCATCTTAAAGGCGTGTGGATATCTTATGAACGGGCATTAGCGTTGGCCAATCGCGAAAAAGTCACTGATGTGCTCTATCCATTGTTTGTTAGAGACATTCGGGCTGTTCTGTACCATCCTGCCAACTATGCCCGAACTGCAGAAGTCCTGGACGCTGCCGAGCGCAGCAAACAGCAAAAACTGGAACGTGAGAGAAAAAACTCTAGAGAAGATGCTGGCTCGTCGACCGATAATAGTGCTGCTTCTTTCACGACCGCTACTTCTCCAAGAACATCTGTATCCTCAGCTTCAAGGCAGAACTCTGTCACCAGTCAGCAGGCGTCAAACACTACACTATCACCGAGATATTACACTGCAGAGGACTCTTCTGCCGCTGACTCTGCAGTTTCTGGACCATATCCCTCGAATCTAGACCAACCTCATGCACCTCAGCATTACCTGCAAAGAGAGGCCGCATTTGTGTCGCCTCTGAGCGATTCGAATCCCACTTTCATGGCACCTGCACAACCGTCAACGTCCCTGGCTGCAGTTCCGTCTTCGACCAATAGCAACGGCAGCGATTATACAGCCATTGTCACGCCGCTGACGGATTCTCTGCCAAATACGCCTGTTAACCATCAACAGGAAATGAAGCCTCGAATGCACAAGGGCTTAGCGATTCTTAATCACCCTGACCCGCAGGTCTCAGGAGCGTCTATTCAATCGTAAAAGACTTGGAGTGCTGACATGTACACATAACTGGCATTTTTGTTTATTGTTTATGACACTGGAAAGTTTAAATTGGAGTAATAATATATATAAAACTGAATATTCTACAGCCATGGTGGTCCTCTTTTTAGCATAAATACTGATATACGTGGTCCTTTTTCAGGATACAAACCGATATTGTACGTAATTGCTGTCCTTTTTAGGATAAATGCTGATACAGCTGTGTTTTGATGAATGCGGACAATACGTAATCATCCGTCGTCCCTTTTTAGAATAAATACCGATATATATACGTAATCGCCCTCCGAATTATCATACGTGATCCCAATTTCATACGTAATCACCGTCATCGCCATCGGAAATCATCTTCGAACTCGTATAGCTTTTGTTAGTGGGCATCGGATATGAGTCGATACTGTTGTTGCGCGAGAGCAGCGAGTCGGGTGCCAATGCCATAGTGCTAGCGTTTGTATCTATCGATCTTCTATGATTGCGTTTGGACGACGACGCGATTGTGATTACGCTAGCATTGTCCAGCAGCTGTTGTTGATGAAAAGGCAGCAGGGAGCTGGGGACTGTTTGTATGGACGCACCATCCGATAACGTGGTGATAGACGTCTTGGAGACGGACGGTACGGTGAAATTAGAGTTGCTTCGTCGCTTGGTAGACCCAGACGACGTCTTTTTGCTGGCTATGCTGTCGGAATCAGCAGGCTGGTCTGCTTTGGTCCGCTTGTTGTCAACAATATGTACACGCGACGGCCGCGAGTCGCCCGACGGGATCTGCGATAACTCAGAGTTGGCGTCATACGACGTATCGTAGGACCCGTCTTCCGTATACTGGAAGCCCGACTCGCCGTCGGCTATGCTTTTGGGGGTGGGGCGAGCCTCAGCGTGCTCCGAGCTCTCAGCTACAGGCTCTGACTCCCCGAGTGTCTGTGATAAAACGGAGATGGACGTGTCGTCGCGCGGAGTATCGGCATATGGCGGTTCGCGGGTTGGCTTGTATAGTTCAGGATGCTGGTCGTCGTTGGCAGCACTTCTGCCATACGAAGGCCCGGTTTTGCTTCGGACAAGTCGGCGAACCCACGAAAACTTGGGCTTGCGGTCTGTCATGGAAGGTTCAGTTGTTTAGGAGCGTCGAACCCTTTTGCAATATAGCCAAGTAGTTCTAACCTTTGCAATAGAGCCAAGTGGGGGTTTGTAGGTTGTTTGTCTGTTGTTGCAATTAAGCGAGTGTGAGTTTGGCCATCAGAAAAAATCCTATCAAAAAGAAAAAAGGTTAATGAAAATGAATTTGAAAGATTTGAAAAGTTGCAAAATAAATCAAACTAAATAAACAAAACAAAAAATTACATTTGGGATAAACTTTTGGGCAATTTTGGAAATCTTTGGGCAAATTTGCGGCCTGAAGTCCTTGAAAACCAAGCTCATGTCTCATTTCCATAGCTCTGCTTGGTACAAAGTCGATCAAAGTGGCCTGGTCAAGCAGACCAAAACTCACCTGCAACAGACGGGCCAGTTTGACCGCTCACGGACGATCCAGCAGTACGAAGGTGCGTTTTATTTGCCTATCGGTAAGGCCGATGAAGATGAGCTTGGTACTAAGCTTCACGGCCAGAAATATACAATATATCCACCAATGGTGCTTTTCAACAAACCTTGTGAGTGGACTGATGAGGAACTTGCACGTTTAGTTAGCAATTGCAATAAGTACTTTGGCCGTTCTGATATAACGCATTTGGCTCAGAATGCCCCACTATCGGCAGCCGACCCTGTCCGATCACCTACTGGACTCGTCCCGCTGTATGGCGATTTCCGATCTGCTGACGATTCCTTTGAACATGCCTTTTGGTGCAAGTGTGTGCAGAATGGCATCACTCAAATCTGGGCTCCGCTATATACCATGTTCTCTCGAGGCAACATCACCGAAAAGTCGCGAGTTCTGAACATGGACGGCATACACAATACAGACGTCATTGATCTGTACTGTGGAATAGGTTATTTCACCTTTTGCTACGCTGAGCGTGGTGCGAGAAATGTATTTGCATGGGATATCAATCGGTGGAGCATAGAAGGGCTAATGCGGGGTGCTCTAGAAAACAAATTCCCCACGAAATTAACACTGGCTAATGAACCTTTCTGCATGGACCGTAGTGCACAAATTCATGTTTTTCTCGAAGATAACACACACAGCTTAGACCGTCTGGCAGGCACTGATTCTCTTTGCATATCTCATATCAACATGGGCCTGCTTCCTGACTGCAAGCAAGCTTGGAAACTAGCTGTCCAATTAGCTACTTTAAAGTCAAACTGCAGCCCTTCGACATGTCTTCACATTCATGAAAATGTCGCCGAAGCTGCAATTGACCAGTGGATATCAACAACTACGCAAACATTGGCTTCATGGCATCCTCATGTGCAATTCAGACATGCACAACGCATCAAAACATTTGCTCCAGGCATCTATCACGTCTGTGGTGATTTCGTGTTGCAAATAAAAACATGAATTTCATTCAGCATTGAAAACATATCATTGTACAAACATACTTCATTGAGCATTGTAAAAACATAAACTTCGTCGAGCATTGTAAATAAGCTACATATATCACTTGAACAAACGAATGATCCCAGATCCAATCGTGTAAAAACGTTACTAATCATCATCAAAGTCACTGGTTGAGGTATTGTCGAAAGACATATTACCCAGGCTCGGGTATTGTTGGAGTAAAACGCTCGGAAATGCCGGCCTACTCTGCCCAGAAGTGTCAGGAGGAGAAAGCATCAAACTAGGCGTCTTGCCGTTTTCTTCTTTCAAATAAATAGGACGCTCTTCCTCATTCGCTCCTGTTCTTCCCTTGGATTCTAACTCCTTGTCGTCTTCTATAAGTGGAGCTATGCATTCACGGCCAGCCTCGGTTCTAAAATGACGACCAAGCGCGTCAGCCCTGGCAAACTTCTTGCCACAACCCCACTCAGTGACACCATCAGAAAGAACTCCTTTGCATTCGAACTTCTTTTCACCAGTATGCAGAGCTTCGTGTCTCTTTCTATCATGTTGGCGAGCAAAGGCCTTGCCGCATACAGTACAGACAAACGGTCTTTCATCTGTATGTGTGCGTAAATGAGACCTCAAATTATATGCACGTGTGAATTTCTTCTCGCATAAATGACAGGCATAGACAGATGGGTGTTTTTGAACCCTCTTGTTGGACTGACTTGGAGAAGCCAGTTCCAGTAAGTAATCTCGAGTCTGAGATCTAGACCGCGACCGCGAAGCCGAACCCTTGGCACGAGAAGATCCAAAAGAGGTGGACCTTGCCCTTCGGACTTCAGCACCAGGTACACTTAGCTGATTGTTGGAAGGGGACACAGGGGAACCGGAGACCAAAGAGGATGCAGAGGAATTGACAGACTCATGCGGAGATGCTACATTTGGACTCAGGTATGTTTCTTCGCTGCCAGTAACAGCAGAAAAAGATGACGAAACGCCGCGGCCGTCGTCAGGAGATAAAAATAAAGAAGGAGACTTGGACTCGCGAGAATCGGGGGTGGGGCGAGTCATAAAAATAGGCGACGCTGCAGATGACATCGACCGCGACCGTATCTGTCTTGAAGTTGAAGAGGCGGAACCAGGCTGCGTTGTATCGGGCCGATCTACAGAAGGGGAGGGCATCTGAATGAAGTCCGACTCGTCATTCAAGACGGATTCCGAGTGCGTATCAGCACCATCGTCAAAGTCATAGGCATTATCATTCCCAGAAGCAGGCCAGTCATTGCCATTGCCATTCGGAGACCAGTCATTGCCGTTATCATGGCCAGACCATTCATCATGAGCACTATGCAAGGAAGTGGCCGATGTATGATCAGGGAAGGCGATTTCAGGAGTCACCTGGTGGTTTGACCAGGAGTCACCAGCAAGACCCAAGGAGAGATTCATCGAGTTGCCGGCAGTAACAGATGTAGATATGCCGTCTAGATCGTCAGCAACAGCGGACTCGTCTAGAAGGGTGAAATCCTGAGTCATCTGTTCCAAGCCCGTAGACTGTACAGGAGCGAATATGGGCGACGGCTCGTGCGAGCTATATAGTGGAAGGTCAGCCGCGGAATGCACGGAAAGCGAATCGGACAGATCGGAATAAGACCGATGATGGCCCTGGTAGCTATTTCCCTGGATATCGAACGGAGATAGGTACTGAAACGAGTCGGCGGCAGCACTATCAGGCGCGGGCGTCAGCCCGTTATACTTGTGCCGATCATCATCATCAGCAGGCGGATATTCCATGTCGTTTCGCTCCGAGATTTCGTTATAGGCGGCAGAAAATTCGCTCGTGAGACTTTTTCCTACTCGGATTTCTTGTCGACCGTTAAATAACTGTTGGGAGTTCGGGTAGTTTGGAAGGCTGCGCCATACCGCATCGGGTTACGTGAAAACGAGCGGGATTGAGAGTCTCGGGGGCATGGAATATATTTTTACAAACTTTATACAGTTACAGTAGATCTCTAGATCGTAGCCGGCTATTTTGGCCATTGCCGACTTGGCACTTTTGCCGTTTTCTTGGCTCTTGGCAGTTTAACCTTGTGTCAAACTATTTTTTTTGTTTGTTGTTTTTGTCCGCAATCGCGGCTGTGCAAACGGTCTCAGCCTCAACGGGATGCCGGGGTATGTGGAAGTTGCCTATTACGGAAAAAATGATTCTAGAAACCATCATGTGGATCTGCATGCCGTTTCGAGGAAACTAAATCGGAGTACGTGTTAGTTGTAGAGGTGCTAAATCTACAAAATGTATGTACATCTACAAAATGTTATGCTAAATTAGACTGGGCCAATGCCAAGTTATATCCTCTCAAGGCCATCGCTGTCTTGACCAGGATTGGCCGATTCGTAGTGCAGGAATTTCAAAACGTAGTGACAGCTGGCTGCCAGTAACGATCCCAAAAAGGGACCGAACCAGTAGATCCAGTGATAATCAGGAAACTCAGCCATTATCACATTGGGCCCGAATGCCCGGGCCGGATTAATTCCTGCTCCTGTGTAGTATACTGCAAACAAATGTCCCACAAAAAGGGCAATACCAATAGCCAGTGGTGCCATGAAGGTGGCTCTGTGTTTTTCAACGGCCATGAAGCATACAGTTAGGCATAACAGGAAGGTAGTGAACATTTCAATGAAGAGGCCTCGGGCTGGAGATGCACCTCCACCAAGAGAGTCCGCGAACAAAATGGGCCCCGGTGTCAATGCATTAGCAGTTGCAGCGGCAGCAATACCGGCAAGAATTTGTGTAAGTGTCAAAAGAGTTGCACGCAGCGGGGAAATGGCCTTGACTAGGGCAAGAGTCAAAGTGACGGCTGGGTTGAGGTGGCCGCCGGACACTCGGAAAAAAACGTAACAAGACACCATAACAGAGAAACCAAAACCAAACGAAATCATAATCAACTGGGCTGGGTTCGAGCCTTGTTTGTCGAGACGCCTATCGGAGTTGGCAATCTGGGCAATGACGAATGCGAATAACAGAAACATATAGGTGCCGACAAATTCGCCAAACACGGCGATCATGTGGTTTCGCACACTGTCAGGAAGACCACCATATATCATGTCTCCATAGCCTGTGCTGAGATGGCGCTTGGGGTCTTCAGTGAAAAGAGTGCTTCTGGAAGCCTCATATCTTTGCAAATGGGTTCTGTGTGCATACATTGAAGATGACGGAGGAGAGTTTGCTATGATTTTGCTACAAATAGGGGCGGCTTTGGCTTTAAATCAGCTCAAGCTCGTTTTGCTTCTTGTCTGAGATATTAATTTAACTGAAACACCAGCCACGAAACAGCCACGTTTCGCAGTTAAATAATATTCAGAAAAATTCTTGAGCAAACTTCTTCAGGTATCTTACAGTATGGAGACATTATTTTTTTAGTGCCTTGCCATCCTTATTTCTATGTTCCTAATTTGAGATGCGGCAGTCGTTCATTTCTTTTTACGCTCGGCAACCCATCATTATTTTTATTCGTGACGTTCATTTTATTGAAACATCTAAGATCTAAAACTGTGAATGGACTCAAAATGAATTTCGGTGTTACTTAGCTACTAAGGTTATCTAGCTGTAAAATATATGGCCATTTTGTTCGTTTTCAGGCATTGTTTCTCAAGCCCGTGTTTGTGCTCATCGGAGAAATCTTCAACAATGGCTATAATTCATGGGTATTGAGCATCTGGACAAAAAGGCCACCATTTTGTGTGATGGACTAATAAAAGAATATTTATGAACTAAATATGCAAATAAGCAAATGCTGTTGCAGGAGAAATGTCGAAGTATGGAATGTCTCAGATTTACGACCGAGACCGGGAAAGCAAGATTCGAAAGGTCGGTTTAAATTGACTCGACAAATATTTTTTTTGTGTTTCCCTAGTACTCGTGCAATACGGTCTGGGCTTGAACGTGATGCCTTGCCGAGGTATCTGCAAGTTGACATCTGCGGAAAACCAAATTTAAGAAGACCATGTTACGTGAGGATGTAAATTAATTCTATAGATCTAAATCAGAAAATGTATTTTAAGTTACTAGTTGAAAGTGTATGTCAAATTAGACTAGATATTAGATTGGAAAATCTATGTCAACTTACTTAGAAAATCTGTTGCAAATAAAACAAAATACCAAGCTTACATAGTCTCAGAGCCATTGATCATAAATATAGAGAATGTACGTTAAATTTACTAGACTAGGGAGTGTATGCTAATTTTATTGTACCTGAGAATGCCCGGGTATCGAGTTTATACATTCTCAAGGCCATCACTGTCTTGACCGGCATTGGCCGTCTCGTAGTGAAGGAATTTTAGAATGTAGTGAGAGGCTGCTGCCAGTAGCGAACCCAAAATGGGACCGACCCAGTAGATCCAGTGGTAGTTAGGAAATTCAGCCATTACAACATTGGGGCCGAATGCTCGGGCCGGATTAATGCCAGCTCCGGTATAGTATACTGCAAACAAATGTCCAACAAAAAGAGCAACACCAATTGCCAATGGTGCCATGAATGTTCCTCTGTGTTTTTCAACAGCCATAAAACATACAGTCAAACATAACAAAAACGTGGTAAACAATTCAACAAATAGACCTCTGGTTCGGGAAGCATCCCCACCAAGAGAGTCTGCAAACAAAATGGGCCCCGGTGTCAATGCATCGGCAGTAGCAGCAGCAGCAATTCCTGCAACAATTTGGGTAATTGCCAAAAGAATTGCTCGCAATGGGGAAATAGCTCTGACCAGAGCCAAAGTCAAAGTAACTGCAGGGTTGAGCTGACCACCAGAGACTCGGAAAAAAACATAACAAGAAACCATAACAGAAAAACCAAAACCAAACGAAATCATAATCAGCTGGGCTGGGTTCGAGCCTTCCTTGTCGAGACGCCTATCGGAGTTGGCAATCTGGGCAATTACATAGGCAAATAACAGAAACATATAGGTGCCAACAAGCTCGCCAAAAACAGCAATAATATGGTTCCTTGCACCGTCAGGAACACCAGCAAACTGGACGTTTCCGTGCCGTGCAGTACCGAGAGGGCTTCGCTTGGAATCCTCATTGAACGTAGCACCCTTGGAAGCGTCGTAGTTTCGCAAAGTAGTTCTGTGTTCAGGCATTATTGAGGATAATGGACAAGAATGGGCTATAACTTTGATATAAAAGGCGCTATCCTTTAGCTGAAATCAGCTTTAGTCTGTTTTAGTGTCCTTCTTTTTCACGAAACAACTAGGCTTCGCAGTTAAATAATATAGAGAAAAATTTTGCAGCAAACTTCTTCTTATATCTTATTGCTATTGAGGGGCATTGTTTTGTTTTTGTAGTTCCTTGCTACCCTTGTTCATTTGATGTTCCTGTTTTGAGATGCAGCGATCGCTCATTTCTTTTTGCCCGATCGTGCATGGAAGATTTTTTATAGCATGGGATTCATTTTTTTGCATCTATTTAACACCTCAAACTGCAATGGACTGCACTGTGGAATTTTCTCCGTTGTTCGGATTATCTGGTTGTTAGTTAGACGGCCATTTCTACCTCGTTTTCTGTGCTTTGTTTCATGAGTTCATCTCAGTTATCACATGGTTCTTGTGCTTATCAAGGATGTCATCAACAATGGCTTTAGCTCAGCAACAACACCGACAGGGTTTACATAGCGCCGCGTCACTTGCTACGGCACACAGAAAATGAAAATAAATGTATATATAAATAGAATAGTATGAATTATATTTACAGAAAAAAGACTTGCGAAAAAGTGTGGAGTTGTCTTAAGGATTCTAAGCGAGACTTGGCAAGGGCTAGCCATTTGACAAACTTACAAACTTAAACAATGAAGTAGCAAAATGAACAGAAACGACCGAAAAAACAGCAATACTGAAAGAGCGAAAGAGTACAACTCGGACAGAATACTTGATGCCATTTGACCAATTCCATGTTTGGCTGGCGGCTCGTTTTGGCCACCCATGGCGTTTCCCAAGAAAAAAAAGAAAACTTGCCGCCAAGTTATGAAAAATCATTTGGAAAAAGATCATCCATTTGATCTATCTCGGGACGGTTTCGGAAAAAAAACTCATACCCGGAGATTACTTGCTTCAAAAAAGGATATGTTGCACGAGCCAGCCACGACGATCTTGCCGCAAACAGCCATGCGTGCTCAATAGCCCTGAGCTGGGCCAAAATGCGTTGTTCGTTCACCTCGGTAAGAACAATATTGTACTTGATGACAACATTCCATGCATTAGCTAGTGTGGTGAGCCCCTTCAAAACACGTGCATATAAGTATTTTGGATAATAGCCAATATCATTGCCTGCAGATATAAAGTCATCGCCCATGCGTAGAACGTCTTCGGTCATCTGCTCACATGCATTCTTGCACAGCTTCTCCACCCAGGGAACCAGCAGTCCGTTTACCACCATAGCATCAGTTGCCGTATAACGGTTGATTAAGTATTCCGTCAGCCTCATTTTGCATTGCCTGAGCATCTGGATATTCAAATCCGTGAAGTTAGCAGCAAATTCTCCGTGGTTCTCAAGTAGCTGACAGCATAGCTCGTGACTCTGTTCTATCCTGGACATGGCACGCCCGTAAATGCCTGACAGCTGCGAATTTTCATTTTTTGCCAAAGAACCCATTGTTTCTGTAGTAGTTTTGACATCAAATATGCTTTTGGTGACCTCGTACAGAATCGTGTATGTGTGACGTTCGTCATCAGCGTAATCTCGCACCAGAGCACAAGCCTGTTGCCATCCCGACACCATGTTCATGAATTTCCTTCTACCAGTGGCCAAGCCAATATGCGCTAGAGTTGAGCAAGCCCATGCGTAACTGCGAATACGATCAACAACGGCTTGTCGTTCAGACGAGTCCGGCAGAGTCGTTAATTCATGAAAGTCGTCAGCATTGGCCAGATCCAATGCTACTACACAGGCATAAGTCAGTGACGCCCTTAGGTACATTTTTGTTGGTTCCAAGTAATTGAGAGAGATCAGAAATGAGTCCAACATGTAGATGTCTAGATTATTCGTGGTCAAACGATCCATTAAGACATTGTCAAAAAATGCCATCCTCTGCTCAACCTTGTCTTCGACCGAAGCTGCTGCTGCAACTGTGATCATAGTAAGTGCCAAAAGCGGCTTGGATGCAATTATACTGTCCAGATCTTCCTGGTATTTTTCAGGGGTTGGCATGAACCTGCTCATCTTGTCGGCAAAACGGCCATGCAAAACATAGCATTCGTCCTTCGTATACAAGCCCACAGAGACTGCAGCACTCACAGGGTCATCCCAGCGCAATATGGACATATCTATGGGCCATTCATTGCTGACACTATGGTCCGCTACTTGCTTGTGCTCATGCTTGTTGCCATCAGGAAAGTGAATATATCGACTATCCGACCCTCGAGTTATCAACTCCAGCTCGTTCTGAGCCTGTACTATAAGATTTTCAAGAAATGCTGTTCTTTCCTTCACCTTATCGTCAATACTCATTGATTTCTCAGACGGATCCGACCGCTGCTCGCAGTCCTTGCCAGCATTGGCACACCGTTTGCATTGAATAGCTATTGGACTAGCATATTCGCACTTGACTTTTAACCTGCTGCATCGTACACACGATTTCCGCTTACTCCAGCTATCTAAGATGTTTTCCATGCTGGCAATGAAAGTTAAGTGAATTATCTCCGGTCCGTGATTGGTGATGCTTGAAGCACGGAGTTCCGCGTTGGGTTTATGAACAATACGAAGAGCTGGTATTTTCAAATAAAGAATGCGAAGAGCTGGTATTTTCAAATAAAGAATACGAACGGCAGGTATTTGCAAAGAAAAGATCTGAATAGTATGGTATTACGAATAAAATAATATAAATAATTGACGTTACGAATAAAATAATACGTGTAAATTGATATATACACAATTAGTGTCTCTAATAAAGGTCGGCCGACCCAACTTTAAACAGCTGTTGAAGCATAGTATCAAAGTCTTGATCATCAAAATATGGTGTTCGGGGACCGAGATCTTCCTCGCCAGAATCATCGTAACTTCTTTTCTTACCGTTTGGTACTTGCGTATCAGATGGAAGATCCCAAAAGTCCGGAACAAATCCCCAGGCCAAACTCTTGCCATTAGCCCGCAGCCTTTCTGAGTCGGAATTTGCTGCGCTATTTGCATTAGATACTGTGTTGAGTACAATGTAATGTATAACGTTCGGCATTGTTGAATTCTCTAGAGGTTTCTGTGCAAAACTGCTAGCAAGAGAACTCACCTGGTTCTCAGATCCCAAAATTTTCGAAACCCACTCTTCCACTTGACTTCCAGCAAATTCGTATACGTCTTCCGCCAATAACGTAACTTTTTTCAAATGGTCAAAAAGATCTCGCACACCTTTGAGCACTTGTAGCACTTGTGCATTTTCTATTTGGATAGCCGGGTTGCCCGAGAAAACAGCGAGAACTCGAAGACGCGTCAAGGACAATAGAAACTGTAGAGGCCTCATGTATGCATACTTTGGTACTCTTACAGACTTGCTCATAATCGCCAGTATCTTTTCAAACTCCCGGGTATTGTTATTTCGAATATTTGTGGCCAGTTTGGCCACTAACTCCTGGTGAGTATTATCATCAGGATTTGCCAACAACCGGCCGAGTAGAATCTCTTCACATGCCGTCACAGATACTGAGAGCTTTATAAGAATCCACTCATATAGAGCAGCATAACTTCCGGTACCTGAGGCTGTGGCCTCATTTATGTCCGTTTTGACGTTGGCCATGTCGATTAGCAGCCGTTTATAAATATCAATCTGTGTTTGCAGGTCATCCATACGACAATTGACTAAGTGGTATGTAGCTCGACCGCTGTTGGTCAGCATGGTAATGAAGCATGCTAGAATTTTGGCACCAGTGTCGCCATGGACATGAGTCCACTGAATAATTTGGATCCATTGTGGAGATAATTCATCAATTTTGAAGCCTTTGAAAAATGACTTTGCAGTCAGTATTGTATACAACCCGAAGCATATCTTTATCCTTTCAGATAGTGGGTAATATTTGGCAATCTTTGTACCATTGGTTGATATCACACCAAGCGTAGTATCTCGAACAGTGTTTTTGGATACCACATTACTCTGCGCTGTTTCGCGTGCCACGTCTTCGAAAATGTATATTCGTTCGCCGATGGATTTGGCACAATCGAGCCAAGATGACGGAGCACTGCAGGAAGGATCTCCGTCTGTCTGCAAATTGAAGAAATGCTCCGCTATCAGAAGGCTCTGCAGAACCTCAAAAGACACTATACCATCTACAAGGGCCTTCTCTGCCATTACTCTGCGGAACAGGGCCAATCTTTCCTTTGCCTTATCTCTGGTGGAGCTGACCGCGCACGCAGTCACAATTGTCAGGGCCAACAGCGGCCTCTCGGCGACCATCTTGTCTAAAGTGATGGAATCGTCTACGCCTATCGGGAACAGCATAGCCATTCCGGCCATGAACAAATCGTAGAAGAGGCTAGCACTTTCGACGCTATAGAGCTGGAGCTCGATGGCCAAATCAACACAATCGTTCCGTCGCAGTTGCCGCAACGTCAAGTCATCGACTGAGAACGGCACATTGCCGCCTATGGAATCACTTGGAGTAGCAAATCCATCGGAAGGTGACGTTTTAAATGCCACAGCCTTGGAAGGCACATGCCCGCCTCGGACGGGGTCCTGCTGGACACATTCCTTGCGCATTTTCTGGCATCGTTTACATTTCTCGTCATAAGGGCCTTCGTATTCGCATCGTGTCTTTGCTTTTCTGCAGCGAATACACGCTCGGTATCGTTTCCATTCTATCATGGCTGTTGATACAAGTTGGAAAGTATGGTACGGAGGTCCGAAAAGGAGACGAATCTCAACGGGATTTGCCCATAAATTATCAAAATAAACTGCTTTAAAACAATAAGGATGTACTGATCAAACTATGACTATTATACGACTGGCCAGAATCATAAGACAATGGGATGCATAAAATCATACCAGTCTGCCAGCAAAACATGTTATTTACCCTGATGTCAAGAATTGTCCTTTTATTATGGTTCCATCCGTACCAGGTGTTTTCCAGCTAACATTTACATTCAAGCACCGCAAAGACTGATCACCAGGCCTTGGCCTGTACAGGCCAAGTGAGCACCATGCCTATTCCGAATTCGCTGTTCTCTGGCGTTTCCCATGTCACCCCAGTAAAAATGCCCTCCTCCACCAGCGAGGAGAGCGACGACGAAAACATCCTCGCGCGCCTTTTCAGGCAAGGAGCTAGTACGTCCAGTGAATGCGAAAGTTAGCCCATTGAGAACCGAACTGTTCGACAACTTGTTGAACAACTTGGCGCTGCGAACAAGCAGGCAGACGAACGCGTTGACGCGGCCAACAAACGGGCAGACGAACGTGTTGACGCTGCGAACAAACGGGCGGAAGAACGTGTTTCAAACGAACGGTCCGCTTGGAGCCAGCAACTTGGCGCTGCAAACAGGATAGCAGATCGAAATGCTGCTGCAAATACGATGCTTGCAGCTACAAACCGGGAAGTCGTTGCTACAAATACGAGGCTTGCTACTGCCAATCAGAATTTTACGGATCAACTTTATACGGTAAACGAACGAGCGAATCGACATGCTGCTGCAAATACGATGCTTACCGCTACAAATCGGGACCTTTTTGCTACGAATAGGACGCTAACTACTACCATCCAGCGTCTCGAAAATCAACTTTCTGCTGCCAGACGAGAGAATCACCGTGTTGCCAACCGCCGAACTGTCAGTGCAGAGCGACGAGCTGTACAACTTGTCGGTGAAAATCTGCAGCTTAGGGATGAGCTCACAACTGCATACGGCCAAGTACAGCAATATATCACTGCCAACCAACAATTAGTAGACCAACGTGACAACGCAAATCAGCAACTTGCTGCTGCCGCTACTATGATGCAGCGGCTTGTAGATGAATGTACCGCTACCGAGCAGCGAGCGCACCAACATGCAGCGGAAAGTCGGCAACTTACCGATCAGCTTGCTGCTGCTAGCCAACAAGCGGACGGACGTGTTGCAAACGAACGTACTGCTGCGTATCAGCAATTTTCCGCTGTAATCAGATGGTTAGTTCGACGTGTTGCAGTCGAGCGTGCCGCTTGGAGTCAGCAACTTGCTGCTGCAACCGTACGTGCAGACGAACTTTCCGCTGTAATCAGATGGTTAGTTCAACGTGTTGCAACTGAGCGTGCCACTTGGAATCAGCAACTTGCTGCTGCAACCGTACGTGCAGACGAACTTTCTGCTGTAATCAGATGGTTAGTTCAACGTGTTGCAACTGAGCGTGCCACTTGGAATCAGCAACTTGCTGCTGCAACCGTACGTGCAGACGAACTTTCTGCTGTAATCAGATGGTTAGTTCAACGTGTTGCAACTGAGCGTGCCACTTGGAATCAGCAGCTTGCTGCTGCAAACCGACGTGCAGACGAACGTGTTGCAAACGAACGTGCTACTACAAACCAGCAAACTGCTTTTGCTGCTTTGTTTATTCTGCTACTTTTAGATCGTGTTGCTACTGCAGACCAGCAAGCTGATGGACGTGTTGCAGACGAACGTGCTGCTGGGAATCGCCGACTTGCCGCTGCAAACGAACGGGCAGACCGGCTTATTGCAAATGAACGCGCTACTGCAAATCAGCAACTTGCCGTTGCGAACGAGCGATACACTTTTGCTACTTTTGGGTCAACTTGCTGCTGCGAACCAGCGAGCACATGAACATGGCTCTGCCAACAGTCGAGGTGGCCAAGGGAGTTCAACCGGCTTTGAGAAAGCATTTTTACAGGATTTGGCAAAATTTCCTCTACATTTGTGCTCCCTTCTCACAGTGGCCTATGTTACTTGCTTAACGGACCCAAACAAAATTTGTCAATGGTACTACTTTACCAGCCCTGTATTGGTTGCATTTGCAGTGATAGGAGTGCCACTATTGTGGCCCTATTTTCTCCGCTTTCTTAAATGGCTATGGCCCAGAAATGAACCAGTTCGTGACGAGGAACATTTCTGGATGGGATAGCAGCGTGGTCGTCTTCTTTTCAAAATCGCATTTCTCGCATAAAAAATTGCATTAATAGAAACGAATAAATTATTAGATTGCATGAGTAGAAACGAATAAATTATCAAGAATATCGTTAATCTGGTCGTGATATCAATCAATACTATGGACAAGTTCGGAAAGCTATTGATTTTCTCGTGACTATCAGCGCTTTTACGCTCACGACTCCAGATTATCTGCAATTCTTCATTATTCGAGCACTATGAATACTGATAGTTTGAAATACAGATTATGCAAAAATTCTAGTATATGGTGGCCGCCTAAAGCCAATTTTAATCTTGGTTAGTAATCATTCTCCCTAATATCAAGTAAGCATATTGGCGAAAAACTCCAACAGAGACATCTCATCATTATCTACCATGCTCAGATGTCGGCCCACCAGGTTATTGAAGCCTATCTATTTTAGGCAATTTAGCTATTCTGCGCCCATACTGAAAAAGAAAAGTAAATCTGTAAATAGTCCTGCGCCATCTGATTCTAGTGGTGTATCTCCGAATTCCATCTTAGATCCGCTAGACGACGAATTTTCAACAGTTCTCTCAGCATTCTCTACCAAGGCCAAAGAACTCAAAACAGGAACTGGAGCACTTCAGAAATGGCAAAATCTGCAAATATCCTTGCGATCCGCACAAGTTCCGCTCATTAGCGTGGCCAATATTCAGTCGAAGGCCGGTAATCGTCTGTTAGAGATCATTGCCTTTGATCCTAAAGACGTTAAGCATATACAGTCGTCGATCTTGTCACAGCTCAATATAAATGCACAAGCCGACGCAAAAAATAAGCAGGCACTTGTAATTCCGTTGCAGACGAGGAGCAAGGCCGACTTGGTCAAGGAACTGAAGCAATTGCATGACGATATGAGAAACTCCCGCAAACTCAAGTCGCTCAGCAGCATTCGTGCTTCGGCACTGGACAATCTAAAAAAAATCAAGAGCGATCTTTCTGCAGACATGTTTCATAAGTCCACTGGCAAAGTCGAGACTTTATATAAGGACTATTGTACAAAGTTGCAGCAGTCTCAGAAAACTATAGGCGATGGATTATAACAAAATAGTCGCGAGCGTAGTATGGTTTCTTCATCTACTTATTTTACAATGTCCCTGGTCGAACACTACTTATGCTTTGGTTAATTTCAGCAGAGCCTTAACCCTGCTGTACCAGCCAGTGCCATATCCAACTTCGTTGATTGACTTGACAAGTTCCCACGCCTTTTTTACATCGGGAATTGGATAATCTAGAGATCGTGGTATGCTGGTACTGATGAGCCAGAATCTATCATAAGCAACGGATTTCTCTAGGCAGAGTCCTCGTAGACCTTCTACACCCCCAAATTTCCCATACCCAGAGCCATCAACGCCTCCAAAAGGAAGCTGGCATACGTAAAAGGCAGCGAAATCATTAATTGAGACGTTTCCAGTCCGGAGACGATCAGCTACTTTCGTAGCAGTTTTATAAGGTCCAAATACTTCAGCACCCAGCCCAAAGGTGGTTGAATTAGCCAGCTCCACAGCATGATCGATACTTTCTGCTTTCATCATTACCAGTACCGGTCCAAACACCTCCTCTTGAGCAATTTGCATATCCGGCGTGACGTCCACCAGCAACGTGGGTTTAAAGTAGTGTCCTTGTGGATATTTTGGATGAGAATATCGTGTACCACCCTGAAGAAGACGGGCCCCCGATTTCACTGCCGATCCAATGAGTTTTTCCAAATCATCAAACCTGGAGTCTGATATAGTCGCACCCATATCGATATCATCCTGTTGGTCAATGGACGATCCTAGGCGGAACTGGCCAATAGTCTGAGAAAGGACAGGAATCAAGCCATCATAAGCTTTTCCAATAGCGATTGCACGTTCGAGACCGATGCAGTTTTGTCCCGATGACTGGAAAGTCCCACGAAGGATCATGGAAGCCAGCTTGTGGAGATATTTCTGGCTAGGGTTGTCGTCAACGATGATGAGGGGATCCTTGCCACCGAGCTCCGTGACTACGGGGGTCAGAGATTTCGCCGCAGACAAAGCTACAAGTTTGGCGACTGGTCTTGAACCAATAAAAGTGATGTGCGACAAGCCGGGGTGGCTAGTAAGGTAGTCAGCGTCTTTAGGCCAACAAGGGACGAGCTGGACAAGATTGGGGTCAAATCCGTTGGCAGCTAGCGCTTCTCTGGCGATGTCAAGAAAATATCCAGACGACCATGCAACGGCTTCGGAACATTTGACGACGATGCCATTGCCGGTCATAATGGCACTGGCAATAGGACCCATGAGGTTATGCAGGGGGTAATTCCAGGAAACAACGGCACAAACGACACCCAGGGGCTCGTAGCGAACTTCTGCACCCTTGTAGAACAAAAGAATGTTGCTGGGTCCGGGGCGTCTGCTGGTAGTCAAAGCGTCTTCCCCATGCTTGATGATCCACGACAGTTTCTCGAGCGTGATCATGATCTCGCCAAGGCCAGCATCTAGAACGGTCTTGCCAGTGTCCCTGCATGCAATACGCGCAAGCTCCTCCTGGTGCTCATTGATGAACTTGTTGATAGTTCTGAGCACGTTGCGCCGATCAGTCCACGATGATCTGGCGTACTGGGCCTCGGCCTGCTTGGCCAACGAGATGGCTCGGTCAATGTCATCGTGCGACGCTGCAGGCACTTTGGCCAGAAACTGGCCTGTGGCCGGACAGTAGCACTGGATGTTGTCGGGATCATTGGCATCGAACAGGCCGCGAGGACTGGCCCGCTTGCCTTTCCAGTGCGCAAGACTCTGGTCCGGAAACGCAATGGAAATGTCCCTGGGACGCTCCTTTTCATGCTTAGATCCAGCGAGCAGCCGGTGCACAGCGATCAGGCTCAGCAGCAGCACGGTGAGCGTGGACCAGGCAGTGGTGGGATCTGGCATGATGGGAAGTTGGAGAGATTGGCCAGGCGGAGAGGAAAATAAGACGGTTTTTATAAGATATGGAGGTTTACACGTGATTATACGGTAATTAGCGATTCAAAACAAATATACTGCTTCGTTTACTGCTGGTTATGCCTCTATATCTTTATACTACGTCAAGCATTGATATGAAGTTTGGGGGTCGGATTGGTCACAGCACCAATCAGTTTATCTACAACGTCTGATTTGACCGAGGTAGACTTGGATTTGATTTCCTGCAGCTCCTTCTCGACCTTTGCGTCTGCTTGCTGCTGCGTTTTGGACGATGTTCCCGAGTGCTATGGTTAGATTGCATGGGCATTGGGGGGAATTCATGCTAAAAGATGAATTCAAAATATGCAAAAAAGCCTACTCACCTGTTTCTCATGCTTTTCGAATTCGGCCTGCTTGGTCTTCTTGTATTCTTC
This sequence comes from Casaregolazyma lundiana, assembly GCA_030563415.1. Classification (NCBI taxonomy): domain Eukaryota; kingdom Fungi; phylum Ascomycota; class Dipodascomycetes; order Dipodascales; family Trichomonascaceae; genus Casaregolazyma; species Casaregolazyma lundiana. The sequence goes on along the minus strand of JAJMJF010000012.1, from coordinate 211,477 downwards.
TATTTCCGTGGCTGCGTCCGTCTTGGCTGCCTTGAGTCGCTGAGCTCGGTATTGTCGTGCGTTCTGGACAATCTCGTGGGCTTTTCGCTCTGCTTCCAGGAGCGTTTGGATTCCCTTGGAGTTCTGTGCGGACATGGGAAATGGTGGTTACTTGATGTGGATAGGCGGCGTTGAGCTAATGGTTTGGTGAATAGTTTTGTTTGATGGATGTTGTGAGTTTGGATGAATAGTTGCGATAGATGGATCTCGCTGGTTAGTTGGTTTAGTTGTATTGGTTGTGTTAGTTGAATGACTACTGAAATATTGTATATTATACTTTTTAATAATATCATCAGCTTCTTTCCCAAAAAAACTTGCCATTTTTACCGTTAAGTTCTCACATTTGACCTGTCTCTTTATCATATTCCTTTCCTTCCGTCTCACTTCCATGGACCTCCCATGCTCCATCTGCAAAACCAACCCCTGGAAATACAAATGCCCTCAGTGTGGTCGCCGTACGTGCTCATTGGAATGTTCTAATGCCCATAAATCTGAGTTCAGCTGTCCTGGCACCGTAGATATCACCCAGTATATCGATAGATCTACCTTGATCTCTTCGCCCCATGTTCTAAACCGAGACTACGCTTTTCTACAAAAAGTCGGACGCCGGCTCGAGCTCACTCATGACGATGACCTGCAGCATAACGTGGAAACCCCGAGAAAGCGCGTGCGCAAAAACGGCGTGGTGCAAAACGGTGTCAACGTGCTCATGTCGCCTAGTGGCATGGAAAGAGCTCGCAGAAACAAATCTGGCTGGAACTCCAAGAAAAAAAAATTCTACTGGACAGTTGAATGGACTGATCTCAGGGACTCTACTGCTAAATGTCAAACGAAAGAAATCGCCGATTCTGTCACAGTTCAGGACGCTTTTGATTTGGCACTCGATCCCAGTGCTCGGGTCTGGCTCAAATCAACAGAAAAGGCAGACGACAACATACTGGTCGAGCAGCTTGACACGTCGGCCGAGCTTTCGACAGCTCTCAAGGGACATACGGTGGTTGAATATCCTTCTATTATTATAACTGGTGACGATTTGGGATCTGGTTATGTAGATAAAGCTACTATTGCCAGTAGTGACAGTTCCGACTCTTCTTCGGACAGCGAGTCTGAAAGTGAGTCTGATAGCGATTCTGAAAGCGAATCTACATCTGATTCAGGCTCAGATGAACCCCCTGAAGAAGCATCGGCGGCAGAAAACCCTCCTTAAGAAGCATCTACGGCCGAGAAACCGTCTGGATAATGCTCACGGCTATATATTTGGCAACGGCCGTAGACGGAACCTCTCACCCTCGGCAGGAACTTTTTCCATTACCCCGTACCCTGCAATATTAATTATGTCTGCTTGTGAAAGCTGGCGTATATCAGATCGCCCTTCGGCTTCAAAGCGGCCTTTTTTCTTCGCGAGGTAGTCCTCGTGGATTTGTATCAATAGCATGTTTTCTGAGCTTTCCAATACAAGCGCAAAACCTTCATATACTCCTGGCTCATATGATGGTGGATATGCTCCCATATAACGAATGTATATTAATGAATGAGTAGGAATGGCAGATAAATCGGTTTGCACAGACGGCTCTGCCTCCAAGTGTGGATGCGTAGTTTCTGCAGAATTATTAGAAACATTCACTTGTTTCTGCTCATGTCTTATAATTTCATTCTGTTCATTTATTTGTTCACGAGTCTTTTCTCCATACATGTCCTCCTCTGAAAAGTCGTCGCATTCAATCTCGCTGATGATCACAATGCCCGAATCACCCTGCAGCCTCTGATGTCTAAGCCTTCTTCTCTCATTTCGTCTTTTAGTCCGTATCATTCCTTCTCCCGGCGAACCTATTCGTGCGATATCGATTTTATCGTTTTCCCGAACAACTGTTTTGATGCGATCTGTATGTCTCAGTTTATACGAATCAATGCTGGCAGTCCACCGTGAAGCATCATCTTCGACAATTTCCCCCACCAAATCGGCCACAGTCAGCTCATCATCAGATATATGCCACCAGATCCGCTGTCTATTATGCTCTCCATCGGAATTTGTCGCCCCATTCACCCGCACTCGGACTCTCATGTAAGAGCTGGGAGTTGAGGATAGCAGGCTACGAGGTTGGAAATAGCAGCCTGGTCGAGCAGGGCCATTTCTCGAAACGACATATTATCGCAGACAAAAGAAATCCAAGACATGCGCGACTTTATAGTGTCGGGATCAGTGCTGTTTTGTGTTTTTTTCTTGATTTCCGCACGCAATTGGCCCATATTTTCAATCGCCTTTTCGGGATCAAGCTCATCCACAGTCTTCTCAATAGCACTGCGGATTCGCTTGGCTAGTCGTGGCGCATGCCCATTAGTCGATATCATTACTTGAAGCGGCCCTCTTTTAATAGAAGATCCGAAATAGAAGTCGCAATGTTCTGGAATATCAGCAACGTTGACAGGAATCTTGAGTCGTCGGCATGCATGGCCAATTGAGATGCTGGTAGCCCGGTCATTTATAGCACTTAAAACAAGATTGTATGGACTATTTTCTGCCAAGTCGGTCGTATCGAAGCTTCTCTGGCAAATCTCAATGCTAATATGTTCATGTTGTTGGGCTAGTTGGATCAATCGGGCATCAATGTCCTTGCCTATAACCGTAATTTTGGTAGCACCTCCGTTAATTATGGATTCTAAACGGCCTAAAGCTACGTTTCCGCCGCCGATCAAAAGAATATGGACATCTTTGAGCTGCCAGGCAAGAAGAAGGCCCATGTTTAGTAGGAAAGTTGGTTGGAGAAATGGGCTTGGACTTTGATGGGAGTTGGAATATAGCGATTATCGGCAGTTATCATATCAAGAATATTGTTCATTGAGCTAGATTGTGATTATCATTTCTTTACTTCGTAATTATCATTTCATAACTTTTGTAATTATCATTTCATTACTTTTGTAATTACTATCTCGTAACTATTGTAATCATCTGCTACCTATTGTAATTATCATTTCATAATCACAATCCCACTGTCATTATCATTCATTATATAACGACGCTCCCCTTTCAACTACTTATTTTTTTAGTTTCCTATTCAATAATCTCGCCGTGATAAGACCCGATGTTTTCCAAACTACTGTGAACGAAACCTTCGACTCGTTCACTCATAATCTCACAAACAACAGCGATGACACCGGTATCTTTTGAAAGATACCAGCCTTGTCATACCCAGAGAAACTCAACATACCAGGACGTCGACCAGCACACGGCAGTGGCTGGACATCGGTGGCCGGTTCAACTATGCATCTACTCCACCCCGCTTATGCAGCACGTCCAGAAACTGCCGCCTTTGGAACTCGCGTGGGTTGCTCTTCCGCTCGATGGATTCGAGCTCCCGATGATACCGGTAGGTTAACTTCTTTCTTTTCACCCTGCGCCTTCTTCCACACCTCTACTTCTGATCCTCCTCGAACCACACCAACTCTCATGGTAGCCAACAAGTTATGTGCAGCATTTGAATGGTCATATACACCACCATTAAATACAGCAGTGCCATCCTTGCCAATAGCCGAACGAATGAGTGCGCGGCCACCAGGATGCATGTCAACAAAATCAGTCACGTCATGAACAATGCCTGAGATGAGAATCAAATCTCGATCCTGCGACTGGGCTCTGAAATCATCAAACTCCATAACTGGAAGCTTCTCAATTGGTACACCCCAGTTGAGTTTGGCACGCCACTGATCGAGCTTTTTCTGCTTTTGTTGAACAAGACCCTGTTGAATGGCGTTCTGTGAAAATCGCTGCAAGTTATAAGCAAGACCGATTTCCTTCATAATCCAAATAAATATCTTGGTAGGATCGTACTGATACCACTTGAGTGCGTTTCTATAATCCGAAGGAAACTGATGGTGGAAGTTGTGATAGCCTTCACCTAGCGTAGCAAATGCTGTGAGAACATGATCTCTAGGAGTATGTCTATCATCAAAGGGCTGCTCTCCAATCCAATGAGCTAAAGAATTGACGCAGAAAGTTGACTGATGCACAACAAACATTCGGAAAATTCCTGCGTATAGAAGACCGCCCTTAAAGTCGTTCCAGCCGTAGTGGGCAATCAAGGCAGGGAAAATGTAGCCAAAGAAGCCCAAAAACCACAGATAATGCTTGTGTTGAAACCTGATCATAGGGTCAGCAATGAGATCAGAAATATCGGTTCGACCTTTCAGCTTGGGGTTATGAATGAACATCATCCATCCCATGTGCGAGAAGAAGAAGCCTTTCTTAGCATCATAAGGGTCCTTATCGGTATCAGTATATCGATGGTGAGTTCGATGGCCATTACTCCACCACTTGACAGAACCTTCTCCAGCACCTGAGCCTGCACACAGCAGAAATGCTCTCAATGGCCAGCTAGCAACATAACTTCTGTGAGCAAAGAGACGATGATAGCCAGCAGTGATACCGAGACCACTGAACCAGTAGTAGGCAATACTAAGAACAAACGTTTTCCCAAGCAATGGAACGTAGGGAACAAAGGCCAAACTGTAGAGAGGAACGAGCAGAATCAAAATGGTGTTTATCCAGTTGATGTGCTTATACCAATTGGTCCAGGTAATGGGTTGCTCATAAATAGGGACACTCTTCTTGACGCTATTCTTCTTGTCTTCGCGGTTGATCTTAGCCAGCCGACGGGCCTCAGCGCCTTCAGCAATATCCTGCAATTTAGTCAACTCATCGACCTGCATGGTTTCGCAATGTTAGGAGGATGGCAAAACAGGTTTCCTCGGTTTTTATTTAGTTCTTGCAGTTGGGAACCCCAACAAGGGTTAGGGTTGCATCTCGCAAGTTATCGGCTAAGCAATATCAAACTGGGCTGATTTGAGCAAAAATGCGCTTGCGGCAATGCTTGTTGCAGCAGGTTTCTCCGAGGCACTTGGCCACCGAGCTGGACTTGGTGGCAGATGAGGATGAGCAACGGAATATTACGGAATGGCTGCAAATGACCTCCAGCTCTAAGTATACCAAGGCGGTGCTCAAGGCTCTAATTGAGAGCCTAGAAAGACGTAAATTGCCAGTTATTGATGATGTATATGAAATATACAGCCAACTTCTGACCCGCCCTGACCAACCAGAACCGTGCCAAACGCTCGTGTATGGTGATATCGACAATCCCTATCGGGCAATTGTCGTTGAGCAGCCCAACACTCTATATCGGCACGGCTCAACGGGTCGCAGAACCTGGGAGGCTGCAGTTGGGCTGGCCGAATATCTGGTGACATACCGGCCGTCGTTCAATGGCCTGACCGTTATAGAATTGGGAGCAGGCACTGGTTTGGTTGGGGTTGTCCTATCCAAACTGGCCCTTGCTAAACAGGTGATTATGACCGATGGAGATGAAAATGTAGTACAGGCCATTCACGATAATATCCAACGAAATAAGGTCAATGCTACCAGTGTGCAATTGATCTGGGGTACGCCTTCAGCTGCCGCCATGGTCAAGAAAAATAGCCCTTGTTGGCTGGTTGGGGCCGATGTGTCGTACGATCCATCCTCCTTCCCTGCTCTCGTTGATACCCTTAAACATGCCATTCCAAATGTGCTTCTTTCATGCACCGTCAGATCGCAGGAGACCTGGAGCGAACTACAGCATCAGTGCAAACTTGTCGGCTCGAAATTGGTGGAATTGCATTCGTATCCGAGTGGAGGAGGCTTTTATAGCATGGGATTCATATCTCCAGATACCCCGGAGATCAAAATAGTGCGGCTCGAGGCCGTACCCGCATAGCATATTCATAGAACCATACAATTGCATACCATACTTAATTTGCTTCGTTTTGAGCTTGTGCTCGCGCTTGATGGTGTTCCCTGATGGCTTCATCCACGAGCAAATCGGCATCCAGCTTGGAATCGATGACCGTATCATAAATGATCTTGCGCAACGCCTTCCTATCTTCGACTCCATATGGCATGCATTCGAGAAAGAAATGCTCCCTTGCAGATTTGAGTATTTGATTTGAGGCAAAATCTACATCTTGTGCGAGTTTTTCTGTGGAATGATGGCCAGTGCCACTTGAGGAGAAAAGAGGCGTCAGCTGGTTCAAACCCACTGTCAATGTCAAAAGAATCCGCCTAAGAAGCTGAACTTGCTGATAGGGCAATAAGCTGACTATTTGCAGGTTTATGCTGTCATGCGTTATGATATATGTTTCTAAAAGGAGGCAGCAGGATACAGCCAAGTATCTCCACCAAATAGACTGACTGCCGAACCCAAATATAGCATACAAAAGTGTTATTGATGCAATATATGTCGCATAATGCAATAACGTCCCGTACAGTCCATGATACACTACAGCGGCCAGTGTAGGAGATGCATTGTGCAGTTCATGGTTATACCAGTCGATGAAGCTAGCGCCCAGTTTGTCGTAGCCAAAGCGAAACAAGCTGTTCTTGAGCTTCTCATATGCCTGAACCACCATCATGTATCTATGGGCGTTTGCGCCATTCTGTTTGTCAGGATGGTACGCTAGAGAGAGCTTACGGTACTGACGCTTGAGCTCTTCACCAGAAGCTGTAGAAGGTACGTTCAAAATGCGATACAAGTCTGATCCCATGGACTCGTACGCGACGCTATAATAGGCGTCGTAGATAGAAAATGCGAGATACATGCAAATAATGATGGTATACACACGCCTATGCAGCGTTGATGGATCATGCACAGTCCTGAAACTGCCTATAATGCTAACAATGGCCTTTACCAGAAGCCCAGGAATAAAGTACCATCCTGCGACTGATAGAAGTCCGGCAGAAAACTGGGTGTCATGTTGGGCCATTGTGGGTCGGGTTTTGAGGTTGGAGAATGATACATAACGGGGATATTTGGAGGCAATGGGAATCGATTGGTGGAAATTACTGAGTGAATACAGGATGTATTGGATGGGGATATTATTAATGATATTAATGCGGGGGTTTTATATAACTATGGATCAGTTGACGAGTAAGGAGTTCATATGCTGCGTCGTTTGTATTATATTCCATGGTAAGTACATCAGAGAAAGCTGGATACGTTGACCACCTACCCAGTGACTGTAGAATTGAATTCACTGGTAAATCATAGTCCAATAATGAACTTGGCGTGAAATGGCTTAAACGTCTTTCGTCTGTCTAGAAAAATATATTGACTGAGTCTGGATCAAATGAGATGTGATCGTGGTCTTCCGAAATCCAAATACGTCCAAAAAGTACAAAGCGTGGAGAATACCGACATAGAATAAAGCAGCGTGGTAAATATAGTAAAATATAATATGAATATATCTCTGTCGCTACGAAATGGGCTGCGGTTGCAATTTGCGGAATTTATGCGCACAAAAATGGTAAACAGATTTAACTTCAACCAATCACAATCATAATGCGCACGAAAAACCTTAGATGAACAGGCCAAAGCATGCAGAAACTTTCTACTTTTTTCCCTTGCATCATGGCCGAAACAGCTAGGGAGGAAATTATACTTTCGGATGAGGAAAAAGATGCCATCTCAGCTAATCCTCTTCCATTTCATCCGTCATTAGAGCAGTTCAATGGGTCGTTGATGCAGTCGCTGGAAGATTTAAATACACACTTGTCCAATGACCAAATAACACGCAAATGTATGTAAGGAAAAACAGCTACACTGGCCTTGAAGCTGACCAAGTGATAGTTGCCTTGTCTATTGAGGAACTTCTTCTCGCATTCCGTAGAAATGATGCCTCAGTAACTCTTGCTTCACGAGTTGAACGACCAAAGATCGTTATACGACGACCTTGGCTTTTTACGGGTCAAGATGTTACAGTGGGGTTCTGATTATTCAAAGATTGGTCCTTTCGTCGAAAAGATCCACCCTCGTCGAAATCATCCTTGAACGACCTGCCGCGCAGCCAAATGGCCTGTCTACTAGTGGTACTGCGCACCCTGCTCAACGATTAAGGGCGTCTACTAGGAAACGTAGACGGCCATCTCCCGAGCAATCTGACACCCAGTCTGGCATTTTCTCTGCTGACTGCGATATATGGATCGCTGTTATCAAGCTGACATGTCAAGGAAGTCCTTTGGAGGTAGACTCTTCCAGTTTGCCGCCTCTTTCAGACCCAGTACAACTCGAAAAGTATATTCAAGGGCAATTATCAAGCTGTTCGTACTATGTGGAAGGTTTCTTCAAAAAGTATTTTGAAGCGGACGATGAAACCTCCACTGAAGAAAGAAAGAGGTGGGTGCAGCGTAGTAGAAACATATACCAGGCGGTATCAAAAGAAAGTGGTTTTGCTGAACTTTTAGCAAGCAGCAATTTGACTGAATCGATTTTATGGGCGTGGTTGGACGGGTTTCAGAAAGACTATTGTGCAAAGTCCCGTGGAATCTTCTTTCAGACGTCTGTCGGCGCGTTAAAAGGTACAGATAGTGAGGTGCAGGGTGATTTATTGGTTAAAAGTCGCAATATCTCCGACGAACCGCCACACTACTGGGATGATATCGTTGTGGTTGCGGAGGTCACGAAGTCGGAGGATTCGGTGAAGTTCGTGCAGCTGGCTAGATATGCCTATCACGTATTTTGTGCCCAGCCACTCCGTCTCTTTGTTCACGGATTCACAATGAGCAAGTTTGAAATGCAACTTCATTGTTTTGATAGATCTGGCGCGTTCTCGTCAAGGCCGTTCGATATCAGAGAATACTCAGATCAGTTTATCCGTGTGATATGTGGCTATTGCTTCATGAGTGATGAAGAGCTGGGTTTGTATACGCATGTCATACAAATACCGAGGAATTTACTGAACCAGAACGGTGCAGAGGCTAATTTGATGGATGGGCAGTTCAATTCAGCAAATTTTCAGCCCAATGTAGAAGACCATACGCCATTATCACTTCAGCTCAAATGTCTAGTGAGAAGAAAAGCCATTGAAGGACGTTGTACAAGCTGCTTCTCGACTCCCGAAAAATTCGCTGTCAAGTTCTCGTGGCAACCTGTCTCTGAAGATCAGAATGAGCTAACGGAAGCAGAACTCATGGAAAAAGCTGGCAGGTGTGATGTCGAAGGAATTTCTGAGCTTATCTTCGCGGGAAGAGTTATTGCTACCCAGCAATTGCGGAGTGATTTGAAATTCGCCGAAAAAAGAGAGCTTCCGAATCCTGTGGTGATTAACATGTGGTCAGAAGGATATGAAAGCACTACAAAGCGAAATATGTGGAAAGCATGTAAAGCTGCCTACCGAAAATCGAAGCCGTCATCTTCTTCGAGCAAAAAAGATACAAAATCTCGCATTACTGCGATATCGCATAATGTGCCATATGTTAATCGAGAACTGCGTTTCATAGTCATGAAGCCAGTGGGTAACCCGCTTTCTGATTGCGAGACTCCCTTAGAGTTGCTTGAAGTTTTGCGAGATGCCATTGAAGCTCATGGCTCTCTACTTCTGAAAGGCAATATTTTACATCGGGATATTTCGCAGGGAAATATTATCATTGTCAAGGAAGCTCAGGGCAGAGCCCTTAAAGGGCGTCTGATTGATTTGGAACTAGCTATAGCGATTGATGGGGCTGGGCAGAATGTCAGGAAAAACCTCAGGCGAATGATCGGAACGCTTAGGTATTTGGCTCTTGAAGTACTGCGGGATGCCGCGTATAGTAAGAATCTGCGTAAGCCATCGCTCAATGGTCAAACAAGTTATGACGGAGAAGGCATATTGAATGTTGAACGTACTTATCGTAATGACCTTGAATCTTTTTTCTATGTCTTCTTGGACTTCTGCGTCTATACAGAGATTCAAGAATGGGGCATGGGTACTTATAAACACATCTATTTCCAAAAGAATAGCATGATGCAACTTTGGTCTTTTAACAGATGTGTTATTGACGAATTCGCTGAAGTGTTACCTTATGCTCTAAAGGAGCTGGCACTAGCCTGGAGGACCATACTGTTCCAAAATGATACGGAATTCGTAATAACGACGCCGTCACCTGATCCAAAGCCTCTTTATGCGAAGATTCTTTCAGAATTTGACAAAGCAATAAACAATCTGGGGGGCAATTCGCCAGTGCGAGAAAGGAAATGGCTGACAGATTAATATTGTACGGGTCAGAACTACCAACAATCTCTAAATGCCGAATAAGATGCGCTTTATCTTTGTATAACGGTATGACTTTAGTTGTAGAAATAAATAATGGCTCAATGTAATACATTTATATGTAACCAACAAGTGCTGCTGGTTCCTTGCATTTAGGGCTTGACCCTCGATCAGTCCCAACCCAACTATAAAAGGTGCCTTTCACCCACTTCTCCTTAAATTGTAACTAAGCACTATTTTTGTAACTGGCCTTGACCGTCTCACCTGGCAAATGCGAGATGGGATAATTCTGGCCAGAGACGCGTAACAGGCGTAATAACCGGAGCGCTCTATTTGTAGACATTAGTAATGTCGGAATACCTCTGTATATCATTCCTTGATGGCTTTGTTGCCACTACAGCTGGCTCCTTGTACCTCTGCTGCTTGCTGGCTATGATATCGGATTGTGGTATTTTGCTCATCATTCTAGTTGAAGTGGAACCGCTGATTTTATATCCAATTATATTTAGTCTCGGGCGAACCCGAAGAGCATATAGCCCCTGTGTTAGCCTCATTCGGACTCCTGCTTGTTGGCTCAAGCATCCCTTGGCTGCTGCCTGCTTATTTCGAATACCCCTGTGATCCCGTTCCATAGTTTGATTTAGAACCGTCGGCTTTCCCTCCACTTTTCGGGTCTGCCCTGTAGATCTAAGGAGATAATCATGTGGCTTCTGAGTAATAAAATTGTTGCTGTGCGACCGTTGTTCTTTCAAATTTTCCCCTCACCAATCAACGTATCAACGAAGCTGTTCCTATCGGCTTGTTGTCTGACGACTCAGGTGCGTATTTGTCTTATTCTGATGATAGTGGAATGTATTTGCTAATTACTTTATCAGTTGTTTTGATCCGTTTATTGAGTAATTTGCCGATTGACAGGTTTCAGGTTATCAGGCCATCAGTGAAATAACGCAGGCCAGGAATCAACGTTTATACTGGAAATTCTCTGTACTTGCACACAAGTTTGGTTGAGCTTGTTTATTGATTGAACTGGCGTCTTTTTAGATATTCAAAGCGCCGTATTTGTTGTGTCGTTGGCAGTATTGTTCACGCTCTTCTGCACAACTGAGCATCGTCCAACAGACTAATCGCCATGGAACCCAATTTGCAAGATTCGGCTGATGAGCCTGCTGCCAGTGGAGATTCGACCGTTTCGAACACGCCCATACTGCGGGAATCGTCGCTCAACGCGACTGAATCACCTCCTCCCGTGGCTCTCAAGTCCGAACATATTGACTTTGAAGATAATCCTGAACTTTACGGGCTCCGTCGAAGCCGCAGGACTCATATCGCTCCAGAGAGGTTTCAGATCGAGGAGGATGTCCGCAAGAAACGCTCCGCTAGAATCAAGTACGACTTTGACTCCGATTCCGACGATACGCCAACTACACGCAAACCTCGCCGTTCGGGCAGAGCTTCTGCTGCTGTGGCCTCGTATGAGGAGGAGGATGACGAGGATGAGGATGAAGACGATGATGTGTTTGCCACGTCCAAGCGTGCTAGGCGACAGGAGAAATCCATGGCCAAAAGACGCAAGAAGATGCGCAACGGCTCTGCAAAGTCAAGAAGTGCCACTGAGGAGCTTGGAAGCGACTATGCCCCCATGATGAGGTTCTCATCCAGAAACAACAAGGTGGTCAACTATAATATTGATGTCGACGACGATGAGTTTGAGCAGGAGATGAGCTATGGGCCGGAGCAATACGAGTATGACTATTCCATGCAGGAAGAGTCTGGCGATGCTGTAGAGATGGTACTGGACCACAGGCCGATAGATCCGTCCAGTGGCGATACCGATCCCAAGACTGGTCTGCAGTATCTAATTAAATGGCAGGGGTTCTCACATTTGCATAACACTTGGGAGTCATACTCAGACGTCAAAGACTTTAAAGGTTCTAAGAGAGTGGATAATTATATCAGAAATATTGTGCTATACGAGCAGGAGCTGCTTGAGGATCCCAATACTACCAGAGAAGACGTTGAAGCATTCAAGATGGAGAAAGAGAAGGAGCGCGATCAGCACGAGGAATATAAAACTGTCGAGCGCGTGGTGGCATCTGATCGAGTAAAAGACGAGTCTGGTCGAACGCAGCTGCAATACCTGGTTAAGTGGAAGCGACTCTACTATGATGAATGCACTTGGGAACCTGCTGAAGAAATTGCCAAACTGGCTCCAGATGCAGTCGACAATTTCCAGCGTCGCTCAACCTCCAAAATTGCTCCAAACCACTCTGTCAGTTATAACGCTAATGCTCGTCCTAAGTTTTCCAAGCTTGACTACCAGCCAGCATTTATAAAGAATGGCGAGCTACGTGACTTCCAGCTTACTGGTTTAAACTGGATGGCATTTTTGTGGTCTCGAAATGAAAATGGAATCTTAGCCGATGAAATGGGCTTAGGAAAAACTGTCCAAACAGTCGCATTTCTCTCTTGGCTAGTTTACGCTCGAAAGCAGTGTGGGCCATTTTTGATTGTCGTTCCCTTGTCGACCATTCCCTCCTGGCAAGAAACTATAGAACTTTGGGCTCCTGATCTCAACTTTATTGTTTACCTTGGCAATGGTAATGCTCGTCGAACAATCAGAGATTATGAGTTCTATGTCAATAATCAAGCTTCTAAGCGCCAGCCTAAATTCAATATTCTGCTCACTACTTATGAGTATATATTGAAGGACAGAAGCGAGCTTGGTAGTATTCGGTGGCAGTATCTAGCCGTTGATGAGGCCCACCGGTTGAAAAATGCTGAATCCGCTCTTTATGAAAGTCTCAGCGATTTCAAGGCCGCGAATAGACTGCTTATTACTGGTACACCACTTCAAAACAATATTAAAGAATTGGCGGCCTTGGTAGACTTTCTAATGCCTGGTCAAATAATGATCGACCAAGAGATTGACTTCGACGAAAATTCAGCGGACCAGGAAGAATATATTAAAAATATCCACAATCAGCTCCAGCCATTCATTCTGCGAAGGCTGAAGAAGGACGTGGAAAAATCATTGCCATCCAAGTCGGAACGCATATTGCGGGTAGAGTTGTCCGACATGCAGACAAATTACTATCGAAATATCATTAGCAGAAATTATTCGGCATTGAATGCCGGTGGTACTTCCTCTACGCAAATGAGTCTGTTAAATATCATGGTCGAACTGAAAAAGGCTAGCAACCATCCATATTTGTTTCCGAATGCCGAGGATAGGTACTTGCAAGGACTTCCGGACGGAGAGAGTAAATCTCGAGAAAATATGCTACGCGGACTAATTATGACCTCTGGAAAGATGGTTCTCTTGGATAAATTACTCGGAAGATTAAGAAAAGATGGTCACAGGGTTCTTATATTTTCACAGATGGTTCGAATGTTGGATATTCTTGGGGATTATCTTACCATCAAGGGTCTTCCGTTCCAGCGACTGGACGGTACTGTGCCTTCGGCAGCGAGAAGGATTGCCATTGATCATTTCAATGCTCCTGATAGTCCAGACTTTGTTTTCCTGTTAAGTACTCGAGCTGGTGGTTTAGGAATCAACTTGATGACTGCCGATACTGTCATTATCTTCGATTCAGATTGGAATCCTCAGGCGGATCTTCAGGCCATGGCGAGGGCACATCGAATCGGACAGAAGAATCATGTCATGGTGTATCGGTTTGTATCCAAAGATACCGTTGAGGAGCAGGTTTTGGAACGAGCTAGACGCAAGATGATTCTAGAGTACGCAATTATTTCGCTTGGAATTACCGACAAAGGAAGCAATAAGAACGACCCTTCTGCTGATGAGCTATCAAACATTTTGAAATTCGGCGCTGCAAATATGTTCAAGTCGAATGATAATCAAAAGAAATTGGAAGATATGAACCTTGACGACGTTCTAGCACATGCTGAAGATCACGACACTACTCCTGCTATTCAAGAGGCCTCTCATCTTGGCGGTGAAGAATTCCTCAAGCAATTTGAAGTCACTGATTACAAGACTGATGCAACATGGGATGATATTATTCCTGCTGATGAACTCGAAAGAATCAAGACGGAGGAAAAGAAGAAGAAGGATGAGGAATTCTTGCAAGAGCAACTTGAATTATACGGTAAGCGAAAGGCCGCTATGAAACGCGATGCAACGCCTGCTGCGTATGAAGAGAGTGATGATGAAAAGCTCAAAGCTACCGCTAAGTCTAAAGCTCAAAAGGCAAAGGAGAAAGCAATGCTTGAGGACCTTAAGGAAATTAACGAAAGGGAGACAAGAGCTTTGTATAAAACTATTTTGAGATATGGAAATATCGATTCTATGTGGGAAACACTTTTCAGTGATGGCAGCTTGCCTGAACGGAAGGCTGATTTGATAAAACAAAGCTATTCGGAATTGATGTCTATCAGCAAAAAGATTCTAGAGGAAGAGACAGCTAAGCGGGCAGAGACTATCGAAGAGGCTCGAGCAGAAGAAACCAAGGCCGCTAAAGCGCGGGGTGACGATGAAGCTGCTGTTGAAAAAGCGGTTCAGTCCAAAGTTGCAGCAGTCACCAAAAGATTGGAGAAAAAGGCAATTTTATTTGACTATAAGAAAGTCAAAGGCGTGAATGCAGAGCTTTTACAATCTCGCCCAGCAGATATAATGCTTATCAGAGAGAAGGTAAGCACTGATCCTAATTGGACGCTGCCGTACCCGGTGAAGGCAGTACATGGATGGTCATGCACATGGAACGCCGATGACGATGCGAGGTTGCTGGTTGGTGTAAAGAAGTACGGATATGGTGCATGGGTAGCGATTAGAGATGATCCAATGCTCGGAATGACAGACAAGCTGTTTTTGGAAGAACACCGACTAGAGAAGAAACAGGAAAGAGCTGCTGCGGCGGCAGCAGCAGCCGCAGCTACCGAGGGGAAGCCTGAAGCTGAAAAGGCTGCTCCTGTAGAAGCAGTGGTGAAGGAGAAATCTTCGCCCAACGTCCCTGGAGCAGTTCATTTGGGTCGTCGTGTGGATTATCTCGCGTCAGTTCTGCGGGAGAATAAGCCCGAGGCAGCACCTAAGAAAAAGGCACCAGTCAAGCATTCAACACCCTCAGGATCATCTAAATCGAATGGCAACGATTCTCCACATGTCGAGAGAAAGAAGACTGCTACGCCGGAGCCATCTGCGCACAAGGAGAACCACAACCATGCGCACCATGTCAACCATGTCAACCATGCAAAGAGGGAACCGTCGGTACCACAGCACAACAACACGGACCGGGGTAGTCCTGCAAATGCTGTCATCAAGAAAAAGAAGCTGTCTTTTGCACCTGCGCCTCCTGCCGATGACTATCTGAGCGAGTACTCGAGTATGGATGAAGCTGAATGCAAGACAACGCTACATCCCGTCAAGGCCAACCTCAAACGCCTCAAAAAGGGAGCGCAGGGCCTTGAAAGAAGCGAGTGGGCTTCGATTCTCAAGAAAGAACTACTGGCAGTTGGCGACTTCATTGAGCAGCAGGTCAAACCAGTGGCTGATGCCGACGAGCGTGCCAAGGTGGAGAAACACCTGTGGGCATTTGCGAGTTATTTCTGGCCCGCACCAGCGCCGTCTGCGAAAATCCGTGCCATGTATTATAAGAAGAAGGAATCGGCCGGCAGTCATTCGTAAAGTAATTTAAGAGAATGCATTAGGACTTTATATAGTTTTTTTTTGATAACCGAATTTTTTCATGTTGCAGTTGAAACTTTAAAATCTAAACATACGCAAAACACAAACATACAGCAGCAGGACAATTTCCACAATGAAGCGCTGGCAGCCAGAGTCCAAGATATCCAAGGGGAAAGGCGGCAGCGGGCTGTTTGCTAAATTGAGCTCTCAGAAGCGCAAACATTCGCAGGTAGCTGGCAAATCAGAAACAGACAGTGACGTCAAACAAACACCGCCCGAGAACAAATCCGAGCTGGATAAACTCATTGAAGGGACAGACTCGTTTTTTTCTGCTAATTCCACGTCGATAAAGCGGGCCAAGGCGGCACAACGCGAAAACAGCGATACCAAGAAGAGCCCCGAGAAGCTGGAGCTCACGCCGTCGTCTGAAGATGACGACTATAATCAGACTGAGGACGATCTTTCATCGCCCAAGAAACGCGAGGACTTTCGAAGAACGAAAATAAAAGAAGGCTTGGAAAAAGGATACCCGAAAGTGCTCGTGACAGACGATCTACATAGGCGGTGCGAGGAACTCATACCGACCATGAATGCCATTTTACAGGGAAAAGAACGGTCAACTTTCCTGGATCTTGCAAAGGAGTACGCGCTGGCATATCCCAAGGGCTCGATCAGTATGAACAATTTGATCGAGGAGGAGAAAATCCCCAGTTTGGGCTACTACGGGTTCCGTGGGCAGGAGATTCTTGCGTCTTCAGCAACAGTTCTTCTCAAAGACCAGCTGCAGAAGGCATGGGAGGCAAACGAGTGGATGCACAAATACTCTATTGACTCGCTTGTCATTATGGTTCTTGTTCCTGAGCTCATGATCCGAATCATATCTGCGGAGAAGGACGTTTCCCTGACACGGAGCCGCGAAATCCTCGGCGAGTCCTCGGCATTTGGCAGGCTATATTTCAGAGATCATGCCAATGTCATCCATAGAACAAGCATGATCCATGCAGACGACGCCGTTGATGAATATACTGGCGACTCCAGTGCCTAGGTGTGTCAGCCGTGCCTCCGATATTGATATGCTTTGCAGCCAAAAAAAAAAAAATTTCATCCAAGCATCTTTGGAACAAATGAGCTTAATATCACCGCAGCAGCAGCAGGAACTAGATGCAAGAAATGTCCTAGTTCCGGGCGTCGTGGATAAATACAGATTGGCCGGCCAGATATGTCAAACATGTTTACAGTATGTGCTCAGCCTGGTGAATGATATTAACAGTGAACTGTCTATAGGCGATATCTGCCGATTAGGCGACGAATTCGTGCGAGAAATTACGAGCACTGTCTATAATAAAAATATCAGAGAAAAGGGACTGGCTATTCCGGTGCAAATACTGAAAAACCAGTTCATTGCTGGTGTCAGTCCCGAGGAATCGGACACTTTCCAGGGAGGCATTCTGAACCCTGGAGATATAGCCAAAGTTGTCCTTGGCGTTCATATCGATGGCTACACAGCTCAGGTCGCTCATACGGTGGTTGTGCAGGATCCTAGCGAGACAATCGAGACTCCTCATCTTGGAATTGAAGCAGATGCAATGTGTGCAGCATATCTGGCTACTGAGGCTGTTTTGTCATTCCTGAGTCTGGCATTCAGCACTGAGCCAGTGACTGGAACCCGAATTCGACAGTTGGTTGAAACGATAGCAAAGTCATTCAATGCTCGTGTCTTAGAAGGTTCAAAGGTTCGAAAAATACAGCGTTTCTTAGCGGGTCAGAGCGATGCTGTTCGAGAGACGGTTGAGGGAGTAATTTGGAATGACAATGATGACGAAGAAACTCTCAAAATTAAGGACGATTTCACAGTGACGCCCGGCACAGCTTGGCTTGTGGATATACAAATGGCCGCTGGCAACGTTAAACAGACACCCAAGGTGGAGACGTTTACTGGGTACGGAGCCGATGTGGCCAGGAGCCCTATTTATGCCCGCGACTACACAGCACAATATGGACTTAAACTGAATGCATCTAAGCAGCTGCTGAGTAAAATAGACAGGCAAACGTCTGTTTATCCGTTCAAGCTCAGTAGCATATGTAGCAGCGAGACTGAGATGAAGCAGGCATATCTTGGACTGTCGGAGCTGGTACAACATCATATTCTTTTGGCACAACCCATGCTCAAGCTAGGAAAACCAGATGATGTCAAGATTGCACAAAACATGGCGACAGCACTGCTGGTTCCAGCATCGGAAACTTCAACCATAACCAACGAGTTTGTGAGACTCACTGGAGGGCCAAAAGTAGCACCGCCGTCCTGGATCCACAGTGTTTATGAGATTACCAATCCAGAGATCAACCAGTTGCTGCGCATCAGACAGGAGGGAACGCTGGAAGGGGTGAAATTCCGGGACGTTGGCGCCATGAAGTTTAAAAGGAATGAAGGGGTGCTGGACATGGAGATTGAATAGGCAGGAAGAGGCATTAGCATATGTTGGAACGGCAAAGGACTAGAACTGATTAAGGTGGAACTGACTTATCAAAATTGTCATATATTACGACTTCTTACAGATTGTAAATCTTACGCCCTCACGAACGATCATGTATCCTTACGGCTTCTCAAAGCTATGTATTCTTATATGTACGTATGGACAGAGTTGTTCAAATTCAAACCTCAGATATTCCAACTTGATTGTTCACTCAATTGTTCACCTTCTTCTTGAGTTCTTCAAGCTCCTCACGCTGTTTAGCCCTAATTTGGTTAGATACTAATCGCTACCCTACTACGATATTTTACTTACAGTTCTTCTCTGAGAGCCTTGAGTTTCTCCGTTTCCAACTTTCTCATATAAAAATCTTCCTGTGCTTTTTCGCGTTTCTATATGTTAGCAGGCAATGTATTTGAGTATCGGAGTCGGGCTTAGAATACAATGCAAACAATGCAATTGATTTAATTCAATTGAAATGAGCACCGGCCGCCATTCAAGCAGCAACAAATCCTAGCAATCATATCATGCAACCGCTCCACTCCTGTAAATCGCCGCTCTACCTACCTTGATAGCATCTGCAGTTCCAGCAGGAGGTTCGTTAGATCCAAGTTCACCAGGATAATATCGAACCCCAGACAGCCGAGTAGCAACTGCAGGAATTCGCTTGAAAATAACAGATGACATGGTTTGAAGATGCGTTAGAGAAAGATGCCAGTTATCTAATGTGAATGGTTCAACAAGGAAATTTACATGGACTTATTGGCTGATGCGGAGTGACCGGGTAACTCGCTTGTTTTGCTCACGGCACGGCTAACTTTGCTTTCTTAACTAATCGAGATATCGTAGATAAAACAACAAACAAGGCTACTTGGAGTACATGGTGGTATAAATCGCGTTTAGCTACTTTCAATTGTACAACATGGCCGATGGATCGAAGAAAAAGGGCCGCAAGAGAAAGAATGCGAGCACGCCGGCACCCAGCCATGGCCAAATTGGACGGCCACGAAAACGCGTAAATGCATCTGAAGAACCAAAGGATAAGAAGACGAGCAAAGAACGCAGCACCAAGTCGGCCGTTGTCGACGTCGACAAGCAGTGTGGAGTGCCATTGCCCCAGGGAGGCTTCTGTACTCGCTCATTGACATGCAAAACGCACTCAATGGGAGCTAAAAGAGCGGTTCCCGGACGCTCGCAGCAATACGATGTGCTTTTGTCGGCATATCAGAAGAGAAACCAGGTCAAACAGGCGACATTGTCGGCGCAGCAGCAGCTCGAACTCGACAACGAGGCCATGCTCGAGGGAGATACCCCATTAAATCCCGAAGAGGAGTTCCAGCAAGTCATGGCCGGCGTCGTCAAATCTTATCCGGTGCCGCTGGAGAGAAAGGTCGTGTTGCCGACATATACTCAGACCAAGTTTTTCAGAATGAGAGAGATGCTCATTGGATCTCTGTCAACCATCCCGCCGATACCTCCTGCAAGCAGCTCCACAAACTCGTCACAGTACCCTATAAATGCAGTGATGAGCTCCACAAGAGCTCTTCTGGGTAGAACGATAGTGTTCAATGCTAGTACCGGTGCTCAGTATACGCGTCCCCCAAGGGTGTACGTGAGTGGACAGCAACAGCAGCAACAACAGGCGCTTTTACAACAGCAGCGACAGATGCAGTTGGCTGCTCTTCAGAAATCAAAGGAGAATATGTATGGCTCGCAGCAAGCGGCTGGAGCTCGTCAGGTTCTAAAGTGACTCTGGGTTAGCAGACTGAAACTTTCTCGAGTACGTGCGGGCCGTTCATTTCAGACTGGCCATCGTTCTGATGTATAACAGTTGCTGTATCGACCGGGATTCGATCACGTATACGACGTCGGTATGTACGGGTTTCTGTACATCCATCGGAATGTCAATAACAGACTGAAGCATCTATCGCTTATGTCGGTAAATCCGATTCTACTGTTTATTACTACTTCAGGGTTTTTCTTCTCTGACTTAATCATGCTCTTTGTGGCGATGCTCTTCTTCTCGTTTCCCAGGAACCTTGGATAACCACCAGAGGTAAGCATGCCTCCAACCGAACTAGCAGCCTAGTCGAACCGAGCACCGGTCAACTGCTCATCCAGCTGCCATAAACGAGCCGCATTTACCGGGTTCGTAGTCGCATCCCATGCCAAACCAGTGAAATTACGCTCTCCACCCTTGAGAAGCTGGTCACCGACATTACAATCTGCACAATACAGACCGCCCTTGTTGTCAAGGAGTCGGCTAGTGGCTGCCCAAACAATGGTTGCCGAGCCTTGCTCAACAGACTTGAACCCATTCTATTCGGGATCGATGACGGGCTTTCCATCCTTATCGATCATACCGAAAGACGCGGGAAGCGATTTAGGGGTATGACGCAAGAGACCAGTCTCATAGATTCCGCCAGGATGGACGGAGAAAGCTCGGACCCCGTGATCTCTGCCAATACTGTCTAGCGCCACTGCGAACAGAATGTCGGCCTCCTTCGACTGTGCATACGCCTTCCAAGGGTCATATTCACGATTTTCAAAGTTGGGATCGTGGAGGAGATCAGTGAGGACGGCATGGTGGTTGGCGGAGCTTAGAGTAACCACGCGAGCACCATTTGCAGCTTCCAAGGCTGGCCACAAACGACAAGTGAGCTGGAAGTGACCTAGGACATTGGTGACAAATTGGCTTTCGTAGCCCCGGCAGTCCCGGGCAAGAGGGCAAGCCATTACACCTGCACAATTGATCCAAGATGTCTAGCTTCTTGTGAGCGTCAAGGAAACGCTGGGCAAACTCATCGATAGACTTTGGATCCATAAGGTCGACGGTTTCCAGT
Organism: Casaregolazyma lundiana; assembly: GCA_030563415.1. NCBI lineage: Eukaryota > Fungi > Ascomycota > Dipodascomycetes > Dipodascales > Trichomonascaceae > Casaregolazyma > Casaregolazyma lundiana. The sequence goes on along the minus strand of JAJMJF010000012.1, from coordinate 190,430 downwards.
TGTACGCCATGTAGATTGGCGAGGTTTTGCTGGGCCTTTTCTTTATCTCGGGCCGGCACAATGACGGTTGCCCCTGCTCCAAGCAAAACACGAGCAGTGTCCAATCCAAGGACAGAATAACCTCCGGTCACAATGATGGTTTTGCCACTTAGGTCAATACCTTTTATGACTTCGTCGCTGGTGCTGGCGACCCTGAAAGGAGAATCAATTGGGTTCTGGGCAGTTGACATGCTTACAAAAATTTCACACTTCGTAGACAATAAATACCAAGAATATTATTCCCCGAAAGTATTATCAGGAGGTGAATGTAACTAAATGCTATCCACTACCTAAATATGTATCTGTTAATATGAAGCAGCCGGGCATGTCCAAAAACGGCGCATTATCGTGTGTTTCCAAAAGGAGTACGTGGGCCGATCACTTGGGGCAGCCTTGACTCCCGATGACTCGCTTGATAAGAGAAAACATGGCACTGAAATATCACAGCAGCCATCGATATGTGACAATTTTTCCATGAGATATTGAAGACTGGCTCATCTAGAATGCCATTCAAGCTTGATATAGCTCTAACAGCCACTATACACTGGGATATCGGACCCGGAAACATTTTAGGTCCGAATCCGAATCACGCTATGGCCAAGATTATAAATTTATATAAAGCTAATTCCCTGCCCCTATTCACAAATTCAGCTACAATATGTCTCAGGATCTCAGTGGCAAAGTGTTTCTTGTAACAGGAGCGACGGATGGAATTGGCAAGGCAGCTTCAATGGAGTTTGCAAAGCGGGGTGCATCTTTGACGATCGTCGGCCGTAACAAGGAGAAGACTGAAAAGGTGCTGGCTGAACTCAAGGAAAAAAGCGGTAATCTAAACGTGGATTACATTCTTTGCGATCTGTCACGTTTGGCTGATACCAAGCGGGCTGCCGAGGAGTTCAAGCAAAAGCACGATAAGCTTGACGTGCTGGTCAATAATGCAGGTGCCACCTTCAAAAAGCCAATCAAGGGGCCCGATGGATTTGAGTTGGCATTTGCATTGAATTATCTGAGTTACTTCCAGTTAACAACGTCGCTTCTTGATCTGATCAAAAATACTCCAAATGCACGGGTTGTTTCGACCAGTAGTGATATGCAGGGCCGAGGTCATATCGACCTCAAAAAGACGCCGACTTCGCTAGAAGGTTGGGGCCCTGTCGCTTATGCGAATTCAAAGCTTGCCGACGTTCTTTTCGCCAAGGAGCTTCAGAAGAAACTGGAAGGCACAACAGCAGTTTCCAATTGCTTCGCTCCAGGACTGGTGAAGACAAGTTTCGGCTCTTTTGGTTCTGATCAGGGGTTTCTATTGAACATTGTCTATAAAGTTGCCGCCCCTTTTGCCATTTCTCCGGAAGAAGGAGCGGACTCTCTGGTATGGCTGGCAACTGCCCCGGAGGCAGCTAAGCTGAAAGGAGAGTTTGTAAAGAAGCGAAAGGTTGTCCAACCCCAGAAACAGGCGCTTGATACGAAGCTTGCAGCCGACCTGTGGGATCTGAGCGAGAAGTTATGTGCTCAGGGTAAAGCTGAATAAGGAGTGTTATGGCGAGTGTTTTTGGCGATGATAGTGAATTGAAGAGAATAATAGTCGACTGAGACAAAATAATAAATAATTAGAATATCCAACTAGTAAAACTTTATCGTATTGTTCTTAATTAGTCAAAGAGTTTCTTCTAACTAAATCTTAAAGGACTACCGAAACGAATCACTGCTGAATAAATGTTAGATTCATAGTGAAAATTAGCCTCCTAAAGCGCAATGGCCGTATCATTCGCTACTCTATCTGCGCTAAATAGATTGTCCACTAAAGTTATTGTCTAAGACTCTTTGCCAAGACTACAATTTTTTTCATGGCATGTTGTCTCTTTCAGGAAACCATCACGACCCATATTCTATAAAGCATCAAGGCTTCCCTCTACAACAATAGTAAACATTTACCACAAGATTGGACAAAAGGAGATAGAAAGATGGTACCGATTCCGCTCAATACCCTGCATAGCAGCATAAATAATACAACTGCAATGTCTGATAATCCTGACACGTCTCGCACATCCATTGATAGTAGTGAGCAGTCGGACAAGAGACATCAACATCCCGTTAGTCCATTAATCCAGCAGAAAAGAGAAATATACTATAAGGCAACGGCCAAGGTGTTATTCGAGCAGGTGAGAGCTCAATACGAGGAGTACTTGCAGAACGAATTTGCCAGCAAAGAGGAAGAGCTAATACAGGCCACCTTTGCCAGACTTCGAGCAGAGATTGACGTTAAATTATTGCGTATGCAAGTCCATAAGAAGGAAGCAAGCATACGGCAGCTACAATCCGAAAAGCAATATTTGAAGACAGAGAACCAATCCTTGAAAGCTGGTACGAACAACGAAACAGGACCTTCGAGCAATCGCAAAGGCGGCTCTCAATAGCCCATTAGGATTCGGGATCCGGCCTGGCGACGAAGAAAATGCATCTAGTCATTCTACTTCAAATATTACGGGCGCTCGGCCTTCTTTGCCATTTATCTGGGTCGCATCGCATGGCTTTGAAACTTCTAGTCGTTCGTTTTCATATCACGGCCCTTTCATTATTTCTTTTTTGCACAAGTATTTCCATTTGCAACTCTTCTCAGTGAGCTTTTTAAGTAGCTGATAGCTGATAGCAAGAGAAATATTTCGCTCAAATTGCAGATTCCATTGACTTCAGTCATTCATTATCGTATCACATAGCTATGATTATTTTCCGCGCATTTCTTTTTAGTCTTCTAACAGTGCAATGGGCGATAATCCGCTGCTCCGACTGTGATAATCTTTTTCATGTCTTGTCTCCTTCAGGAAAGCCTAACCACCCACAGCCTATAAAGCATCAAGCATCCCCCCCCCATAACAATAACAATATTTACCATAAATTTCAGGGAAAAAACTAAAAAAGATGGCCCCAGTTCCGCTCAACGTCCAGCTAATTAATCCAATTGCAATGTCAAGCAAATCAGATAAATCCAGCAGCTCCGGAAAGTCCTACAAATCCAACATGTCTCGCATGTTCATTGATAGTGAGCACTCGGGTGATATGCCTCAAAGTTCCGGTGCCGTGTCTCAATATCCCCCCAATGCACTAATCCAACAACCTATGGACGTCGAGAATGAGACATGGCGCGATGAGGTATTTCAGAATATGATTACTCAATGCCGGGACTTTGTGGAGGATGAATTTGCAAGTAAGAACGATAAACTTGCCAAGCTCGAATTTGCAAATGAGCTTGGAAAGGTGAAGCTTGAACATGCAAATGAACTTGGAAAGGTGAAGCTTGAACATGCAAATGAGCTTTCAAGGAAGGATAACGAACTTGGAAAGACAAAGCTCGAATTTGCAAATGAGCTTGGAAAGGTGAAGCTTGAACATGCAAATGAGCTTGCAAGCAAGAACGATGAACTTTCAAGAAAGGATAACGAACTTGGAAAGACAAAGCTCGACCTTGCTAAGGCTCGAAATGAAACTGTGCTCGAGAAGTTTGCCAGATCTCGTCTTGAAAAAGAGGTTGAGAAGTTGCGTCGGGAAGTGGACAAGAATGAGGCAGAACGACAGCAACGAAACCCCGTCGACACGGAAAATGCCTCTTCGAGCAAGCGCAAACGCAGCTCTCAGTAGTCGTTAGGATTTGGAATCCAACCGGGTGCCCCAACGATGAACCAGGTTGCTTGACTTTGGAGTTTATGGGCGCGGGCCCTTTTGCCACTTCCTTGGACGCTGTCCTAATTGCTTTGAAACTTTCAGTCATTCGTTAATATCACAGAGCTCATGTCTCTTGTATGCATTTTGTATTTTACAACTCTTTTCAGTGAGCATTATTAAGTAGTACATTGGTAAAATTGAAGTATTTCGTTAAAAATGGTCGTAGGTCTATGAAAAGCAGTATGAAAACACTAGCTATACTATCGTATGAATTCCCGATTTCAGATAGCTCTGTATAGCAATAATACGAAGTTCAGATACATTTATATCTACTACTTCGTCCTATTAGACAGGTGATGATCTAGCCTGTATATTTTAGTCTTCCATACGGCTAATTACAGCTTCCAACATTCCATCGCCAATGTCTCAGGAAGAAGCTAGTGAGGAAACAGAGCCTGCTGTTTTAGGCGATGAAGAGTCTTTTGGTGCATCTGAGCATACCGAGACAGTTAATGAGCAGGAGGATGACGATTTCGACGACTTTGATGACTTTGAAGAGGCTCCTCAAGCTGCCAGCACTGGCCAAACAGCATCCATTCCCTGTTTGAAGAAGCAGGATTTTGAAACTTCAGCCCAGTTATATGAAAGCATTCGGTTGATCTTACAGCCAATCACAGAGAAGAAGTCGCCAGCTCCTTCTCCCTTCAATCCTCCTGCATCGCTAGAGCCCGCATCCTACTTCAATCCACGGAGCGCGTCGCTGTGGAACCAGCTTCTTATCATAGCTATGCATGACCGGCCGCTGGACTGGAAACGGTCGTCTATTAGAAAGCTCTTCTTAGTATCTCTGGGCGTTCCTCTTGATCTCGATGAGATTATGCCGAATCGTAACACAAAGCGCTTGGTTCTGCCGAGCTCGTCGCGGCGTCCGAAATCGGAGAAAACTGGTGATTTCGACGACGCTGTACTCGATGATTCGCTGTCAGAATGGGGCCAATTGGCCAATGTTTCGGAAATTGCCCTGGACGGTATGGACGAGCAAGAGCTGGAATCACACGTTTCATCATTAAAATCAGCCGTCGACCAGGCCCAGGCTTGGCTAGATAACCTCACGGCCAAAAACCAGTCTGCATTAAAGGATAAGGAGACATTTGAAGGAGTTATTGAATCTCTGGTTGAATATGCGTCCAAGGTCCGCACCAAGCCTGCCAAAAAGTCCAAGAAATGAAATCAAAATGGCCCAGCCAGTTCATAATATTTATTCAGATGTTATACAATAGATTAGTGGTTGGCTCTGGTATACTGTTATATTACAGTCCTGGCCACGGCATGTTAGATACGCTTGACGCGCTATATCTTCCCCACTATGATTGTTTTATCAGAAGATGCAGATGCCAGCAAACTGCCATCTCGAGGATTAAATTTCACACGATTGACCGTTTCCAAGTGGCCAGGAAGCTTGTTCAAAATATTCCCTGTAAACGTATCCCTAATTACCGCTGTTAAGATGAGGGTGATGCGTATTGGATCGGACCCATTGTTATCTCCTACAACAGCTCCGCCAACTGGTCTCACTAAATGCAGTTATGAGCGCCCCGAGTGCGTTTTTGGTAGAACTATAGTTTTTAACCCTAGTATCGGTGAGTCACTAAAAGTGTGTGGGTGTGCAGGAAAAGGCACACCCCGCGGCGTCACGACAGACGTTGAAATGAGATTTGAATGCGGGTCTAAATAAACATGGTCTACCATCTAACAGCTATACATTTTTGATTTTCAAAGTGGAATCACTGGACACATGTTTGCCTAAGACGATGCAATGAATCAGACTTGCGTGCGGCTGTTTCCCCGCTTTTCAGGATAAGAGCTCAATTGCTTCTTGCTGGCTGTATACAAGAATTGTGTCCTCGATCAGAAGTGGCTTGAAAGGCCATTTTTGTACGGAATTCTATTCTATCCCTTCTTCTGCCTTACGTTCAACATCTGGCTGATATGGCACACCAACGGACTTGCTCAGCCGTCCTTGGATGAGTCACCACTTGTGTCACATCTTACATGCAGAACTGATCAGAAATATAATGCCAAGTCGAACGCCAAATTTCTCGCAAGCAAAAGCAGCAAATTGGTTGGTGTTTGGAACGAGATGTCCGAACAGTTCAACCAAGGAAATGTGACGACCCCGCACTACAATGTTATCATCATTGGTGCAGGTATGCAGGGTCTTTGCGCTGCCAGAAATTTCCTTCATATCAATCCCTCCCTTAAGCTTGCTATTTTTGATGAGAAGTCTAGCGTCGGGGGAGTATGGGCTACCCAACAGCTGTATCCTGGTCTGAGGGCGAATAATCTCCAAGGCTACTACGAATTTCCCCACTTCTCCATGCTGGATGCTGGGATAGGCGCTACAGAGCGTTGCGTTCTTACCGGCAAGCTTGTCAACGCGTACTTTGAAAAGTATGTGGACCATTTCGACCTGCGAGAACGCATCCAACTAGAAACAAAAGTGCAGTGCGCTGTAAATGATGACTCGAGCGCAGAGAGAGCTTGGACTCTCACAATTGCTAAATCTGGAGCAATGTCAAATCACACGGTGACCTGTTCGAAACTGATAGTCGCGACCGGGGCCGCGTCCCAGCCATTCATTCCCGACTTTCCACGGAGAGAACTATTTTTAAATCCGGTAATTCATACTGACGACATTGGCCGAGAAGGGAGTTACATCGCTTCTTCTGCGGACATCACGCATGTCACAGTCGTTGGAGGAAGCAAGGCAGCGCATGATGCCGTAGACATGTTTGCCCGGGCCGGAAAGCAAGTCACCTGGTTTATACGGGAGTCTGGTCACGGCGCTGTTCCTATGGGCACATCATACACACAAATGGGTCCTTGGCGCGTTTGGATAGAGGGCCTGTTGATGACACGCTTTCTTTCATGGTTCGGTGCTTGTCCTTGGGGCGATGGTGATGGATTTGGCTGGATACGTAGGTTTTTACACGGGACAAGCCTAGGGCGCTGGCTCGTCCGTGGTTATTTTGCCGGAATGGGTAGCAGTATGTTCCAGCAGTCGGGCATACTGAAGCACAAGTCAACTGAGGTCTTACTTCCACCACAATCGCTGCTGTGGTACGGCATAGAGATTAACATCCTGACATATGATTCAGACTTCTATGAGCATGTTATTTCAGGCAAAGTTGAAATCCTCAAAGGAGAAATTGAAGGATTCAGTTCCGAGGGTCTCAGCATCGCACAACCAACAGGACAGCGGCATATCCAGACTGATGCTGTTGTCCTTGGAACTGGCTACCGTTTTGGGCCTAGTTTACCCCTAGAACCAAAGTCGAAATATTCAGAGTGGGGTGTACCCGTTCCTCCGCGCGAGGATGGCAACTTTTCTTCATTAGATGAGAGGGCTGATAATGAACTTTTTCAAAAGTTTCCCGAGCTTACCTCAAGTCCAAATACTTACCCACGGCAGCAGGGTATGATGCCGTGGCGCCTCTGGAGATTTATCGCACCGCCCTCCCAGGTCAATGGCCAGCGGTCGCTGGTCTTCCTTAACTGCATCGATACTGTACAGAATCCTCTTAAGTGCGAGCTAGCATCGCTGTGGACATTTGCGTACATGCATGATCTTCTAGAAATCGATCCTGGTGATACCGAAGCGATCACGTATGAGGCTGCCCTCTGGAGTCGCTTCGTGCTATGGAGCCGGCCAATGGGTCCGAAGGGCATTGCCAACTTTCTCCACGAAAATTTGCCATATTTTGACACGCTGATGCTTGATCTTGGGCTAAACACTTGGAGGAAAGGATGGGGTATATTTGGTGAAATTTTCGGCGGGCCTTACGAGATGCGAGACTATGTGGGGGTTGTAGACGAATGGATAGCTAAAGCAAAGCAGAAAGCTTCACGTGTGGCAGCTAAGAAGATAGAATGATATGTATAAACGCCATGTATGCCTTCTGATTGCGGCTACTCATTCGCGTATCCGATTGCACGCTGCCCTGATGAGAAGGTGATGGAATAAAGCGAAATTGCGACTTGCTATGTAGAGAGTACCTCAGCTGAATACAGAACAAGACATCATAAGAAATATTCTGATATTATTAACTGTGTCTTTTATATATATGTATGTAGTTTTGACGAATGATGATCTAGGTTATTCGTTCTCATATCCAACAACCCCAATCCGACCACAAAGATGCATCAAGTTTTACTTCGAAAATAGCCGCTGTCAAGCCTTTTCCATTGTCTTAGTCACCGTCCTGCATGTTTTGGAACTTTCGGTCATACTTTGCGGTAAGTTTGCGTGTGCCATTCTCTTCAGTGAGCATTAATATTTACATGGTATACGTTAGACGAGCGTATTACTCCGCCATACTGTTATACATTAGTCGGCATCTCTTTCAATTGGCATGTTCGATCTCCCTTGACACGCTATATCTTCCCCACTATGATTGTTTTATCAGAAGATGCAGATGCCAGCAAACTACCATCTCGAGGACTAAATTTCACACAGTTGACTGTTCCCAAGTGGCCAGGAAGTTTGTTTAAGATATTTCCTCTAAAAGTATCCCAAACTACTGCTGTTTTGTCAGTGGAACCACAGGCAATGCGAGTGCCGTCTGGAGACCATGCTGCTCGTATTATGTTCTGCTCCACTTTAGATGTAGGTGCGCCATCATATACTTTTACATGTCTTGAGCTATCGGTGACAAATGGTCGAATATCCCATGTTCTCACAGTGGAATCAATGCTATTAGATAAGAGCCTGCTGGTGCCGTCATGGACCTGCAGACCAGTAACCGTGTCGGAATGTCCAACCAGCTTATACAGAACATCGCCGTTTCGTATGTCTGTTACAGAAATCTCGTTGTCGATTCCTGCTGAATAAATATGGCTTCCCAGCTCATCTACGGCAACAGCTATTACCGGTAGATCCGTCTTATAGCTGTGAACGGGCTGCTTCTCACGAGGATCCCATACACATATCTCCTGGTCGTCAGATCCGCTCACTATAAGTTCCTGTCCTCTCCGCGTCACTGCTATGCTATTTACAATCTCTTTGTGATGCACATGTTTGAGAATTCTCTGGCCAGAGCCGACATCGAAGGTGCTCACAGTGGTATCACTAGAACATGAATATACAACGTCGCCTTCTCGAGACCACTTGACGTCAAAAACCGCGCCTTTATGGCCACCCAGAACTCCAGAAGATTTTGCATTTTCTGCTGCTAGCTCGTTAATAGGCCACAGCAGCAGTGTTTTGTCAGTTGATCCAGACGCTAATATGGATCCATCAGCATTGAAATCCAAGCACAGCACTTCATCGGTATGTCCCGTCAGCTGATAGGTCGAGTCAGCTCCCCTTTCTGTTACAGAATGGCTCAGTGCTAAATTGCCATTGGCATTCTCGTGTTTGGGTCGTTTTGCTACCAAAGACATGATGGTAAGATGGTAAGATGGAAAATGAAGAAGAGAACGCAAGAGCTGGAAAAAGAAGCACAATTAAATTAAGCAAAATGCCCCTTCCAGACAGACTCACCTCATTCAGACAAATCCATAAAATTTCTTACTTGACGTATATATATATATATAAGACCTGGGTAATCTTTTCACATCTACTCAGCAACCTTTGCGTCAGCAGGCTCAGCAGCAGGCTCAGCAGCAGGCTCAGCAGCAGCAGGAGCAGCCTGGGACTCGCCTGTTGCATTCTCACTCATGTCACCAGTCCACAAGGTCAAATTATCTTTTAGCAATTGCATGATCAAAGTAGAGTCCTTGTAGCTGTCTTCAGAAAGGATGTCGAGCTCAGCAATGGCATCATCAAAGGCCATCTTGGCCAAATGGCAGGCGTGGTCGGGCGAATTGAGAATCTCATAGTAGAAAACGGAGAAGTTAAGAGCCAGTCCTAAGCGTATAGGGTGAGTGGGAGGGAGCTCGGTGGTGGCAATCTCAGAGGCCGCCTGGTAGGATTTCAACGACTGCTCAGCATCGTCTTTCCTCTTGTCACTCACGGCAAATTCAGCAAGGTATCGATAGTAGTCTCCTTTCATCTTGTAGTAGAAAACCTTGGATTCGCCGCTCTTGGATGCCGGTATCAGATGCTCATCGAGTACTTTGAGTATATCGAGGCAGATGTCCGAAAGCTCCGTCTCAATCTTTTGTCTATACTCCTTGATCAAGCTCACCTGAGGCTCATTACCTTTAACTTCTTCCTTCTGCTCGATAGATGATACGATTCGCCAGGAGGCTCGACGAGCGCCAATTACGTTTTTGTAGGCAACGCTCAGTAAGTTTCGCTCCTCCACTGACAATTCGTCACCCAACGCGGTAACGGCTTTCATGCTCTCGACCATTTCCTCGTATCGCTCGGCCTGTTCGGCCAGTTTGGCCAGATATACGGAATCTTCACGAGATGTCATCTAAACAGTTAGCAGGGGTCTTGTGACGTGTAATAAAATACGTGGTAGCAGCATTGGCAATACAGTAATGATCCTCTTGACACTTTGGTAGCCTCGTCGCGTGAGAATTGAAAGAGCCGGATTGCTAACAGGACAGATGCCGGAATGTTTCCAGGATATAATGCTAAGGTCAAGCATGCAAGAATAAGCATGCAAGAATTAAGCATATTAGGTAAAATAGCCGATTCAATCACCGGTCAATCCTCGGCTCCAGGATCAATTCGCCCCAGAAAACGCATCTACTGGAACCAGGCATTTATCCAAATATGCAGTTTCAGCTTGTACACGATTATGGGTAAAAATGCGATCAGAAGTTGTCAGGTATGTTGCCCATAACCGAAATAGATCAACGGTACGAGAGGCCATCACCGTCTCAGCAGACCGACTGGCTTCCAAAACAACGTCCATGTAATCGTTTCACCAGTCAGCACACGCGGAACTTGTCGGCCACCAAGAGTTGCCAGGTTACACGGATCATACGTGCCAGTGAGCCAATACACCAGTCATCATATCACATACAGTTTATCTTACAAATAGCAATCTTTCAGATGCTTCACTCAGTTAGTATGCCTTGCTCTGTATATTCACCAAGAGCCCAACGCCACTTACTTATACCAATTGATAGATAACTGTGATTTGGTACAACGCAGTAATACAACGTTATTAAAGGTAACTTGATAAAGGTTACCCACCATAATACCGTCGAGATGGGTGGTGTCCAACCATTGTACTTGCCGAAAACAAGCAAATTATCCGGTCACCCACCATTGTACTTGGGTGCAGCTAACCGAAGCTAGGAATTGTTCCGTGCAAGGTACATGACGAAGTTTAACATAAAGAGGTGTGGAAATTGTGGCCGGAGATATAAGCAAGGTGCATTTTTCGCCATTGTTATAGTCGTGCTTGTGTTGTGAGGTCATGGCCGTAGCATTAGCCAGCCAGGCTTAGCATAGTATTGAACTCATCTATTATTGGAATGCACTACCTGTTATATTATTAGCTGTTAAGTAACGTCTCAATAGAATAAGATAGTATTATAGTTAAAATTATTAACCTCCGCTGGTACAAAGAAATTCTCAAATCATGGGCCCTCCATATAACGCATTGTTTGTGTTAACCTTTCCGCAACAAAGCTCCGATGGACAATATCCTTCTACTGCATACCGTTTTCCATTCATAAACATGGTTATTGTTTTCCGGATGCATATATCTAGGTCTCACTTCACTGGAAACTAATCCATGTGATTCTGTGCAAAAAGGACAAAGCCACAAAACTAACTGTCTCTAACATTGACCTCTAACAACAGCGGAGATACATACGTTGAGCCTGACATCAGGAGCATAACACTGGTTTTGTGCTTAGAAAACAACGTCTGCTTATCTTTATACCAGCCAGATTACATTAAACAGCAGACCTTTTCCACATTTTCAGATGACACTAACTGTTGGCCTCATATCTGATAATAAACTGCAATTGCTGCCTTTGGTAGCAGAAAACGTATTATAGCTGCATGATAGCATCTTTGTAGCAACGCAAAATAGAATCACACAGTCGTTCCGGGTCTTCTTGTGCTGGTATAGCCTTCCAATATGCGTCAAAACGGAAGAAAATATTTCTAATCCGTACACATAGCTCTTTGACCACCTCAAATGATTTTGGAAACTTTCCCATTAATTCCTCAAGAAACCCGAAATTCATGCTGTAATATTCCTTAACATGAGAGATATGCGAATATGCTCCAAGACCCGCCGCGCTCTCAAGTATCTCCGCGTGGACATCAAACTGCCCCGATTCATCCCGAGGACACACTACACATACCCACAATAGAACATAAAAAAATGACTCTAGATCATGGCGGTAGTTGTGCTCCGCCCCCTTCACCACTTCACGAGCCATAAGCGCTGGTGTTATCATCCGTCGTCTTCTCGTCCTCATACCAATGCTCTTGGCATAGTCAAGGCCTGTAAGCATTGCGTGATAGCCGTCTGTTATTTCTGGATCGGTGATGAGGATATTGAATGGTGAAATGTCGCCATGTACTATGCCAGCGTGAAACAGAGACCGGTGGATCCTTATAGCATCATGAAGAGTCACCAGCAGCTCTCGAATACTTTGGAACGTGCTGACAGTATGTCCAACAGGTGAGAAAATGAGGCATGATAAGATACGATTTTGATACGTTACATCTCCGCCATGGAAAGAGAGGTCTATCACACATCCAGATATCGCGTGTCCTTGACTACTAGAGAAGTAATCATATCCGGTTCCCCTTCCGCAAAAAGCATACCATGAGTTGTGAAATGTCAATCCCTCTCGTAGTTCGGCAGTACTGATTATCTCGCGATACCCCACAGGCGTACAAACTCCTGTTATGCCATACCTCTTCACCGTTTTCAGCAATTCTACTTCAGCCTGCTGCTCGCTCGAGCGCCAAGAAAACTTGGCAATACCTTTGTCAGTGAAAAAGGTACTTGTCCCTGGCCCCATAATGGAAGCCTGTCTAGTGAGCATCCAATTAAACTTTACGGACTGGCTCTCCCCATTAGTTCCTTCTACAGTCATGTGAGTGTCGTCACAATTGTCCATCTCAACTGAAAAATCCTTGCCCATAGCTCTGTCATCCATAGTACAGTACGTGACAAGAGCACGCGCAAATTTCTCAGGCTCACCAAAAATGCAAAACTCGCCAGAACTATAATAACCAGAGCGGTCAAAAATCCACAGGTCCATTTTTGAGCCCCTAATAGTAAACGCATGAACAAAGTAGCGCAAAGGCTGCGAAGAAAAAATGCTACGTGCATGTCCTGCGAGTGTCTCCATGCAAGCCTCGAAATTTACTTCGCCAGTAAAAAAAAGAGACCACTCACCGTCAACTATCGTTTCGTACACGCCCACCACCAGAGCGGTATGATACCCAGGTTGCACCACGGATGGTTTCTGGATAAACATGCAAACCTCTGGTTCTGAGTAGTCGTATCCATATCTTACCGCCGTTGTTTTTGTGAACATTTTATTCGGGGCACCTGTTAAACAACGTGTCTCCAGACCAATCAGCCAGTCCCATACATCTCTCTTCTCATTGCTTGCTGGAAGAGATATCCACCTTTTACCATCGTGAAGTTCCATGATGGAATCGAACATGCGACGATGCTTCTCCGACCAGTTCCTGCAGTCGAAGTATTTCTCAAAAAATCCATCAACGCCTATTTGAAAGGGGCCCGTTAATTCCGGGTAAGGTCGATCCGTAACAAGCTGGCGTCTCTGTGACGCCCAATAAGTGATTTGTTGTCGGGAAGACTCTGCCAGGTCAAGATTCGGATGTTTGGTCAGCCTGATAACCTCCATCCATATATCCTGATCATTCGACTGCCCAGTAGACCGGTCCAGAATAACTGTAATGAGAGGAAGGAACATTGCAAAATCACTAGCGTTTAGTGTTGAAATTTTGCTTTTTATGGACTCAAGGTCTTCCAACACACTCTTCTGTGAACTCACACGTGAATCGAGCTCTTGCGATACGTGATTTAGACAGAGTTTGTCAATGAGTTCATCGAGAACGGTTTTATCTATCTCATTAGATTTGAAAACAGAAGTACCTCCTGTTGCAACATACAGCTCTGGTTCAATTGGTTGTTTGACGCTTCTCTTATTTCGGCTAGTGATCACAGAAATGGCTCATTAAGCATAAGACTATTATCGTCGATAAATATTTTGTCATCCTGAGAGAGTTGAACTTCTTCAGAGCGCTGGACTCGTCTTCCAGATGTTCCAGCCATGGTAGCCAGTGTCGAGCGCTTTTAGCTTTTGGTTTGATGCTTGGTATTAAATATATCCGAAATTTCTTCCGTTCAAGTGACAAGCATAATGTATGCTGATAATTCTGATATCACGCTATTCAGCCGCTATGGTGGTATGTAAGCACTTGTTATAATGCCATTTTAGCTGTCAACTTAATTTAGCATTGAGACTAAATTGACATTGACATGCAGCGGATCTTTCTTCGATCTCATACATGATATCTTGTGATATTTCAGCTTAGAATTCACATAAATCAGGTCTCAGATCATCTTTAGGTGCCTGTCACTTGCATCCATTTTTTATACCATAATGTTGGGATGGTTTAATACCGAAATATAGAACATTAAGCAAAAATACTAACAAGTAAATCATAACATGTGATATAATCAACTCATTTAAAATAAATATAGCATCATCTATAGCAAAGTTAAGCGGTTCTATAAATATAGCATCGTCTATAACAATGTTAAGCAGTTCAATAAATAGCCTTGTTCCTTAATTTCCTGCTAGCTCAGTGCCTCAATCCGGTGTGCGTTTAGTCTCGTTCAGAAATACAATATCATCATCAGAGGCTTCCTCCAAATTGGCTGCTTCAATTGATTCTTCTTTTGGAGGGTCTGATCGGGGCTTATTTTCAGCTGAGTCCTGAGCCGCTTTCATTAGCAGCAGCGACAGTCGAAGCTGCTCACGCTTATGTGGCAATTGGTCAAGCTTCCAGAGCTCCATGACATTCTGCAGTCCCTTCTCAGTGTGAGGTGCAAAAACTGTACGAACAAACCGCTCTGGATCCTCTAAATATCGCTCCATGTAGTGTATCAGATAAACCCCGCAGTCTGTTAGATTGTCCTGCTGTGGTGCACTGACAATCTTTGCCCGTAGGCTATCCTTATCGACTTTAATCCCTTGCAATTTGTCCTCTGCCTCTGCAACAAGATACTCTCTAAGGGACCTGCAAACAGAGGCATAATTAACAGTACGAAGAGAATCAAATATCATGATTAAAGGCTCGTTTTCCAAATTTACCGGGCCTTTTGACCTCGTCTGTCTTGGAGAAACTTTGATATCCAAAGATCCATTCCTTAACACTCTGATATCCTTTCCTTCGCCAAGGATATCCTGTTGATCAGATTTATCAGGTGAATCATTTGCCGATAATATATTGCTACTAGCGGCCGACTTCTTCGGAGTTTTTGCAGATTCCAGCAGTAACGGAAGGTTGTATATGACAGCCACATACCAATGCATATTAGAATTTATGGGTACAATGATATTTTTCATGTCGAATAGATTGACTTTCGATGTCCATTTCTTCAGGTTCCGGTATCCGTTTTGCTTACTTTCTTTTTGTCTGAGCTTCTCGTAGAAAAAAGTGTTGAAAATATAAGTTTCTTTTGCAACTTGAGGTGGGGATTTCTCAACGAGCTTCTTCAGAAAAAAACCAATTAAAGTATCATTGAGAAACTCTTGTTCCCTGAGACGACTAAAATCTAAAGGACTGATGACGGTTGTCCTGTTATCAGCAAACGTATAAGTGAAGTCAGTGTCTCCGAACTGCTGCATATCAGCAGGGAACGACGAAGCTCTCGCTGCATGGTGTTCTCTGGAAACACGACTGGAAATAGATGCACTAGAGCCGGTGTCGGTGAGATCAACTGAGTCTGAACCAGCGACACTTTGCTGTTTGGCTACTCTGGAAGAGGATCGCCGGCTGCTTCTGCCACTGGGCAAAGGCGAAGAAGCACTGGCACTGACAGGAGTACCTGAAGATGATCCTGTACTTTTGCGAAGCTTCAAACGGGGAGGTTGTGTTGGAGTCGAGAACGAAAAGTCGTCGTTCTCTAGTGTATCATCTCCACCAGATGTGGATGCGTTGGACTTAAACATTGGCGAAGAGTTTTCCAGAGGACTCTTGCTTCTCTTAGTAGCAGAAGAGGGGTTGCTTGACAATTGAGGCGATTCATCTTGCCTGAATCCCCATTGCATTATAAAGACCAAATAGTCGGTAGGGTTGACAACAACGACACCAAAATCATCTGAGACCATCTCGAGCTCTCTGAGATGATTAGCCACAGAAGTCATGGACTCAGTAGAAGTTACATATGCAAATTGGAATAGGAGTTTGTTGACAGTCTCCCCGTTGATTAGCTCAAGCAGCATAGATCGTTCTCTTATGCAAACAACCGCCTTTCTCAAACAGTGACCACGAACATCCATAAACTTGTAATCGGGTGCTCGGACGACCCATCTTCTGGTCATGAGATCAGAATCAGGCATCGTGAAGTGAAGCGGGCCATCAACCCGGTCTGTAGGATTGCGTACCCACGACACCTGCATGCTAGTATCCTTAGGGGTCCCATTGGGCCTGGCCGTTCCGATTACAGGCTTTCTGAGCAATGACGGCGACATGGGCGTAAACGAGCTGCGGACCACCGGCCGGTGGCTCAGTCCATATCGATGCTGAGGTTTAGGAGGAACTACACGCTGGGCCACGACTGGCGTGTAGAAGGAGAACTGGCCGGAACCAATGTCTCCATATGCATTAGAGCGCAGCGATGAGAAGCTGGAGGAGGATTTGAGTGTTTTGCGAGGCGGCGACTGCGTGTTAGGCGTGTTAGAGAGCACGGCTTGGTCGGTACTTACGCTCACAAAGGGATCTTCCCCGTCTCTGGGCATTAGCGAGAGTGTTAACGGCTATAGATAGATGCAAAGATGCAGAAATTGGTGTAAAACCGGCGCGTAAGGCGTGTATATGTGATTAAGATGGAAGTAAATGCTGGTGCTGCAAGCAGGTGTGCCAGCGGGAGACCACGTGACCACCAAATATAAATAAAAACCGCTACGAAATAACCGGCAAGACTCTCCGTTTATCGTATATCCCGCGTCGTTTCCCGTTCCAGGTTATCTCGTAGAGCCTTATGCTGCAAAGTGAAGCGTTGCCAAACGAGATTTTCCAAGCATCCTCCCATTTCCGTTGCAAACGCTGAAAAAAATCCCATTTTTCATTTGGCACTCATTCGCCTTCAACATATACATTTGCACTCAACAGCATTCGAGTGCTGTAAAAACAGTAGAAAAGTTTGCAGGATCGCAGGTTTGCATTAGGCCATCATGCTGAGAGCCGCTCGGGTGTTGCGGGCCTCTACGAGGCCAGTCCCGTTGCCGATTCGGCATGCAAGAGCATTTCACCGCACTTTTCCACGAGCAAATGAGCGCAATCCCGACAAAAGCCCGTTCGAGGTGTTTGTGGAGACGTTCAGGCGGGAATGGTCCAAGAGCAAGGAGTTGCAGCACGATATCAAGGCGCTGCAGGACGAGACGGGCCGTATGTCTGAAAGTGCTGCGTTCAAGCGTGCAAAAGAGGCGCTGGAAAAGGCCCGTTCCGGCACACAGGAGGCGTCCACCGTCACAGGAAAAGGCTTGCGCAAGGCAGGCCAGGCTGTCGGGTCGGCTGCGAGCCATGCGTGGGACTCGGCAATCGTCAAAGGAACAAGAACTGCCGTCAGTAGTGCAGCTGATTCGGTCGAGAAGGCCACCGAGCCCATTCGGCAAACGGCCTTTTATAAAAATGTTAAAGATGTCATTGACGATGGTAGTAGCATACGATACGGAGGATTCGAGGAACGAGAGGCCCGACGGCAACGGCGAATCAACGAGGAGCTGCGCAAACAACAAGAGGGCACGTCCGAGGCTCCAGTTAAAGCAAATGAGCAGGCAGGCAGCTCTGTGGTTCCGCATGCAACTGCCAAGCCCGAACGTCATTTCCGCGAAGGCTTTGAAAAGTCGGCATTGGGCAAAAAATGGCAGGACTTCAAAATTGCCTATGAAGAGTCTGACAATGATTTTGTGTCATCACTAAGGAATATTACCGACAAAGTCGGCAGTTTTTTTGAAGAGACTGAGGGTGCCAAAGCTGTGCGCTTATTCAAGGAAATGGATCCATCGTTTAGGCAGGAAGACTTTCTCAAGGATGCCCGGCAATACATCCTACCGGAAGTCCTGGATGCCTATGTCAAAGGAGATGGTGAAACTCTCCAGCAGTGGCTTTCAGAGGCGCCCTATAACATATGGAAGGAGGCTAGCAAACAATATACCAATATGGGTGCCTATGCTGCTGGTAGAGTACTGGATATTCGAGGAGTGGATATCATCAGTGCCAAAATCCAGCCACAGGATCAGAGACCCGTATATGTGATAGGCTGTCGTGCCCAGGAGGTGCATCTGTATAGAAGCGTAAAGACGGGCGAGATTGTTGCTGGCGTAGAAGATCAGGTGCAGATGAGCACCTATGCCATGGTTCTGACTCGGTTGCCGGAGGAAATCCAGAACCCGGAAACGCATGGCTGGAAAATCACCGAGCTTGTACGAGGCCAGACGAGAGACTGGACCTAAATGGCTACGAAAAAAGAATTGATGCAACTGCTTTATGTACATTTATAGACCTGGTTCCAAGTATTGTAAATAGCAACCAGATTATCTACCTTTTGATTGGCGTTATGGTAGCCAGATTAGGCGTTAGCTTGATTAGAGATGCTTTTGATGCATTACTTTGATGCATTACTTTGATTCAGAGATGCTTGCACTTGGTCGATCAAGCTTTCTGAATCTTGCGTTTTTTAAATAGACTTTTAGATGGCTTAATTTCCGGCTTTGTCTCTTGATCAGCATTCTCCTTGTCGGTCTTGATATGTTGTTCGTGTTTGGTATTTTCCTCTTGCTTGATTTCTTCCTTGATCTCCTCCTTCACCTCCATGCTACTCAGATCAATAGCGCCCTCATCCACATCTTCAAAAGACTTCTCTCGCACTAAAAACCTGTCATATTCGTGCTCATGCTGCAAATTCGGTCGTTTTTTTGGTTCTTTTCGTGTCGGATCAATGATTTTGGAAGGATCAACCTTTGCGATTGAGATTGAAGTTGTCCGGCTTTTCACATCACTGACCTCTTTTCGAGCAGTTTTCTCACGTGTACCGCCTATATCTTGAGCTATTTTCTTCAATACCAGTTCCTCCTGCTGACTTTGCTTCTTCTGTGCTTTATTTTCATCGTGGAGTTCTCGCAACTGAGCTTGCACACCTCGTTGATGCTTCGCTGACTTTTCATGCAGAGAACGCCCTATTTTTGTATCATCGGCAAACTAGCATTAGTATATAAGTCTCAATATCCAAAAACAAGTACTCGTATTTATTTACTTACTACTGAGCATACTTTACACCAGAATCGGGCCGGCATTGCTGATGGCTAAATATTTCAGCCTTGCCATAAATTTATTGTCAGCCTCGCCATCTGCACTTGCCATTTGCACTACTCTGCACTGTTAGCATGCAAAAGATACACGATTCAGATCGATATCGTATATCTAAATCCAAGACGGATATATCTGGGAAATCAGGTAAAGGCGGCAAACAAGTAGCATGGAAATCCAATGTCAGTCGGTCTGAGAGCCCAGACCATGAGATAGTACTGCGAGATGAATATGGAGAATGGGAAATCGGTACTGAGGCAAAAGTCCCCTACAGTGAGGTTATGAAAGAAGAGAGAAATGTAGATGATGTTTCTGTTAGTTCATCATCTGCTTCTAATGCATCTTCTGCTTCAAATGCAGCTGGTCAAAGTGCCAAAAGTCACGCTCATGAAGTTCATACAGATAAGACTCACGCAAACTTAAACAGTCTTAAAGCCCATATTATGAAGGCTGAGATGACAAATAGTCCGGATCTTACGAAATTACGCGAAGAGTATGCTACATTGGTTGGAGATGCACAAGAGTCCGACGAACAATCCCGCATTTCTCTCATAAACCCCGAGCTGCAAAAGCTGGCCGATGTAAAGGCTGCAGGAGATGATTCCAGCATTCGAGAAATGATGCAGGAAGAAGTGGCTTCGAGAAATCGTGGCGACAAGCTCGATCTGAAGTTGGCCGAGCAAATTGCCCGAGATGGAGGCTTTGAACAAGACGAGGACTACCTTACTGAAAACTCAGACAAACTCTCCAAGATATCCTATAAAAATGAGCAGAATGCTCGAAATCAGGTCATCAACCAAACCAGGAACATGAACGAGGCTATTAAGAATTGTTCTCTGTGTGTTAATGACGACGACTCTTTTGATGTTTCTGTTCTCTCTTCGGCAACAAGAGTTTATCTATGCATGGCTCCAGACCCGCCCATCACCAAGGGTGTAACTTGCATTGTACCTTTTGAACACTACACGAATACCCTGGAATGCGATGATGACGAATGGGAAGAAATCCGAAACTATATGAAATCGCTAATACGCATGTGGGACAGCATGAATCGAGGAGTGCTCTTCTACGAGAACGCCGTCTCGCGTTCATACAAACAGCATGCCTGCATATTTTCAGTGCCAATAAAATTGGATGTTTTCAGATCTGCACCCGGATTTTTCAATGAAGCCATAACATCTTCGGACGATGAATGGGCTACCCACAGAAGAGTAATAGATACAAGGAAGAAGGCTCAGTCAATGGATGCGGAATACGCAAAATACGCTTTTCGCACCTCAGTCGCTAAAGAGGCACCGTACTTCCATGTCTGGTTCAACATTAACGGCGGCATGGCGCATATAGTGGAAAACTCCTCCAAATGGCCAACGGGCGATCAGTTTGCTCGGGAAGTCATTGGCGGTATGGTTCAAGCCGATCCGCTTCTAATCCGAAAAAAAGGCACCTGGCAGAAAAATGATGCGAATTTCGCACCTCTGGCAAAGCGATGGAACCAGTTCGACTGGGTTCAGTAGCAAACATGTACAGTCTAGGCCATACATTATGCAGGTATATGATTTACTCTAAAGTATTAAAGCCGTATTAAATAGCTGATGCAAGAAGAAAAGTCCGGAATAAATGCAAAAAGGGCGGATATTAAATAAGCGGTTCGTGAAGCCTGTGTGGATGTCACCATTTCATCATTCAAAAAAATGCAAATGCCCAGAAATCAGTCTTGAAATGAGAGTGTCCGTGCCAAGGCGACTTCCTTGGTATCCCTCACTTCATATCTGTCGTTATCTGTTTCAAATGCTGAATCATCCGACAAGGCCCCACACTCCGACTCGGACTGCGAAAAATCCTCGACTGCTTCCAGTGCGACCAAACTTGTCAGTGTGTCGCGTATGGTTTCTCTTAATGGTATAAATGTAGTTTTCGAGATAGCCGAATTCGCCCTGCGGTCAAACTGGCACTGTCTGGCCAATTCGTAATCGCCAGTGCCGACTTTGCCAACGACAAGCCGATCCTCGAGACCGGGACAGGCTTCTCTTGCCAAATCGGCAGCATACTGGCCAGAAATATTGCCAGCGCAAACAAAGAAACGACCGGTTTGTGGCTCACGCTGCTCAATTGCATTTACGAGCGACTGGGCAGCATCTCGGACATCGACATAAAAGGGAAAGGCAAACGGCTCGACCTTGGACTTGTCAGATGGAGTAATAAAACCTAGCATATGCTTCAAAGAGGGATTCAACGTAGCAAGAGAAGTCTCGTGCATGGGAGGCCCCAAAATGTGGGGAAAGGCTACCATCATGAGACTAAAGCCGGGGCGGAACACCTCATCGTACTCCTCCCATGCGCTCTCTTCGGCGAACATCTTGGCACCAATGAGTGCATGGAACCTGTCAGTAGACGCCTCCTCGGCCGTTATGTTACTGATGTCTCGAGACGTGTAAATCTTGTGAGGATCGTCGAAGCGCGGAGGATCGTTGACCATTGCGGCAAAGCAGGAAGCCACCACAAGAGCCTTCAGGTGATCGTTATGATCTACACATGCACGAACAACTACAGAGGAATGTTTCCTGGCGGGCTCAAATAGCTGCTGCTCGCAGTGACTCAGGTCCGCGTCATCCTTGTAAGGAGTGGACAAATGGATCACGTAACGGATGCGGTTCTTCTTGAATATCATGTCCAAACAGCCCTCAGTATTGAGGTCGGCGACTTCGACAAAGGCTATACGGCCGTCGGGGTATCGCGACTTGTAAAAGGCGCCTTGGTCAATATGTCGTACGGTACAAAGTACCGCATAGTCATGGTTCATGAGCAAGTCCAGAACATGGGCGCCAAGGTAGCCGGTGACGCCCGTCAGCAAAACCAGCGGCGGACCCATGGCGGTTTTGAAAATCGGCGTTTCAGGCTTATATCGGGCGGTATGTTGGTGGCGGCGGCTGCTTAACCGGGGGCGCTTGTGAACCAAATGATGTTGGAATTTCTGGTAAAATAAAAAGCCACTTTTGTATGAGCCTCACTGATGACACAATAGAGCAGGGGGAGATATGGATTGATAAGGAGAGGAATGCTTGAGTATTTATAAGTATTTTACGAGGTGGATGATATATTTGATACGTATATTGCTTAAGGTAATATCCTTGTAAAAGGCCGGCAGCTAAGTTGTGGTGATTTCTCGAGGAAACCTATTTTTGCCCCGGCAGACTCCGAGGGCTTGGCATTAAACAATGCTATTGTTAGAAGGAGCAGGTTTATCAGTGATAACAGTCGAAGAACTGTGAAACAAGTGGGACTGTGGTATGGAATGTAAAGAATAGAAGTAAAGAATAGAGTAGGCGCTATTTTGAACTCCTAAGCCACGGATTGTCGATTTGTGAATAATTTGATTGGTAACTTATGGGTTGTTAGTAAGTAGCTAAGAGATACTGTACAGTATAGTTCAGCCAAAGCACCGATATAGCATTTTAAGCTGATATATTACACTAGCTTCGATAAGTTACCATGATTTTTCATATTTTATCATATACTATCATATCATCCGACTTTGACCCGAGTTCTATGGCCATTCCTTATAACTTATCTTAACCTCCATTTAGTTACTCACAACCAACAAACTACCAATGTATCTCACACTAGACCAAAATATCCGTACCACTAAATCTCCAAGTAAAATATTTTTATAAATTAAGCTATCCCGCAATTAAACCATCTCATCCCGCTTACTAAACCATCGGTCTCATTTGTCCAGCCAACTCCCGAATCCATCCCGATAAATTGCCCCACACAAGAATTTTATCCTTTTGTATAACCAACTGCGGGGCACCGATTCCAACAGGAATGGACAACCCCCGAGCGAAAATAAAATATGGCGACTCCAAAGATACGGCAGATCGCCCAGGGCCCATTCACAAACAGAGCTTAGATTACGTTATAAGGTCGGGTATTGCAGGAGGAACTGCAGGATGTGTAGCTAAAACTCTCATAGCCCCTCTGGATCGGATCAAAATCCTTTTCCAAACAAGCAACCCTCATTTCATCAGGTATACTGGCAGTTGGCTAGGGTTCTATAGAGCTGCTCTGGCTATTCGGAGCACTGAAGGGCTATTTGGTCTGTTTAGGGGCCATTCGGCTACGCTCCTAAGAATCTTCCCTTATTCTGCCGTCAAGTTTGTCGCTTACGAGCAGATTAGACACGTGTTGATTCCGAACACGAAGCATGAGACATCGGTGCGACGAGCTTTATCGGGCTCGTTAGCCGGCATGATGTCTGTTTGCATTACATATCCTCTGGATCTTATCCGAGTACGCTTAGCATTCGACACTTCGGCTGATTCCATCGAAGGAAGGCTCGGAAAAGTGTCCAAAGAAATATGGCATGAAAAGCCGCCGGGATCCGGGCCCTTACGGTTAGGTATATTCAACTTTTACCGGGGGTTCGTGCCAACCATCATGGGCATGATTCCATATGCAGGAGTATCCTTTTGGGCACACGACCTATTCCATGATATATTCCGATCAGAGGCTCTTGCTCGGTATGCGGTCGACTGGCCGGACGAAATGACTGGGGGAATTAACCCTACGTCGAATGATCATGACCATCGATTCCAGCTCAAGGCCTGGGCGCAACTCATGGCCGGAGGCATTGCAGGCATGTTTGCACAAACAGCCAGCTACCCGTTCGAAGTGATTCGTAGGCGAATGCAGGTGTCTGGAGTGGTTGGCGATGGACTGCGGTATGGAATTAGAGCTACGGCTGCCAGCATCTATGCACAGAGAGGCCTTAGAGGCTTTTTTGTGGGACTATCGATAGGATACATTAAAATCATCCCCATGTTTGCATGCTCCTTCTTTGTATATGAAAGAATGAAGGTGATAGTAGGGATTGCGCCGTCGAGCCATAGATTATAGAATTGCATAGTTAATGTAGGAGGTATTGCATATGATGGACGTGTATACGCTTATCACACATTATCACCTCTTATCGCACCTATCAATATATATCACTATCCATATTCCCATTAGACCGTAACACCCTATTAAACCATACATCCTATGAATATTCCCTATCCTTTCTCTTATCCGGGGCTCCTCCGCCTTGCTTACCTAATCGCCTTTGTTTGTGTTTTCGGGCCAAAAAAATCAAACACCCCAATATTGCCCTAATTTGACAATTTCTTTCATTCTCCGACCTTTGCAGCCTTTTATAATACAGGGGCCATATTGTATGACCCTCAGCTGTATGCGAAGCTAGTCAAGTGTACTGTGCGCGAGAATTCTGTACGGTCGCCTGCTTGTTATTCATTTACTTTGGCATTGGTATAAAACGGCACTGGCCTGCCCCGTCTGATTGGCAATACGAACAGAGCGGCGTTGCAGAGCCTTTTTAGACTTTGTTTTCGATTGATCCATCAGCGCTGTTTCTTATCTTTCAGCTTGACCGGCTTGCTGAGACGCCCAATTTGCTGCTGCTCTTGTATATTTTTTTTCTCTTCCTTCGGCAAACACCACTCTTATCGACAACCCTGACAGTGCATTATTTAGTTGGTTTTTCTCGTTGATTCAGCTGCTCATCTCTTCGTTTCCAAACTATGACTACTACGATATCAAGTCGCTCGCCCTTGGAAGAGGATCGAGCAAACGGCACGTTAAAGTCCCTGGCTCAGCATAACACAGAACCATTGGCGACAAAACGGCCGCTGAATGGCGGTGATTCCGAGAAAGACACGTATTCTGACACGGTCGTCGAGAACGCAGCGGATCCAGGCAACGAGGTGGGGGATTCCGAGGCTGAGACCGAGAGACTTCAGGATACACCGACAAAGGCTACCCCGCGTAAGCGGCCTAAAAGCAAATCGAAGAACACTGACGAGCCTTCTGAGACAGAAGATGTGGAAATGAAGGAGGATTCTACTAAAGCATTAAAAAACAGTACGAGTGGTGAAGACGTCGAAGAGCATGAACAGGCCGAGGAGGATGAGCAGCCTCAGCCTCCAGCTACCCGAAGCAGCAGGTCACGGACTCGCAAAAGAACTAGAAAGGGCTCGTTTGGTGATACCGCGAGTGCTGAGGACTCGTCGAAACATGCAGCCGACAAGGATGCTGCCACCTACTCTTCGTCAGAGGAAAAAGATGAGGACGACACAACAAGACAACAGGCTATTTCAATGCTGACTGATATAGAAGTGGAATTTGCCAGGTTCCGGGACTTGCTTCAAAGCGACCGCATGAAACGGTTTGATGCAGAAATCGACATGTGTCTCGACGGAAGCCATCCGGAGCTGCGCGAATACTTTGATCAGCTAGCCACCTACCGGGACCGCAAGTTAGAACAGGCCAAATCCCGGCGTGATTACCAATTACAGTGCATAGATAACCAGACACATGCCGCCAGGGTTCAGTTGCATCAGCAGTTTATGAAAGATCAGGCAGATTCGCGAGTCATGCTGCTTCTCGAAACAACCAAAGAGTGGTACCGAGTCAATGGGGAAAGACGGGCAATGGACTCGCTGGCACCTGAATTTTCATTCAAACCGCCCGATAGTCGGGGAACTCAGATCAATGACCGCCTCTCGTTCAACGGAGAGGTGTCTCTTCTAACTGGCATGTCGAAATATATGGGCTTTCCGGCCGCACCTAGCATGGCAGTTGCCAGTGAGGAGGAAGCACAAGAAGATCTGCGCGCACTTGGGGTGTAGCGATGGTCTTTCTTGGTATAATAGCATATGGTATGTACAGAGGTAATATCCGGTTGATAAATTATTAGATTATTGAGCTGCAGGCAATGGTCTGCTTACAAGTTGACTATTTCACTTCTATTTACGAGTTTCATAATTAGTGATTTCCATCCAAGTTTATAACTATTGCATTTCTACAAGTTTAGTAAATACTTCATTTCTACAAGTTTAGTAATTGCTTTCTTTCTACCAGTTTTGTAATTGCTTTCTTTCTTCATTTGAACAATATAGTTAAATCATCAACCATGTTCAACTCATTTTCACCATCACATTTTCACCTCTTCACATCACCAATGGCGGACGTGGCACCGCTTCACTTCTGCACCGTATGCGCATCGAATAACAATCGGTATGTTTGAAATGTAAACGCTGCATGCAAACTTGTCTAACTAGCAGATCAATGGAGGCTCATCGAGTGCTTCAACAGGCTGGCTATACGGTATCATCATATGGAACAGGCAATGCCGTGAGATTGCCGGGCCCATCGCTTTACAAACCCGTAGTGTACCAGTTTGGCAAATCATACGATGAAATGTACAATGAATTATCAAAAAAAGACCAGCGATTGTAAGTATTTGATGTTAGCTATCGTTGAAGATCTCTGCTAAAGACCTTCTGCTAACTGTAGATACACCTCCAATGGAGTTCTGATGATGCTGGATCGCAATAGAAAGATAAAAGACCATCCGGAGCGCTGGCACGAAGGCCGTCAGGTGTTTGATATTGTGTTTACTTGCGAAAGCAGGTGTTTTGATGCTGTTTGTCTAGATCTTATGAACCGGGGTGCCCATCTAAACCGGTCCGTGCACATCATCAATGTGGATATTAAAGATAATCACGAAGAAGCTATTGTTGGTGCGAAAGGGATACTCGAATTGGCCAACAGTATCTCGCGTTCTCAAGACGTTGACGTTGAAATCATGGACATTCTGGCCGACTGGCAGGACAAGCATCCCAACCTGCCTTGCCTGTACCAGCTGAGTTATTACTGAGCTTATTGCATTAATGGGTTCTATGGTGTTACTCTCAGGTGCTCTGCCTCGTCATATCCCCTGTTTTCCTTCTTCCTCCTTGCTCCCTTTCTTGTCAAGCCACTTCTGATTCACAACCTCCGGAGGATCAATGGTATCACGGACTGAAAGAGGTCGATAGCTGCCGAGAGAACGGCCGATTCCTGCACCGATATTTATGTACAATTTAGACTTTGCATTTTCCTGGTCACCTGGCATTTTGATTGTGTCCAACATCGATGCCAGGATCCCACTCTTAATGTTGGTATTGTATATCTGATTCCATACGCCATGCTGTTTCTTCAAGTACATGTCCGAGTCTTTCTTGGATATCCATTCCATGTCGGGAAACACGCAGTCATGGAGAACTAGCGGGAAATCAGCAGCCATTTCGTATACAGGTCTTCTTGGAGTTTTAGTAATGTCCAGCAATTGCTCCACAATGTCCAGTTTCTCTAGCCCTTGGCCGACCAGAAACAGAATGGCAATCATTGACCTTACTTGATGCCATAAGAATGCTGTGCCTTGGAGGTCAAAGTAATAAATATCGGAAGAGCCTTCCATCTTCACGATTCTCGACTCATGAATGCCTCTGACAAAGTTCTTGATCTGCTTTGAAGCGTCTACTTTACAGAAGTTGCGAAAATCATGCTCACCCAGAAACTGCTGAGCAGCGTTTTGCATCAGCGCAACGTCAAGGCCATCTGACGTGAAATAGTATCGATAATGCCTAAATTTACAGCTGAACCGAGCATCAAAGCCCTCTGGCGGTCTCAGACAGATGTCGTATGCTACAATATCAGCCGGCAATTGACTGTTAAGAATGCGAATGTAATCGACTTCCTTATCATCGTATGCCGAGTCGGCCTGCTGCTCCAGTGACAGATTTGATCTGACTCGAAGACTGATGACCTGCCTCAACGCACTGACGCCCTTGTCCGTTCTGCCGCATCTGCTGAATTCGCACTCATTCGGCTCGATTGACGGGATTATTTTCGTTTTATGCAGAGCTCGAAGGATGTGCCATTCGACAGTTGGAGTGTCAGGATCGGCCTGGTACGCCAGCCCGTTGTAATTCCAGCCCAAGTATGCAAATCTCACGGCAATTGCCCGCGTTGTATACTTTGAGAAGTCCATCTCCTTCTTTTTTTTCGGCACAGGCGCCGGTATAACGGCCTGGTGATCGGTTTTGCCGGCCATAGCAGCCTCCAGCTCCTGTATTCTGCGAATAAGCTGCCCTTTTCTCCAGCTCGAGTAGTCTTCCACACTCATATTGATTTTAAATGCCCTTAGAAATCGCCCTACAACCGGTATATCAAAGAATTGTCTTCTGAGAAACTTGGCTATCATACAGAAAAATCGGGCTTAAAAAAAAAAATATCGGCTAAGCATCTCTTCAACTTGCAATACCAACTGCATGACCGACACCACGCGAAAATGGAGCTCGGTAGCTCCTGATTTGCAGTCATGGATGTACGTATATATGATATTTGTATGAGCTTTCTAAACTAACTGAATAGCCTGGAAGCTATGGATTCGCTAGGCTTTGATCTGATGACCCCGGTGCAGGCTGCGGTGATTCCGCTTTTCTGCGGAAACAAAGACGTTGTCGTTGAATCGTCAACCGGTTCAGGCAAAACCCTCGCATTTGTAGTGCCGTTGCTGCAGAAAATCGCCCGCATTTCTGGTCCTGGTAATGCCCTCTATGGCATAGTCGTTGCACCCACACGAGAACTGGCCGAGCAGATCCACAAAGTCCTCACACAGGTATTGGAGTTCTGTCCTCGTAATGACAAGAATCGCCCGGAAATCACATGCCAGCTGGTGACCGGTGGCTCTGTTACGCCGCATGCTGACCAGAGTCTCTTCCTGAAGAACCGGCCTCATATACTGGTTGCTACGCCTGGAAGACTGCTTGAGCTTCTCTCTCACCCGCAGGTCAAATGCTCTTCTTTGGAGGTTTTGGTCCTGGATGAGGCGGATCGTCTTCTGGACCTGGGCTTCGATGTCACCATCTCCAAGATCCTGTCGCATCTTCCAAAGCAGAAACGGGCTGGGCTGTTTTCTGCTACGATCAGCGATGCGGTTGGAAGACTCGCTAAAGTTGGCCTTCGTAATCCCGTCAAAGTATCAGTTAAAAGCGGCAAATCAAGTCAGAGCATTCCTACCAAGTTAGATCTGCGCTACGCCGTGGTGCCGCCTACTCAAAAAATCCCACTAATGGCACATTTGCTGACGACAAGAGATTACCATAGAGCTATTGTCTATCTGCCGACATGTGTTGGTGTGAATTATTTTTATGCCCTGCTCAGCTTCTTGGCTCAGCAGTCGCAGTCAGGTGTGTTTCCCGATATTTATTCCCTGCATGGAAAACTGCCGCCAGGTCCAAGGCATAATACGCTGCGCAAGTTTAGCGACAGCATTAATAAGTGTGTTCTTCTCACGACTGATGTGGCTGGACGTGGGTTGGACATTCCAGAGGTGGAGTTAGTTATCCAGCATGATCCTCCGAGTGAGCTGAGCATGTTTACACATCGAGCTGGTCGTACGGCACGGGCTGGTAATGAAGGACAAGCGATATTGTTTCTCAATCAGGGACGTGAACAGGACTACATAGAGTTCTTGAAAGTGAGAAATATCCATCTCAAAGAGCTGTCGCTGAGTCACGAAGACACTGCAGGCATGGCGAGATTCGACAGAAATGAAGATATCAGGAATTGGATTTTGGAGGATAGAGCAAGGCATGATTTAGCATTGCGTTCGTTTCTATCGTACGTGAGGTTTTACGGAAAACATACAGCCACATCTATATTCCGAATATCTAGTTTGGATCTTGTCGAAATCGCCAAATCATATAGTCTGCTCCGGATTCCGAAAATGCCTGAGATGAAGTATATAGAGGATCTGCCACAGGATGGCTGGCTAGGGGAGACTGTAGATATGGACAACTACGCATACAAGAAGCCTAGCCAAGAGCAAGCTCGTCTGGAAGCTTTGAAAATCTCAAAAGAGGCCAAGGAAGATAAAAAGAGCAAAAAGAAACAAGGAGCTTCCACCGATATGACGAAAGCCTGGGCGGCTAAAACCGAACGAAAGGCGCTGGCCTCTGAACGACGAGAGAAACGCAAGAAGAAGCAAATTGCCATGAAGACGGCCGAATTGGACACTAGAGATGATTCTGATTCAGAACTTGAAGCTGACTGGAAACAGGCTATTCAGGAGAAGAGAAGAAAGAAGAATCAGCAGGCTGTTGGCAGTTTTACTGATTTATAGACATTACGCATACTGTATTTTAAGGATAAACGTATTTATATACCTTGACCGTTCTGTCCTATTCTACAGCTTTTTCACATCCGTAAGACAATGTATTCCATCGTAAACGACAGCATTATCCATTGGTATGTATTGGTGAGAGATGAGCTTGATGATCTCTTGAGCAGCTACACCTCCGACGAATGATGAAATATTCACAAGTTCAACACCAGAAGATCGAATGATTTCTTGAAGAACATTAGAGAGAGACTCTGGCAACGTCTCTCCACTGGTTACATCGCTGCATGATGCAAAGAGGTTCGATGCAACGGCTGCAACCCGTGGGTAATCGCTAACAGAAGGGAAATTTTGTTTCTCGATAACGTGCTCACGATATGCTCGAATTGCAATATAAATATCCAAGAATTGGCTGTTTTCTTCGTAGGACAGCCCGGCCAAGTCGCCGAACGGGGACCCGTGAAAAACGGCTATGTAGCGGGCATTTCTGCAGAACCGCTCACCAAGCTGATCAGAAATATCTGAAAAGGGTTCTCTGAATGACTCCACAATATCAGTGTAAAAGGACTTGAACTTTTTGAAATCTGCCACTGCTTTGGCCTTGTAGACGGCCTGCAGTTCGACGTAGTTTTTGGTGGTTGATTTCATGTCAGGCAGCGAGCCCGAAAGAGGCAGAGCTTGCTCTTGTTGTACAAACATGCGAAGTGCAGCAACGAGAATCCAGAACACTGGTGATGATGCATTGATATTTTTGGCTTGTGGGTCATCCATGATGGTCTGTACCGATAGAGGCACGGCAGTGGGCTGTGAAAGTCTCCAAACAGCAGCCTGAGCCTCCTGGAAGTTTTCGTCGTCAGATCCATGGTTTGCTGAAAATAACAGATCTTTGAATGCACGGCGATCCTGTGCAGTGGAAGGAAGCTGTTGATTATGAGAGCTTTTCCACAGATGCAGGTATTTGAAAAGTAGAACCACGTACGGCACATGGTCAAGGTCCTCGGGCGAAAGTGCATCCAGATCGTACTGATCACAGTAGTGAAGCAGCTCTGGCCATGGTCGGTCGAGGCGCAGGTCGACGAGCGAATCGGGATGTGCTTCGATGACGGTATGCACCTTGTTGCAAATCTGCACCATGCCATAGAAACCAACACTGTCGATCAAAACCAGCGGAACCCCGGGTTCAAATAGCAGGTCGCACAGATGCGCAACGACAGCGGGATCGGGCTCGGCTACAATGACGAGGTCGAACTGCAGCCAGAAAGACGTCGACTGCGTTGCAGCCGGTTCCAGCAGCTCAATCTGCAGAGACGGATTGAGTTCTTTGAGCCATTTCAAGGCGTCTCCAGCGAAAAAGTTGGACGACAGGCTGCGTTCGTCGACTGTGGGATCAGCCACGATGGTAATTCGGCCCACGCCAGGCAGAATCAGGTTCTTCAGCGCCTCAATTGCACATGTAGACATGCCCAGCAAGCATATCCGGCTGGTCTCCAGCGCCTGCTGACCGTTGCGTGCCCATAGCCTTAGCTGGCGGTCGTATTTGCGCTCGTTATAGCTGGGAGGCATGGAGGAAGAACGGTATGATTCCTAATTGGGATGGAGACAATTCGGATAAATTATGAACATAATATGAGGGAGAAACTGGAGATATTATGGATAAACTAGGAATTTCCAGAATATGCCTCTAATCATCCGTTTATTTGTTTCTTCTCAATTATAACAGAATTACAACTACATATGTGCAATTCTCATTCTCATTGCCGTTATCCTCGTAAACCCGTCTTATCTCCCTGCATCACGCAATTCCGCTCCTTCTTACTCCATGCATGTGCATTTATCGCACGACGGCGCCATCTTCCTGTGTTTCTGGATCTTCGGCCTCGTCAACAATGTCTTATATGTGGTAATACTCAGCGCTGCTGTCGACCTGGTGGGTCCTGCTGCTCCAAAGGCCATTGTGCTGCTCGCCGATATCATGCCCAGCTTCACCTTCAAGCTGTTAGCGCCGTTTTTTATTCACCGTTTCTCTTACACCGCGCGTATAGTCGCCATTATCGCCATGTCTTTTGTTGGCATGCTCGTCATTGCTTGCAGTGATAGCCTGATGCTCAAACTGCTGGGCATCTGTCTGGCGTCGTTATCGTCAGGGCTCGGCGAAGTCACATTTCTGCAATTGACTCATTTTTACGACAAGTGGTCACTGGCTGGTTTCAGCTCCGGTACCGGAGCCGCTGGCTTGGCCGGCTCGTTTGTTTTCATGCTGCTGACTGTGTGGCTTGAATTGTCTACTACCACTGCTCTGCTCCTGTTCAGTCTGGTTCCGTTTGTTTTTGCAGTCGTATATGGTCTCTGTCTGCCGCCTACACGGGAAAAGTTTACAGTTTCTCGTTATAGGCCTGTGTACGGGCATGATACTGAGTCGGGCGAAACAGAAGAAGATGACCCCGAGCCTGGCGAGTATATCGTAGCGGAAAATTTTGAGAGCGGATTCAAGTCAACTGTAGCAAGAATATCGCCGCTGTTCTTGCCGTTCATGCTGCCGCTAATTCTCGTGTACATTGGCGAATACATCATAAACCAAGGTATATCACCAACTCTGTTATTTCCGCCAGAGGAAATGCCTTTTACTCGGTTCCGCGACCTCTACGTGGCCTATGGTACTTTGTATCAACTTGGCGTATTTATATCTCGGTCATCGTCGCCCTTTTTCCGCGTCAGAAAACTCTATGTTCCTGCTGTCTTGCAGATGATCAATCTAGCTGTATGCATTCTACAATCTCTCTACATGCCTATACCAAGTGTATATCTAATGTTTACCCTCATTTTCTACGAGGGTCTTCTTGGTGGGCTCGCTTATGTCAATACGTTTCTGCTTGTTTCTGAGGCAGTGCCGACGCACGAGCGCGAATTTGCTATGGGTGCAGTGACTGTCAGCGATTCCAGCGGCGTCGTCTTTGCAGCACTGGTATCCTTATGGTTGGAGAAAGCTCTGTGTCGATATCAGGAATCTACTGGCCGTCCCTGGTGTAACATGGAATGATAGGGGCATTGGCGAGCATATGAGCAGAACGAGCACTGGCATTTAACTATTATGTACATTTAAAGAGCAAAATATGTTGTTTTATTTACTGACTGGAGTGTTTGTATGCTTACTGGGGTGTATTTGGCATATTTAAATAGGGTTATTTTGCATACTTAAAATACAACTCTAGCTGCAAATGCCCTGATTGATCAAATCATAGAAACTCTTGCAATCACTTAAATCACTCTTCTTTGGAACTCTTGCTCTTCTTCGCCTTCTTGATGCTTTTACCGTCCTCTGAATGGCTCCTTTTCTTCGTCTTCTTATCTTCCTCTGAATGGCTCCTTTTCTTCGTCTTCGTATCTTCCTCAGAGTGGCTCCTCTTCTTCGGCTTGTATTCTGGCTCTTTCGGAGCAATGAAATCCTTGGCCCGCTCCTTCTCACGAACAGCTTTTGATGCTTCTCGTTTCTCACGCTTCGCCTCCTGTTTCTTATGTTCTTTGTCCTTCTTGCTTAAGAAATACTCACCGCTCTCAATTTCAAGATCAATCTTCCTAGGCTGCTGCTCTGGTGGGAACGGTGTATATGCTTTCTTGGTGGTATCTCTGATTTTAGCGGGCTTCCTTCTCGATACGTTTCTTTTCTTGAATTGAGGAAGAAACCGAGTCCAATCTTCTTTGGCCAGTTCGGGGTTCTTGGCCAGCTCTCGCTTGATCATTAGCTCCTTGATGTGATATATAGGATGGATATTTTTCATGCAGTCTTCCACAATTCGTCTTATATCCTTGATTCCTCTGAACGGTCCCATGAGAGAAACAGTGCTTCCTTGTACAAGAATGTAGCACTTAGTCAGAAGCTCCAATGCCTTGAGTGTATTACCGTTGGGGCCCAACAGTCGCTGACGCCTCTTGACAAACCGGTCCTTATTAGCAACTAGTCCTCCAATCTTAATGACCTCACATGCAATGTCATCTTGTAGGATTTTCACAGCTTGCGGAAAAGGCACTGATCTGGCCAGCAGCTTGATCAGATCCCGAGCTTTGAGAATAGCAGCCGGATCGTACGTCTTCAGCGTAGTCTTCACCGCCATCGATCCCTCCACCATATCCAATACGCATGCAATTCCTTTGGTTTCCAGAGCCTTAGTGACATCTGCCCAGACCTCTCTCAAGTATGCTTCTCGGTACTTGGGGAACAGCACTGCGTACGACGACTCTTCCAGGAACGGCTGTCCCGCCGCATTATCGTCTGCAGTAAAAGGCTCGATTTTCCATTTGTCTATTTCATCCGTATCCCACGGTTTTTCCTTATTGTGCGTGGACGGCATATTTAAAGATTGCTTTTAAAGATTCGGCTGGTAGAAATTTTTTGTCGGTTGATATTTTTTTCCAGCCGTGCAAAACTCTTCAACAATGGCCAAGGACAAACGTATCAAGGGCAATGGGCAAAATAATGAAAGAAATACTTATCGAGTGAAACATCCAAAGGGTGTTTCAAAGAAATCGCTGAAAATCAGAGACGATAAGGTGCGAAATCGGCTAGATCAATCTGTCAACGACGTGCTGCTGAGCCACGAGCACAGCAAACAGGAACAGCAACGAAAAAAGCAGGAGAAGGAGATGCTTTTAAAAGAAAAGAGAATGGCAGATAAGCGTGTGAATGAGGAGCTTGTGAAGCAGCTGGAAGTTATGGAGAATTTTGCAGTGTCTTAGCCGATTTTGGCTCCATTGACATCGGCCAGGATGCCATAAAATACTACTTCAGGAACATTCAAAGCTTTTATCGAGCCGTCGGTTTCCGGGTCTCCGTGAGACCAACTTTTAACTCAGTTATGCAAAGTGCTGCAATTATGCAGAGCAGTTTTTTTTGTTCCTGATTATGGGATTTCTTGTTTATGGGCAGTTTTTTCTGGTCTATATATATGGTTGGTCAAGCTCCAAAATTATTGACAATTCTGTTCTCTCGACGTAACAAAAAATGGACATCGAAAGACCTGATACTCCTCCTGATTCGTTTTCCGACACTGTTAGAATAGCTGCACTTCCTTGTGCTGATTTGGCAAACCTAGATGTGACCCAGGCCGAGAGAATTCTTAACAAACGCACTTTCGGATTGCACATGAGAGAAGGCCTCACCGAATTTTATAGGGATTATTGTGAGCTTACTTCTAATGAGTTTTCCAGCGCTTCACTGTCGAAAATGAGTTGGAACGTGGGCGGTAAGTGGCAATGGAGAGAAGGGTCCAATGTTTTTTTTACTAACAGCAAGATGCAACATTAAACAAATTCAATAAGTATATTCTAGACTCTGTGCTCGTAAAAGCTACAGAGAATCTGCCGAGTCTACCTGGTCAATATTCTCTTCATAATCGCGTTTCTCATACGTGCATATCCGCTCCAGAAGGCAAAGCTGTCTGTAGAACAATAGAACCGGTGATTGAGGCAGTTCTAAGTGGCAAGAATGATGGAATTCTCTTGAAGAGGGTTGATACTGCCTATCAAATAAATATCGGAAATGAATTAGCCAGTGTCGGTGATTGGTTTGAATCACATTGTAGATCAGCGCATCTCCCAGTCAAGGCTAAGTCATATCTGAAAATGGAAGCTCACAGTAAGTACTGAGCAAGTTTGTTGTATGATTATTTACTGACTTTTGTGAACAAGAATTTTATTATGGTTTTTCTTATTATGATCTCACCCGAAAGATAGCAAAGATTAGGGGTATCGACATGCTGCTGCATATTGCTTTCACGTTCACGCGATTTCCTGGATATGCTACCGGTGACTCCTTATTTTCCACTATATTAGGCATGATTGGTCATGCCAGGAATAATGCTTCTAATATCAAGTTTATTGTTCCTTTTCTTCAAGCAATACTCGACAACGAGGTCGATCACGTTCTATGGAGATATCTGCGTTATTTTGTTTCACCTATTTTTACTGGATTGCATTCATTTAACCTTTTTTACAATGAAAAGTGCGCTGAATCCAATTTAGCTTTAAGAGCAGAATCACTGCTTCAAATGGATGATAGAGGTAAGCTGAAAAGTCCAGAGCGCCACACACTTTTTTAATCTGTTACTAATGCAAGGCGACGTGGTTGTCAAGCTGCTTGACCGCATTATAGACTTAGTGGGTGACTATCCTTGGCCACTATATTTTAACGAGAAGCCACTGAAAACCTGTCTTTTCTCTGCTCAAGCAAGTGTGCGTTGTGAAGATGTTGACGTTTTCGACATAAAAAACATTGTCCCGCTTGTTCAGGCAATTTTGGATCACGCAGATCCTCATGTCATTTGGAGAAGATTAGATGAGGCGCTGGGCAGAATTCCGACAATCCTTTCTTTATCGAGCCTTCCATTTCTTTCTGAAGAAAGCTGCTTGTGGCCCAGGAGCTTTTCGACTTATTGGCCTCAAGAAAAAAGAGAGAAGTATATCGATATGCAGTTGATGAGAGAACTTGAGTCTTGTATCAACAAGAAAAATTGTGAAAATTTCATGGATTTGTTTTTCGAGGGGCCTGAAGATATGGATGTGGACAGTTTAGCAAAAGCATTTGTAATACAAATGTTTGGTTCTCCAAGTGATCAGTCAAAATGGCCCAATTGGCCTGACTATGCACTTGACGATCTTGTCCTACCATGGATTGTATCAATAAGTGAAATTATTGCAAAGTTTGTTGAAAGAGAAACATCGAGGAAGTGTCAGAGAAGATTTATCGCGAAGTCCAAATTTTCATTAAGAAGAGACCCAAAAGCTAAGATGCTAGATATTTCAGTGATCAAATCAGCCCAAGCGCCGAAAAATTCTCTCAGTTGGTCCGATATTCTTGTTGTAGGAGAATACAAGAAATCTAGTGAGAAAGATGGCACTTTGAAGACCATGTTGCAGTTGGCCAGATATGCAATGGAAGTCCTTTATGCACAAGATACTCGTCGTTATGTTCTTTGCTTTACTGTTACTGGGAATATTATGAGATTCTATCTATATGATCGTCAGGGTGTTGTGGCATCCACCAGCTTCAGCATTGACGGGGATAAAGGGGCATTTGTCAAAGCAATAATCGCTCTTCTCTATATGGATAATAACTCTCTTGGTTTTGATCCTCGTTTTTATGAGGACAGTGGCCAGCGCTGCCTCGATATTATCGTCGGTGATGAAAAGCAAACACTTGTTATTGCTGATAAACCGGATTTTCGTATGAAGTGCCTTGCAGGTCGAGCAGTCACTCGTTGGAAAGCACACAAGAGAGGTGATAAATCAAAGAAATTCATTGTCAAAGAATCCTGGAAAACTCCTGAAAAAGCAAAGGAGGGAGAGTATTTGCGTCAGGCACTTGAGAAAAAAGTGAAGCATGTGGCCAAATATTACCATCATGAGCTGGTCCAGATCGACGGCAAGGAAGACAACATATATAATCTCAGGCGCGGAGTAACGGACGTTTTAAATGAGTGGCCACCAGCTTTGGGGGACTCTTATTTTTTTGACACCGATGATTTGTCTAGCGTGTCGGAATCCAGAGAGACGGGTGAAAGTGGGCCCGGACTGCGAACGCGAACATCACCGTCGTATTTGGTCAGAGAGCTCGTTGTCATGAAGGATTGTGGGCGTTCCATTGATAGTGCAAATTCTAAATTAGATTTTTTGAAAGGTCTCTATGGAAACGTTTTGGGCTATCAATCTCTCTACGCAAAAATGGGGCTGATGCACTCTAATATTTGTTTCAGTACTCTATTGATGAATAGATCACTAAAGGGGTTTTTAGTCGACCTTGATGGTGTAAGGAGAGAGGAGGAAGCTTCAAACGCTAGGGATGAAACGGGTTCTCGGTTATTCATGGCCATTGAAGAACTTGAGGGCTGCAAGTATCATCGTGTCGCGCACGACTTACAGTCCATATTCTGGGTAGTGGCTTGGTATGGCATTCACCATGTCAAACCAGATGAGAAACAAATTCTGGCTGAGTTTGCACAATGGAACTTTATGAATGCCAGGGAACTGAAAGAAGCCAAAAGCAAGATTGTTGAATCCAGAGATACGTTTCGGACGTTCACTGACAAAAACTTTACCGGTTATACCAAAAGCCTAGTAGACATCGCTCTCAAATTGTACGATATGGCGTTTTCAAATGATTCAGAGGAGACAACTGGCATTCAATTGATGGAAAAACTTCGTGTCGCATTGCAAGAGGAGATCAAAAATATTGACCCCTCCATGGATTTCAACTTGTATTCCAACGAAATCAGCCATGTTCGCCAGCGCTCAAAGCAGGCAAGCAAGGTTAAATCGACGAAAGAAGAAATTATAAAAGCGAACAAGCCAATGGAGACGGTGAATGAAAAAGTTATGAAACTGGGCGACCCACTAGAAGTGACAACGGAAGGTGTTATAAATTTACGGAAGACAATGGAGACAACGAAGGAAGAAATTATAAATTCAGCCACGCCAACGGGAACGACAAAGGAAGAAATTGTAAATTCAGGCAATGCAATTGAGGACATTGCAATGGATTTAACGCTTTCATTACATAACCTAGGTTTGGTCTCTCGTGAGAAGAGGCGCCACAAGTTACGCTCTTGTTGCTGCCAGATATGTTAGCACTGGCAGTTGAAAGATGCAAGAGAGAGTAAAGGGATAGGCAGCAAAAAATATGTATCTGCACTATATAAATAAAGTCGGACATCACTGATGCATCATGCGAAGAACCGTGGAACCCGCAGCTTGTAGAATCGCAATGATTCTATACACTTGCGATTTTTTGAGGAACAAATCCCCGTCGATCTTTCCCTGTACGTGAACCGCTCGGCCAATTGGCACGTAGGTTTCGAATGAGCGTATCAATGTGTTCCTGACTAGAGTCGCGTGACTGGATGGAAGCTAGAATGTTGGCACACTGCATCATTCGCACCGCTAAATCTGGACCAGTAACTTGTTGCTCGCCGTCTACATAGAGTTTTGAAACCGTCAAGTCTAAATTCTGTATTAGAGGCAAAACCACATTGTCACGGTAGGCGATCAAGCAGAATCGCCTTGTATTGAGATTCTTGTCCTCCTCAAGAAGGTCGCTCCAAAATTCGCGGGCAGTTTCTGGAGAGAGGATTTTGCCGCATCCGTCAAACTCTACTTGCAGAGGCAAGAACACCGCCTGCAAGTACGGTAGAATCTTAGTCAAAAACATAGTCCACGAGTCTACGAGTAAAATTAACGAGTCTGGGCTCTCCCCGATGTTCATGCTTGACAAACCAGTAGAAAGAAATGATTCAAACTCGTTTATAATTTCTTTGGCAGTTCCGCCACGAGGGATGAGAACCTGTAGATGCATTGAGACCAAACTGTTGAGATCCTCCACCGGCACACGCAGATCTTCACCAGCAAACAAAGGAGCTACTTTGTTGCATAACAACGCCCAGGAACTTTCCGACATCTGATCTCTATCCTCTTTAGCACCGTAGTTCTTTAGGTCCAGCTTCTGCAATGCAGGACTCGATGGCTGGAATGAGTACAGGCTTCCCTGCTCTGGAATGAGTTTTGAATTCGACGCACTCGATGAAAGTACACTGGAATGCCCATCTTTTCTGGATCGAAATGAAATATGATGCTTGGGTTTTTCGGCGTCCTGGGCAATGCCAGATAACGCAGCTATGCGGTCGAGCTCTTTGGAGGTCCGTGACAACGGGGACTTTTCAGATATTGAAGGTCTTGGTAACATTGGCATATTAGTCTGAATACTCAGATCGTTTGAGTTTTTGCGACTTAGACTGAAAGTGGACCCTGAGCCTCCGCCGAGGCCCATCATCTTAGTGCTCAAAGATCCGCCGCTAGAAGATCCAGATGGTGCAGCCGAGGTTTGCTTCGACTTCTGCCTATTGAACATATTTCCCTTGGGCCGTGATGCAAATGCTGCGGCCGAGGCTGCTACATTGCTCAGCTTATTGGCAGTCTGGTTACCTATGGAGTTGCTTTGGCTCTTGTTACGACTGCGCGGCAGATCGGACGACGACGACGACGACCTGAGCCGATTGGCACTTGTTATCTGGACATTTTTCACATTCTTCAGAGCAGCCTGGGCGGCAGCCTCCGACGGGCTGTAGAAAGCTGATCCAAGGTCTGAGAGACCCGTGGAGGAGGCGTCACTGGCGTCGTCGGACCGCGACGGATCCGCCTTGGTGCCTGGCACGTCTTCCGCCGACGGCGAGGCGTTCCCAGAGGATGCAGAGGACGAGGAATTGGTCCTGGTATGAGAAAAGCTGCGAGCTCTGGTATTTATATCTTTCAGTTCTGACATGAAGGAGGAACGTAAGGCTGAGTGGAAATTTCCATTTTGAGAACTGTATCAATGGAGTGAATCAGTAACAAAAGTGACGAAAGTGACGAAAGTTAGTATAGAGACAAGTCAGACTCTAATTTTAGTAAGTTAGCAAGTTATAATGCATTTATTCTACTTTATTTACTTTGCCGCCAGTTTCGTCTCATTAGCTGGTCTGGCAGTACCTCATCTAATATCATTATCATCTTCATATCGCACCATCCTCATATCTAATGCTTTCGCAATGCGTTTTTCCGGCTTTCATCCAGATTCTGCTCAACTCTCGACAAAAAGTCTTGCTTGTGCAGATAACCGCCCTTGTTATGTCGTGTAAGGTCATCTTTGATTCCCTCCTGGTCTACAAACGAAGCCCAATCGAGCCGTGATTTCTGCAGCGTATTCATTTTCTGGGCTTTGGCCGCATTCAGCTCATCCTGCAAAAAGGACTTCTTCTTCTTAGCCGGTCGTTTCTTCTGTAGCGGTGCATCTGCCTCTCTCTTCACAGTCTCCGGCTGCTTAAGCTCCGCCAGATATGCCTTTGCTTCCGCCGAGTTCGCCAGCACTCTCTTCTCCTCGACCACTGTTTTTCCAGCAAACTGGTACCTGCGCTGTATCGAAATGTATTCCTCAGACGGTAGTGCTACTGCAGATGGTTCTCTGGATCCCGTGGTATCCTCGTTTAACTGCTTCCAGAGCTCGTCAACGTCCACCGACGACTTCGATTCCACAGGCTTGTATTCCTTCTCTTTCAGTTCATCATCTCGCCTCTGCGAGCGTGTCTTTATGCTAGAAACTTCCCCGTCGCCTTGAATAGACTGATACTTCTTATCGAGCTCCTGTTTCGACTCCTGCTCTTCCGATGCTTCCTTATCCGACTCATCCTCCGACTGCTCCTCCACCTCATCGGGATTAAAATCCTCATCATCTGATTCCCTATATTCTGGATCTGCGTCTATTTCAGCTGTTGCGGCGTTGACTTTTTCGTTTTCCTCCGCCATTGTTTGGATGTTGGTAAGTTTTACAAGTAAGAAAGAAAATATATATACTAGTTTGGCGATTTCACGGCTTGTAGATAGCTATGAAATGGTAGTGGAAATTTCCGGTTCAGAGTAAACGCATTATGAAATATCGTTAAAATCAAGAAATAATTCATTATTCGTTATGTTCTCGTTATGCTCATCGTTGTGTTCACTAACACTACGCATTCTCTACTACTTTACACTTCAACTGTCCGAACGGCCTTTCTTGAGAGATGAAAAATAATTGATGATATCAAAAAACATGCCAGGCGAAGTTTTGTTTTGAGGCATGCGGATCCAGTCCAGTAGCGAGGCCGAATATGCCTTGACTATGAGTTCTTGAGCCTCCTCCTTGTTAATATTCATCAGCACCTTTGATGCAAAAACTGCTGACTGCGAACTTGCAAGTGAATGAGCCTTGTTAGTCGATAATCTTGCCTCTTCATGTTGAATTCGAGACAAAATGTCTACTGCTTCCGACAAACCTGTAGACTCTTCTGGAGGTGAAGGTACCTTTTTGACTCGACACAGCCTGTTCTTTAGTAATGCATGAGCCTTTTCACCAAGAAACTTTTCGCGCGTCCGTCGAATCAAAGATAAAAGCGGTAATATCATGCTCAGTATATTCCAGTTTGATGGCTCATTCCGCACATATATATCTAGCAAGTCCAGAATGCGGGACTTGATTTGAACCATACTCTCCTTGGCGTCCTTAGCTTCTACCCTTTTCTGAGACCCTGACTTTGCTTTAGACAACGCCTTCTGTCTATCTCGAAATATGTTAGATAATGTTTCATCTAAAGCCATCATTTGTTCATCGTCCATGCTTTCATCGTCGTCCTCGTTCTCCTCGTCTTCTGCGTCAGAGTCCTTATTGATTCCAAGGGCCTTCGAAAGCGCCATAGTTGCTTTTGAGTCTGCTTCATCTATCGCCTTTTTATCGTAGTCCTCTCCAGAGTCAGAACTGCTGTCATTATCGTCCATTTTTTCCTCGTCCTCCTCCTCATCATCAATATCTTCTTCTTCTTCACTAACGCTATCCGCGTTATCAAATAACGACTCCTGCCCCTCCTTATTCTCCTTCGCTGCGAGGATATCATATAGCAAGTTCAAACTCTCAACTGTAACTTCTGAAGTAAATGTCGACCAAACTTGCTCCGCTAGCTGCCTCATGAGTGAGCTTCGCCGCGAAAGAAAGCTTATAAGTATTTCCGTCAAAACTTCGGTTGCATCAACTTTTTCATCTTCGTCCGCCCCTTCCTCTATTTGTGACTTGCTAACAATCTTATTATAGCAAAGGAAAAGTTCTTCCAGCATAGTAGCAGCTTCGCTATCGGCAGAGTATACCTGTATCAACACTAACGAAAAAAGAAGTTCAAAGGCATCCAACTGAGAGCTATTCACGTGCTTAGACCCCAATCTCTTTCTATGGACCTTTTCGAGTAATTTCAAAGCCTTGTCCTTAGATTTTGTCAATTCATCGCCAACCTCAAAAGGATGAAGCAGATCGATGCTAGACTGCGCTTCGAGCTCAGATATTGTACAAACGCAGACATATGGCCACGAACTTGTGTCCTGTTGTCGTTTATTAAGAAGTGCAGACAAAACTGAGTTGAGTCTAGAATGGCACGACTCGATAACATGAAGGCTGAGCGGAGACTCTGTAACAAAAAACCCTTTTTGAATCAAAAATCGAATGATCAGCTTGAAAGCACTCGCATTCTGTTCTGTTGAAAACCCTTTATGGCTCTTGACAAGAATTAATAGACAATCGAGAGCCCACAGTCTCTGGCCATCGCCGGCACGCTTTGAGTTCTTTTCGTTGTCATCTACGCTCACGTGAGACGATTCAACACCTTCTGAGGATTCATCAGAAGTCTGATCAAAGTAATCCGTAAAAATTTCGGCAGCCTTCTCTAATCGCGTCTCGGGAATAAGGCCAATGAGCTTTTCTACCGTCTGAGATTTCGTTAGTCGATCAAAATTATAAGCGTAACCGATGAGCGCTGATAAAAGAGGAAGGCACAATGTACGATCTTCCTCAACAGTTTGCACCACCATAGCTAGAACGTGTCTTGCAGACTTGTTAAGAAGTCGGTCATTCTGAGAGGACTGGTTCACAAGACAGCGAAGTATATTCGGGGTAAACAGAAGAGATATTTTTTGGATGCCAGTCTTGGGAGACTCTTTGAAAGCCAATAAAAATACAATAGAGATCTCCATTCCGCAGAATTTGCGTTCGCTAGAAGCAGAGTTTGAAAAGTAACCGTCGTCACCGACGGCTTTCCAGAATTCCCGAAAGCCCACTCTTTCCACCACACTTTCATTTGACGATGAATGACTACTGCGGCTGGAAGACTTATGTTTCTTGTTCTTATGCGTGATTGTTTCGAGCTTTGGAGAGGCTCCTGAGCAGAAGTAGGTGGCCAATTGGGGCCACACAAAATGCAGTTTTCTAGTGCTTCCGATCTGCTTGACTTTAGAATTAGTATCCTGCTGAACCGGCAGATCTCTGAGAACCTTCCCAAGAGTATTCAGGTTTCTCTTGGCCAGAGGATCGGCAGAGTGCCAACCATCGGGGATTTTTTCAGAAATAACGGGCCTCAACGAGTCAGGAAGAATAATATACAATGACACAGCATCTGTCGAAAAAGTGAAACCTTGCTGGTGCACGGCCTGCAAAACCATTGTAAATATGGACTCGGCATCTAGCGAGCCTTTACTGTGCTTTAGATTCAGTAATTGATCTCGCTTCAACACTGTGAACAAAGCGAAAAAACACGACTCACGCAGCCACGACTTCTTGCTGGCGAGCTGGAGAAGAAGAAGCACGAATCTATGGAGATCATCGTAGGTCGTGGAAGGCAGATCAACAACGTCCGACGACGACAGGGCCTGCAGAGCAAACAGTTCGCCCAAGTAGAAGCCGCGCTCTTCATGGCCAGACACCTTGCCGAAATTCTTGAAATATTCATCTACCAAATCCAGGTACCGTGACATGGAGACGTGGTTTTTTCTCACTGCCAAGAGCTCCTGAAGGGCCATGGAGAAGCCCAAACGGCT
Organism: Casaregolazyma lundiana; assembly: GCA_030563415.1. Lineage (NCBI taxonomy): Eukaryota > Fungi > Ascomycota > Dipodascomycetes > Dipodascales > Trichomonascaceae > Casaregolazyma > Casaregolazyma lundiana. Next base: position 145,824 of record JAJMJF010000012.1, on the reverse strand, counting down.
GGACCCGCGGCCGCTAGACAGGCCTCTGACGAGCCGTTTCAGGGCGTATTCCCAGTCGTCCTCGCTGTCGGACTTCTCCAGGGCCTTCAGAAGCTCGGCTGCTGCCTCCAATCGCTCGCTCTGCTGGTCACTGGCCAGCTTCCAGTACAAGTCGAGCATAGTTGGAGTTGATGAAATAAATTTTGTTGGTACTTTTTTTTACCGATTGGCACGGCTGAAGTTCCCAAGCACGATGATTGGTGAAGGACAATTTTCACCTCTTAACAACAAGCATTAATCATGGCCAAACCTGCGGGAGTTAAGTAAGTGTGAAGAGATGGTGTTTGGAGGGCAATGCAATTGTTCCGGTAGATGGGAATGATATCCGTTTTTGCTTGAGCGTCATCTAACAGTAGCTTCAATTTGTACACTGCTGTTGCCAGCCGAGTCCTTCGAAAGGCCCTAAAGGAGGGCAAGCGAGTGCAAGCGCAAAAAAATGACTTCTCTGAGGCCAAGTTCCAGCTCTGGGAGGGCGGAAAGCGTATGTATGGTTTAGTGGGCCGAATTGTGGAGATTCTAACTGAATTACAGAGGTGACTGATGCCGAACCTTTGACTTTTAGTTCTAAATAAAGAGATAGAAGCAATAATGCAGTAGGCATGTATGGAAAACAAGGATCATTAAGTTGAATTTATGTATACACATTCTTCCAGGCTATTCTTCTGGGCATTCTTCTAGGCAACTCTTCTAGACTACTTCTGAACACTCTTCTAGCCAACTCATTTCTAACCCAAGAACGCAATTGTAAACTCAGTATGACAGCTCCTTTATGCGCTCTCCATAAGTTGGCCATTCTCGGTTTTTTCAAATTCTTCTCACCAAGGCTATAAGCATGTTCGTGTCATGTTCTCTCCTTTAGGAAATCATGACCACCCATAATCTATAAAACACCAAGCATCCTCCATGACTGTTACGATGAACATTTACCATAAACTCAACCAAAATAATATAAAAGATGGCCCCGGTTCCACTCAACTTCCCGCATTCCAACTACATTAATACAATTGCGATGTTCGACAAATCTGTCAATTCTGCCGAATCTGGTAAATCCGTGTCTTCCGTGTCCATTGATAGTGATGGGCACTCCGAAGCCATGCCTCAACATCACCTTAATGAGGAATCTGACAATTCTGACATGTCACGTGTGCTCATTGATAGTGAGGAGCACTCGGAAGAAGAGCTCCAACATCCATCTCATGGAGTAATCCTGCGAGAATTCGCCAACGATGATAAATGGCGAAATGAGATACTTCAGAAGACAACTACTCTATACGAGAAGTATTTGGAGCATAGACTTGCAAGGAAGGATGATGAGCTTGCAAGGAAGAATGACGAACTCTCAAATGCCGAGAAAGAAGTTCTGCAAGCGAATCTTGCCCTAATTTCTGTCCAATGTGAGGCCAAAATGTTGCGTGCGAAAGTCCACAAGTATGAAGCAGAACTGCTGCGACTATACTCCTTGAATAGGGAAACTGTGCCTTCAAAGCGCAAACGCAGTCACCAGGACTAGAATGCAACCAGCAAACATGGCCGTGGACCGGGTGGTTTCACTTCGAAGGTTATGGACGCCGCCAAGTGCTGTTGCTATTAGTATGTCTTAATCCTTTAAAACAAGTCAGCTATTCATCTTTCATACCAATATTTTACATGCATCTTGCATTTCCAGCTCTCTTTGATGAGCATTATTGTTGCTTCCAGGAAGACATAACTACCCATAATCTATGAAGCAACAAGCTTCCCCCCCATGACTGTAACGATAAACATTTACCATAATACTCAACGAAAATAATATTAAAGATTGCCCCGATTCTGCTCAATGTCCAGCTAATTAATCCAATTGCAATGTCAGATAATTCGGACAAATCACACGAAGCTGCCGAATCAACGTTTTCCACGTCCACTGACAGCAGCAGCAGCAGCCATTCGGACGAGATGCCTCAATATCCCTCCGATGCATCAGTCGAGCAGAATGTCATTCTGACGCAGTTTGAAGAGTTTTTCAAGGACAAAATTGTAAATATCAAGCTCGAATACGAAAATAAACTTGCAGCAAAGGATAGGGAACTGTCGTCAAAGGATAGGGAACTTTTAACGAAGAATGATGAACTCCTGCAAGAGCAGATTGCCAGATTTGTCTTAGAAAAAGAGGCCAAATTGTTGCATGCCAAAGTCCGTAGGTGCGAAGCAGTAGTACGGCAACTATACTCCTTGAATAAGAAGATGCGGGTTCCAACAAGCGGAAACGCCCCTCTGAATGGCCGCCCCTACTAGAGTACGACTAGGCGAGCATGACTATTGGCCAGGTCCCGTGATGGAGCTCAATCGAACCTTTCTGCTATTATTATGATCTATGTTTTGAAACCGTTCAGTCTTTTTTTTTTCACAACAGAGCTCTGAGACTTAGCATGCTTCGTGAATGCGCATTTTGCATTAACACGGCTTTCAATGAGCATTATTAAGTAGTTAGTGCAGTTGCTGATAATAAAGAAATCGTTACGATAAAACTGCCGGTTCAATGTTTCTCATTATTCAACCCTGGCTGGATAGACCTGACGTTTTTCAGCAGTTCCACCTGAGTGAGCCCATCAAAGTGTCGTCATAGCACTGGTTTTATGGAGATCTGGAAATGAGTGAGGTATCTGTTGGAAGGAAACCCGTTTGTTGTAGGTGGTAGAGTTTGTAGCCCAACTAGTAGGAATATATGCACATAGTTGCAGTATCTACATAGATTGATATTTCACTTTCATAGCTACGACTATGTAATAAGCCTATGTAAAAACTATAGAAGCTTCCTACGCTCTAAAAAACTAGTCTCTACAACAATGTATGTTCCTTGTCTGTCTCCATCTTGGTATCTTAACATATCATGAAAGAGCACATTCTCACACCTTTGGTAGTTGGGTCTCTCAGTGCATTAGGAGGTGAGTATTCTCCCTACTTAAATAATACAATCTAACCTCGTAGGATATCTGTTTTTCCGCCCATTGGTAATGTCAGTAGTATTGTATAGTGTTTGTAGCTACATCTAACGGCAGTGAACGATTGCAAAAGGACGGCAATCTGGACCCCAAAATCGCCAGAGAGCTGGAACTGGAAAAGCAAATGGAAAGGGAACAGGCTCAGCAAGCACAAGAGCCAGGAATCAAGAAATGAATATGTGAATAATATATACAAATACAATCAATCTACTATCGTTTCATGCTAGCTTCGAAATTGTTGTTCTTTATCGTCTGCCGATTCTTCTGTCGACGCTCTCGCTTTAATGCCAGTTCTGTGTCTTTTTCCTGACTATCAAGAATACTCCAAAGCCACTCGGGGTACTCGTTGTCCGGTAATGCTAGAGGATCTTCGCCGGTTTTACGGACATTGAGTCCCTTGAGTTTGGTTCCAGCTGCAACGGACGATTTGACCTGCACTTTGGCTGACTGTGCTGAATCCGACGAGCTCAGCCGGATGCCCCAGGCTGTTCTGATCCCGCGTTTTACTGCCAGCATTGGTAGTTTGTGTAGTTGTGTTAGACGGTTTTTGGTTTTGGCTTTTTTCAGTTTTCCTTTCGGCTTTGATCTTAAATTTCACTTCTCAGCTCAAAAAAAATATTTAAACTCTCTACAACATGGCCAAGTCCAAACGACGATTCCAGCCGCCGAAAAAGACAAAGGCTCATCCTGCGAAGCGCCTAGATAGTCAGGATGACGAACTTAGGCGCACCAAGATCGTCCCGCTCGTAGAAAAACTGAAATCATCCGAGTCCTCTCAGAGAATGCTAGGACTCGGGGCCATAGTGTCCATGGCTGACGATCCACACGTGCGGTTGCTGCTGAAAAAAGAGCGCATCATTCCTATAGTAATGACGAACCTTCTGGCGGATCCGGCCGACGAAATCGTGTCTGAGGCCTTTGGTTTATTGAGAAATCTCGCTATTGAAGATGGTTATGATTCGGCCATATACATGTTCCGCAATAACCTTCTGGGGAATATTCAAAAGACTTTATTTAATCTCAGTCAGATCGTCATAGATGACACTGGTCATGCTCAATCTGCAAACGGTACTTTATTTGAGTGCCTAGAGAATGTCATTGGTCTCATTGATGCTCTGGTTTCCGTCGACGACGGCATCTTCAAAGCTGTGTGCGACCAGCTTCAGCAATTGCCGCAAACGCTGGTCAAACTCCTTCAATACTGTTTATCAGACACTTATGATAGGCAGTTTCTCATGGAGACCATTTTGCAGCTCATTTATACCATGTCGGAAGCAAATCATGCATTCGTGACGGGAATCCAAGCCTTTGATTTCGCCGATCTTGACGCTTCTAGACACCCCTGCATTAGAGTATACGCTGCGGGAATACTTTACAATGTGCATATTGACTGGGCTTTGAATGGATCTTCTGAAATTGATGTTTTCTCAATATTAAAGGCGCCCGTTCAGGTTCTAGCCCACATTGATTTACAAGAAGCACAAGCTGCAGTCAATCCACAGCTGGATCATAACAGTAGTCCAGAGACAGTAGCTACTCTAATTGAAAATGCTAAACAGGCACGATCTATCATTAATGCTGCTCAGGTTGCTCTGGAGCTGATTGCTGCTCTGGCTGAAACACTACAGGTGGATCCCAGCACGATATATAGAGAGCAGAGTGAGAAAGAAGATTCCGATGACGAAATTCAAGATGATGAAATGGGAGATGAAAGCTACGCTAATAACTTCTCAGAAGAAGAGCCAGGCATGGAAATCGAGCAGGGACCTGAGATGTCCCTTAGTGATGTGTTTGACTACCTGCTCGATAAAGCGCTACCGGCAGTTGTTAAAACGAAAGTATACTCGAGTTGTGCCACCAGAGCATTAGCCGCTCTCAACAATATAATATGGACTCTGTCTGCTCACATGAGCATCGAGTCGTCGCGTTATCGAGAATCATTACAATCGCTATGGAATGTTCTCGTTCCCGACCTGGCCGCTTTTGACAGCGACGTCGAGGCATTGACGAGCATAGTGGGATGCTTATGGGGAATTGCCCAAGCATTCAAAGGCAATGTGCTACTGGAAAATATCATCAAACTACCTGATGGAACTCAAGTTTCTCTTGTGTCTTATATTATCCATCAGCAGTTTGAGCACGTAAAGCGGGTATTCCCAGAACCGGAGTGGGCAACCTATGCTACTCGTGCTATATCACTTTTAGCAGTCTTGGCCTCGGTTCCTAATAACGTTGAGTTAACTAGGGAAATCACCGGGTTTCTGTTTCAAATTCTCAGGGATGCTGAGAATATGCCTCCAGCTCTGGTAGCTGATACTCTCAATGCTGCATTTGATCTATTTGCCGACAAAGATTACCCTTATGATGAAGAAGTGTTTGTGAACGGAAAACTTTTGGACAGCCTCAGTCAGATACTGCCTTCAGTCCGAAGGATCACCAAGAAGGTGAACAAAAAGACCGACTGGCAGCTCAGACGGCACTGCGAGCAGGCATGCATCAATTTGGCCCGATTTATTGAATACAAACGAAAAGAGCGGCAGGTGTAATTCATCCTATCGTTTATAGATAAACAATTGTATAATTTATAGTACCGACATGATTAGGCATAACCTTGTATAATATTAACAATTGCCTACTCTCATAAACAAAAGAAGAATACTGCCAGAGTCATGATAGTATCAATAATACCGTTTTGTATAATCACCCACGCACCAGCGTAGAGTAATTTTGGCGAGAAAACTGTCCATATGAACAAATGATCTTTCAATGCAATGCAGGCACCCATAATTCCAGCAAGCGCCAGAGAGAAGAAACCTTGAGTCAAGAGTATGCGTATTGATATAATGTCATCTCTTTTGGCCGTGCGTAATCCTTCCACTTTACTTTCAAACAGCATGGCCAAACCCGCCATAGACCAGTATAATGGGCCGATCCAATTACTGACGAAAGTAAGTATTCCGACCAGAGCCACATTATAATTATCGATGCCATTATATGCGTTAGAAAGGTCGATTGAAGATAGAGAGTTTGACCCGCCAAAGGCAAAGAACGAGACGTGTTGAAGAATTAGTATTAGTACCACTAAAAGAGCAGTGGCATCTCGTGAATCCACACTATTACTGGCAAAAGATCGTTGCAAATAACTTTTCAGAAAGTTGAAAAATATAAATAGAGGGATATTAACCGTACGGGTTTGAGTAACCAAAAAGATTTCCACCAGATACGATATTTTTGTTATAGATTTGCTGTGATCATCGGCCAGAAACACTTCGGAAAGCTCATAAAAGAGAAACCCGCCAACAGTGATGAAACTCAAATGTGCAAGCTGAATTAATCTCGCACTGTTGTCCGTCTCTGTACCGACTGCATATTCAAGTAGCCCAGGCACCTTTTCCCCGTTAGCTACAGCCATATTAACTTTAAAAATAAACGATGATAGAACAGTGACTACGCTTGCAATAAATTTAAGGCCCAAATCCGAACCGTCCCAGGTTTTGAAAAAAAGGTAACTGTAGTAGGCTGTAACCGGGACCCAAAGGTAAAAATAATGCCTAGACTCCGCTAAGAACGAGGCCATATGAGGCAGTCCAACAAATTTTTGCCCAGCTTCGTTCCAACATCGAATGACCCTTATTAGCGCAAGACATACTATCCAGTTCCCTGAATTTCTGAACCCTTTCCTCGCAGACAAAACGTAGATCCAGGCAAGACATCCCGTGGCAGACCAGTACCAAAACTGATGCTCCTCCTCAACCATGCTGCTTGCGAACATCGTGGACAGGTAAATGGCCGACAGCACAAAAGCTATGAATTTGAGTTTTTTTGAGAAGTTGAGTTGGCCAACCGAAATAATTGAAATGAACGATGCCAGTAGCTCCAGTAAAAACCCTGCTACCATATCTCCAACATTATAGCTACTAGAAGCTCGTGAGAGCACGCTTTGACAGTCTTCGAGAAACTCATAGACCTTTTCGATCCCAATGGATCTGATATCAGCTTCTTTCAGGATATGCCATAGCAAGCCTAATTTTTCCAACTGTGTTAGCGAGACAGAGTTTTTCAAAGCTTCCACTTCAGAGAGTGTATAGGATGACTCTAGGATCGAACCAAGCTGACGCATATTTTGCTCTAATACGTTGTAAATGTCTGTTTCCGGCCACAATGGAAGTAGCTGGCGAGGGATAATGCCGAGAGAGTTTCTTGGGATGGGAAAGTCCATTAGAGCAGCCAGACTGGGAATTAAATCTGCCTGCTGAATTCGTTGATAATACTGGTAATCAGTATCAGCCGTTTCATAAGGAGCAGTGTTATGAAGATGAAGTTTCTGGAACTTTTTGCTGACCATTACCATGGCAGCTGAGGTTTCGCCTGCAGATGAACCTCCGTGGTTTCCGGCATCATTCATACCATGATCACCGGCAATTACCAGCAACGTCTCGTCATCTATAGCTTCAAAGATTTTGTTTATAATTAAGTCCATTTCAGCTTGTTTCTGGGGCATGAATGGACTGTTGGAGCCTCCTTTATGACCAATGTGATCCAGGCCCAAGTAATGCAATATCAGAAGATCCCATGGCGCTCCTGGTGCCAATTGGTCAGGTAGATGTCTCGTTACATTGTTATCGACCTCGGTGAAGTCGGAAACAAAGAAACTGGCCGTTCCGTCTGTCAGATCAAACATGTCTGGAAACAGCTTGATCCAAGTGTCATCTCCAAACATATGCATAGTCTTGTTCTTCTTTTTCAGCTGGCCCAGCCAACTGTCTTGTCCCAGCAGCGTAGAAGACGTGTCTGATTCAGCTATATTAAGAATAGCGTCCAGAAAGTTGGGCGTTGAGCCTGTAGTAAGTCCTTTGATCCGAGGTAAAGTGACGGTAGGAGGTGTAGAAAAGGCAGTGAAAGGCACTGCATAGCCCAGGTTAATCAATTGATGTACGTGAGCCATATTGGACGTAGGGCCAAACGTGAAATCGCTTCTAAGAGCATCGACGACCATGAAGACGAGCTTGTTATAGAGCGGAGGAGGAAACTGCGACTCAGGTGTCGGAAAGTACTGGCCAAAGCCGGGCAAAAGAAGCTTTTTGGGGAAAAATCCCCGTGCAAACAGAAGGAATCCACAGCCATGAAGTAACAAGATCAGCAGCGGCAGAGCTAGCTGATATGTTCGGGGTTTCATGGTTTGGCTGGTTGGAAAACACGTTTTGCAGTTGGGCACTTCAAAATATCGGGGTGGACAGAACGACAACGAGTCGTTTGAGTGAGAAAAAAAGCAGTATAAACAGGTAGAATACGTTGGTTTTTAGAGCTACTATAGGCTTATCGTGAATTGAAACCAGTGCAATGCAGTTCTCAAGTATAATGTGAAAACATAGAGATTGGCAAGCCAAAAGTCCTTGGAAATAGATGCCCGTCATAATGTTTGGCCTAGAAATGAGGTACTCCTATGCCAGTCATAATGAGATTGACAACGCTGAAGACGCCCTCGCCAAGGATCAGACCGCTCGACAGAATGATCATCCTCACCAGCGACGGCTGGTCGCCGTGCCTGGATATGAATACTGCCGCTATGCAACCGCCTATAAATCTAGCTAGTGTAAATGACGGTGAATTATAGATGCCAATTCCGACCGCTATTCCCGAAGGAAACCATTTAGTAACTGCGGCCATTTTGGGTCCGGTGAAGACTGCTTTGACAAATGCCAGAGCTCCAAATACTGCCGCCAACCCCAATGCAAATTGACCCGCATGGTTAGGGAACCCGTCTCCAGCGACCAGCCTGGAACAGTCTATCCATACAAGTGCCGTTGGAATACGAAATAATGACCCCGGGATGTCATATACGGCATTGTACATGCGGTACACCACTGCAGATAGAAAAATTGACCATGTGGATCCGATCAGTTGAGCTATAAATTGTGCTCTTGGACTAGCTCCCACCAAGTGTCCAGTTTTGAGGTCTTGCATGAGATCCCCGGCTTGTTGTGCGCCCGCCTCGGTGACCGCACCGGCAATCAAATTAATCAGCACTGACGCTGGATGACTAGCAGGCACAACCACTGCAAAGACCACCTGCGATATTTTCCCTATACCCGATACCGGGTTCAGGTCTGTTTCTCCGAGTGCTCGAACGCCTAAAATGCTTAGCAGAACCGCCAAAACTACAGCAATCACTAAACTGTAAATAGGAACAACCGATCCAAACACAATCCTTATTGTAATGACACAAAGCACCATAGATACGGCTAGCCCAGAGAAAGCCACCCAGCTAGGTACTAGGTTACCTGGATTCGCATCCTCTTTTCCACTGCCGTATGGTTCCTGATTGTCCTCCTCTCCTTCGTCTTTATTTTGGAAATTACTCGTAAATGCATGTATCGTTTTAAAAATGAACACAAGAAATGACACGGTCGTATCTGCCAGCATGATAGCCAGACCGACCCATAAAATCCAGCCTTGACCTCCCGTTTTCCAATCATCTATCGGGCCCGTAACCCATTTAAATTTTGTTGCTAAAGGAGCCAGAACGGCCCATCCAAGAATGGCCCCAAACAGCATTGACGATACTGTGGGTAGGCCCATAATTATTCCTTGTCCTACATATGCTGGAGACGGCTGCAGCGTCCACAGATAAGACTTGGCAAGATATGTGCCAAAAACGGGAAGGTCTCTGATAAAAGGCACAAAATACGCAAATATCGTATAAGCAGCGGATCCCACAAAGGAAATTACCAAAAGTTTTATGTTACTCGAATAGAGCTCATCCGATACAGCCGGTCCATCGGAGTTCGAGAGAGGATTCACGGATCCTCTTTGTTGCTCCTCCTCAGTAGAAACTGCTTCATATGTTCCATGGCCGTTACCAGCACTTTGCCCCTCATCTTCAGACCTATTAACGCCTGCGATGTCGATTTCTTTCAGTTCTGATCTATGTAACACGGAGATCAGAGTGGCAGTAGCTGACCCTGAAGGAAATCGCAGTTGCTCCTTGATAATAATCTGCTTGCGGAGCAAAACGGCAAAAAATACACCGAAATATGCCAATCCCGTACAAAATACAATCAGTTTTGCAGTCGATAAATACATATGCCAGTCTGGATCAGAGGTCTCCGCATTGGCTTCCTCGGGTGTAATGAACTTCTCCAGCGCCGGGATAACGCCAACTAACCCAAAAGTCAACGGACCTGTTCCTACAGCCACAGAAAGAGATTGTGCATAGACGTTTTCGACGTCGGTGAAGGGTTCCGATAGATGTTTGTGGATTGATTTGAACACAGCAAACGCAATAAACGACGACGGAAGACCCATCATAGACACCCAGCCAGTTTGCAAACCAAACTGGAAGTTAGAAAACAGTACCAGAGAACCGATTAGCAGGCCGACGACCGTAGCTCGCAGAGTTACTTGCTGTTGGTCGGGCTTGGCCTGCCAAAACTGCACAGGTTGTAGCGACTCTCTTGCATCCTCGTCCATGCCGCTCGATATGGCAACCTGTGTGTCACCTTCTATAGAAAAACGGTCTAATTCGATGCTGTTTGAACTAGATATGGCGAAGGAAAGTGAGAATGTGGTGACTCTTAGTGAGTTATAAGGTCGTATTGATTACAAATCATAAACGGCTGCTAAACGAAGCGGAGAACTGCTCGGAGAGGAGAAGGAGTCGATTGGCTGTCAGTATAAGAGATTTTCATTACTTGGTGAGTGAATAGCAGACGGAATATGTATAAAATAAGGTGAATATCATTGGTATCCGCAGGCTGACTGCGGTCACGTGATCCAATCGGATCTAATCGATATTACCTGTTTAGGCAGTGCCCCTCTGAGACCCCTCGTTTAGTCTGAAAGTAGTTTGATACTTCGCATAAAGCATGTTGGAGAGTATGGCATAGAGGTGCAATTGCATTAGATATCTATGGTTCAGATCGCACTACTGAGCCGATAACTCCAACCGTTAGCTGTTTCTGCAGCATTTCTGCCGGTTGTTGCCTCAGCATAATCGAAGTTTCACCCCCGTTTCAGCATGCATTGATAAGAGCAAGTACTATCAGACAGTAAAGATAGGCCTAATTTTCAAGATATTTCAACGTCTTTGCAGGTTTCATTCTTCTGCTGTGTTATATATGCCGATAAATGTATTTATATAAATTTCTATACATCCATGCAAAATCCAAATACACATACGATATGCTATGGTATGGCATCTATCGTTGAGGCTCTTGTGGCTCAGCCAGTAAAACATTTTCCTGAAACGGGATGTAAATTGGCAAATTCCTAATACACTTCAGGTATGCCGTATTCTGCGCCTCGGGCGTTTCCCCCTTGCGTGGTTTCACCTGTGGCTGCATAACTTCGTGGCCAGGGGTTGAAAATCTGACACGGGGGATTCAAAAAAATCTTTCAACGTAGCAGGAAATGAGAAATTGGGCCGTTAAAGAATCAAAATATTTTGTAACGTACAGAAAATGCCAAAAAAATTAAAGTTTACTGTAATATTATTTTCATAACTTTATTTATCAGAGTTATCAGTTGTACCGTGAAACGTGCACCAGATCTACCGGAACAATGCAACATCTATGGCCAGAACAGGCGGTTTCCAGCCACCGCATGGCAAATTCCTGACAATATGTTTGAATTGCACGCCACTTGCGACTGTTTATTCATATCAGTAGACCACCTGATATAACCGGTTTTGCAGGCATGGCTGAATGATGTCATAAGGAGAATTTATCCGATCAAAGGGATGCATTGTTAGATCAATCACATCTCAGCACCGGTCTATCAAGCAGACGACCTTCACACAAATAAATAGATAGCAACTAAATAACAAAACTATTGAAATCACCAATCGGTCCTTCCCCTAACCATCTTAACTTTGTTGGCGTTGCCATTTAAGTTTGGCCTGACGGGGTCAAGGGTTGTTGTGGCATACAGGCGATGCAGTAATATAAATAGGCCTGGCAACCACACCACTGCACAAACCTCAACTTAGATTGATCCTTGGCACTTGAGATTAACCTTATCTGTGACACTTGAGACTGATAATTTACCCAATCTATAGTTGGCAGCCTGACCTGTTCGGCATCTGGATTCTTTGACTTACTCCTGAATAGCCTAACAAGGGACCCCCCGTTGTTTTGGCATCTAGTAACTCGCTTCTCTATACTCACAGGCCTTTTGCCATGTCATCGTACCAAGTCGGTATAGACATAGCCCAGCAGCATAAGCTGAGGGATAATCCTGAAGCAGCGATTTTTCAGCAGGCCTCGGCCTCCAACGAAGTCGGCGTAAGCTCCCTGTTTCCACTCTTCAGAATAATTGCATACCTGTTAGGTGTTACATTGGCCATTTACATTCTTGTGCAATCATTTCTGCTGCTGGCTGGCCAGTTGCAATTATATTACAGGCGGAGCCGGACACAGCCCCTTGGTGTCCGTAAAGATGAGGAGGCGTCCGTTGGCGTGAGCGACACGCCCGAGCTAGTGCAGTCGGGCTCTACTACACCTGCTACGTCGCCGGATTTGCGAAAACCCGAAAGCGATGGTCTTGTCAACCGTCTGGGAAAACCAGAGTGGCTGGCCCAGACGGAGAAGTTTTCCATGTTTGCATGAGCTGTCGGACTATCAAGTCCTATTGCATTTCCCTGAAAACCTTAGACAAAACCAACATGCCATTTACATCATAATCAGCATGTCATTTGTGTCATATTCGAGTTATGAACATTTGAGTGTGCTGGTCCTGATGGTACCTGCATCGCAATTCTTGTTAATTCAGACCATGTAATTAGATATCTGTCACTGTTAAATACCTTGCTGGATTCAAGTTTAGCTTAATAGTAAATTTTTGACTTGTCGGTTTATGTCGTTTAATTTCTTACTAGACATTCACGCTCAGCTAATTGGCAATACCTTTACAATCTCTGTTGATCCCACTTGATCCTCATCAATTAGCACCATGGAAAAAACCGAGCCATCTGATGCTAGTAACACGGGAAATATACCTACTGACGAAACAGTAGTATCAGATCCAGTTCCTCGCGCGTCGGCTGAGCCGGTTGCCGAGTCAATGTCGTCGGCTAATGCTCCTGTTGGTAATCCTGTACTGCAAGGAGCACCTACGAGACAGTGGATCAACCAGAACATTACGCCTGCATTAATTGAGGCAATGAGATATATTTCTAGAGAAAAGTGAGTGTTTGTGCTTTTTATCGTATTTCGTGCGTGCTAATCATTTAAAAGGCCGTCTGATCCAGTCCGAGCTCTTGGAAACTATCTTATAGAATATGCCGACAAAACAAGCAATGGAGCTGCTGGGCAGTGAATTAACGTGTTAATTGCATACGATTTGTGTATAGTCTTTAAAAATATTTATGAATTTATTTACATGATTAAATAGCGTGTCAAAGCGTAAGTGGAGTAAATGCTAATTGTGGTGAGAGCAGAAGATGGTTCGGACAGGAGGTCTCATGAGATTGCAGTCTCAGCTCATTCAGATCAGGACTACAGCCCCAGAAGATTGCAGTTTCAGATTGCACTGCAGCTTCCAGTTCACTGTAGCTCCCAGACGCCCCCTCGTCAAAATCTCTCTTTAGTCTTATCGTCGTTTTGCAGGGCATTAACTCCCCACTCTCCAATGATCCCCATCACCGATATTCTCCATCCCATATAATATGATCCGACCGATTCTTCCCCTGTGATTACGTTCCAGATGGCCCCGAAAATGCCACTGTAGAGCGCTGGAGCCACGATCATCTCTTCTGGTGCAAGATTCAGCCATGCTACATGGGATCGCCTCATAAGTGTCTCCAGAGGCAGTCGGACGCCTATTTCAAATAGAGAAGATGCTAGAGATACAATGTTATAGGAATATGATGTTTTGACGCGATCAATCCCCAGCTGTGTGCTCAAAAAATATGGTGTGCCCCTATTAATGATTGCTGGTAATGCCGAATACAAGACCGTAGGAGCCACGACTACAGATGGACTCCAGTATGACTGCAGGCGCATAACGGACTGCCTCAATGATCGTGGACCTGTCTCGAACGTACTCACTATGAACTTCGTTCGAATGATATCAATGGGTGCCAGAAGGACGGCCGCAGAAACAGTGGCTACAGTACCAATAGCTAACGAAACCAGCGGACTGGGCGAATGCAGTACTTCCACAAAATAGGGATCAGGTACACCCAGTACTGCCGATAAGAAGCCCGAGACCCAAGCTTCTATAGTAACTGACAGACTGTCAACCAAGAACGAGGTATGAATGCCTCTCCAGAGTCCTCGGACGCCATCTTTCATATTCAGCGACGCCACTACATCCATAAGATTCGTGCTCACCGAGTCTATTGTAGATGCGTATCCCTGTGCCTTCCAGGTTTTCCTTATAGTAACACGGTCTTCAGGCACCGACGCCTCCGGCTCTTTTGTTTGCTTTGGCTGCGCATCTTCATTTGTATATGTGAAATAATCGACTTCTTCATCCGAATCATCTGTTGAAGTGTTTCCCTGAAATCCTGGTCGCTTGTTATGCTTGTTTCCAGCTGGGCTGCCACTGTTCTGCCAGTCTCCAACCTGTAGCAGCAGACGAGATACCTCAAAAGGCTGCGATACAAACACTCGACTGTATATTTTCGCCATCGACGAGCCGATCTGGCAGACTGTTTCAGGTGCATTGTTGTCGACGTCTAGCAAATAGTCGTATTTCCTCGCTAGTTTGCCGTTATCGGCCTTGGATGCCATACCATTTCCACCATATGAACCAAGAAACACCGACATGCTACGTTCTCGGCCGTATCCTGGAGAACGGAAGTCCTCCGGGTTATAGTACGGCCGGAGGTTATGCTCAGAAGCGTTCATTGCAGAATGATTGTGATGACTATTGTGGAGGTTGTTAAGGTGTTAAGCACTGATCTGATCATATAAATGTGCGGTTTCACAAACGCGTGTGGGATCGTTACAAATTACAGATTGATAATATTAATGAATTATAATATCGTTCAATTACGTCGAAATAAAGTAAGTTTCATTCTTTTTCTATACATCAAACGAATGTTACGTGAATGTACTATATTGCGGATTGGGCAGCCAACATCATCATCTAGGCAAATCTTACGTCGGCTTGGACTCAAATAAAAGGGAAACGCCCATCACAACTTGGACGATTTATCTACTCCAACTTTCCCCCTAGCGAACCGTTCGTGGCTAGACGAGAACGTTCCGCTCACCATGGCCGCATGAGTGCTCACCTCCAGTCCTAAAGCAAACCCAGCAATAATCCCCGCCAGTCGCGCTTTTGATCCGGGCCCGGTACAGCTCAGGCTCTCCAGGACCTGCTTGTGGGCGGGGAGCGAAGTGCCGGGGCCGACCGTGCCAACAGTGAGCGACGGAAAGAAAACCGAGATATGAATCGTGTGCGTTGTGCGGTCAAAGTCGACAACTTTGTGTGACCAGCCATTCTCGGCCACGCTCGCAATATCTTGGCCGCAGGACGCGTACATGGCCGCAACAATGTTTGACGTATTGACGTTGTTTCCGAAGAGACCGTTGCGAATCCCACCGTCCGTGGATGACACCCAGGTCAAGAAGTACTCTTCTGCCGATACACCAAGAACCGATCGGCAGACGGCATCGGTTAGCTGACCCCAGGCTGCTACCTGCGTGCCCCGCGGTTCTACAACATTGCCCCACGACGGCTTCTTGTCCGATGCCAGCTGTCCCTCTAGCCTGACACTTTTCAATCCAAACAGCCGGGCCTGCTCGCTGCCTTTGAAATGGTCCACAATCCTCTGTGTGGCAATGGTGGTCATGTTCTGGCCTGCCGCTTCCCCACAGGTATACTGGAACGCAACATGCACCGCGCGTCCCACCAAGTGAGGGATCACTTTTTGTAAGCGTGCGAATCGGCTGCTAGACTCGACAATATGGCGCGTATTCTCGACGAGCGTGGGCACGTACTTCAGGAACCGCACCGCTTGATCGGGGCTTTCAAAGACGAAGACCGGTGCTCGTGTCATTCCTTCTCCGAAGACATGGAATTTCACACCTCCGCACATGCTGAATGCCTTGCATCCCCGCGAGCAACTGGCCACGAGCGTAGGTTCTGCCGTAGCCAGGGGTGCGTATATTTCTTCCTCCGTCTCGATGGCATTGCCGTCCTTGTCGATTGCAAATCGGAATCGCAGGGGTCCCGCGAGACCGACTGGAATACTAACTGCACCAATCAGGTTTTCGACTCGAGCGGATGAGACGTCATCTCGGCGACTGCAAATGTTAGGGAGCTGCTGTAGCACCGCCTGCTTGGCTGCGTTGTGAGGCTTTGACATGGTACCTTGCTAGTCTCTGCTAAATAGCCTGAGATCAAAAGGGATGAAGTCCGAGGTGGGCCGGCAACCATGATATATCACATGGGGATGGTGACGCAGACCTTGCCAGAGCCGCAACATCGTGGCCGCTTTCGTACACGATTGGTAGCTCCGAGCGCAAATCCCTTATCCAGTCAGCCACTGTGTTTTGTTTTTTTGCCGCGGTCTCCAAAAAAAGCACCCATATTTTTGCCGGGATTAGTATATGTTGAATATGAAGTTGCCGTTAGATCCTGTTAGTCTGGTAACATTTCCACTGCATTGACCTTTCGAAAATGTGAAATCTACGTTTATAAGTTATTTCTAGATTTCCGTACTTTACAGGCATGCCCTTTTTTTTAAGAGCAACCTTTCTTCTCCATGTTACACGCAGAGGAGGTTGGCAGTTTCTCAATAAGAAATTCACAACATTTCTTGTACAATCGGGGCCATATTATCACCCCCGCAAGCCTATCTTCCTTTGCTAGAGGAGCTACGAATGTTGATTATTCAAGCACAAGGGCCGGATTGGTCGCCTACCACGAGGGACTTAGTACCTAGTTGCGATTGATAGCAAGGCTGCAACTACAATTGTACATCCTCGCTATCCATACTTTCAACGGATGAGTATAGAAATGTCACAAACATGTGAAAACTTTATAAAATATGTATTATAGATATCAATGTATTATTATAATAAAATAACACCTTTTCATTAACTGTTTGGCTTAAATTTTGCAAAATTTTGACATTTGGACTAGAATTACTGTGAGTGTTATATACAAAGCGTATATGGAATTTCGGTAAAATAAAAAATTTTAATCTAAGATTCATCTAAAAAGACAAATTCTCTTCACAGCTACGTCCTCTGCATTCAATTTACCCTCAATTTCATTATTAGTGTATAATTATACCCGGTTTTGCTCATCTATATCGCATATTCGCTTACGCTGCGATTTTTACCATTTGGAGTCCCTGGACCATTTCGCTGCTTGGACATAGGCAGCACTGGTTCTAGAGGATTCTCCTTGTTTTCATCACTCTTCGATTCAAAATCTTGAGGTGCCAGCGACAAATTTCGTTTGTAAGGACTGGCCTGCTTTCTCTGAGGTGTCCCTGAGTTATTGATAATAGACAATGCTGTAGAACCCAAGATGTTCTTGGACCGATCAAGGATAGTCTGGCCCATGCGATGCTCAAAAGATACAATTCGTTCCTCCATTTTATCCAACTGCTGCATTCTCAGGGCCAACTCCGTTTTCAGCGCCGATACGTCCTCATGCAGGACCAATTTCTGGGAATTGAGACTCGTAGTTTTGGACTCCAAATCTGCAATAACGGCCTTCTTTTCCTCAATAACAGTATCGTAGTGCTCCCTGAGGGCTGCTGACCCGGATTTGTTCGCATATTCTGCGTCCTTTGCTTTGAGTTCTGCCTCTAACTTGGCAATGCGACTTTCAGCCTGGCTGAGTTTGCCTTGGTCAGATTTGGCTCGGCTTGGCTCATTCATATCCTTGATTCTGCTAATAACATCCTGCAATTGAGAATTGAGCTTTGCCATATCTCCGAACTGAAGATCAGTCAATGAACGCAAATCGTCTTGCATAGTACTAACGGCCGTTTTGAACTCGTCCAAAGTAGTTTGCAGTTTATCAAGCTGATTTGGATCCTTCTTCGATTCGTCAGTACTGAATGATGCCAATTGACCCTTAATACCGGACAGCAGTTCAGTGACACTCTTGTTGTTTGCCGAAATTACCTTCTCGATACCTTGCTGCTGTTCCTGAGACAATTCCTTAGAAGACGACTCCATTTTGCCATGCATCGAATCCAAATGCGTCGAATGCTGCTGAACCATTTTGTTGAACCGAGCCTCCATATGCTGCAGCTGGTTTTCAAATGCTTCTTGTACAATGGCACCGAAAGACTTCTGGAGCTCCTCATTTGCATCCTGAGATCTGGATTCCATAGAGCTCAGCATTGCCGAAGTTTCAGTCAACTGTTTCATGATATGCTCGTTGGGTCCATCTTTGGTAGATGCATCTACAGACAAAGCTTTCGCGATGGAGTCGAAAGAATCAGCTTGGCTCTTCATCAGCTCCTCAACCTTGTGCATCAGTTTGGACATGGATCCATGTGATTCAAGCGCCTGCTTCTGATGCAGCTGGCTCAATTCCTGGAACCCTTTAGAAGACGAAGCACCCAGATTATTCAGCGAGCTAGTCCATGCAGACGGAAGTAATGCAATATGCTTGTCAAGCTTGTCAAAGTTTTCAGTGATTAGCAATGATAAACCGGCCACATCCTTTTCGCCAGTACCACCGCTAGAGTTCTGGCCTACCTTGCTGAGCATCTGGTCCAAATACTTGCCATGGGTCTTGACGATATCGGAGATATCCTTGGTAGTATACAAGAGCGAATCGGCCACAGTATTGAAAGCCTTACGAGACTGTCTGTCGGTTTCCAAGTTATCTTTAATCTCCTGCAATCCTTCCTCTATGAAGATTTGTGTGTCAGCCACATAGTGCTCGGTTTTTGACGCTTTCGACTGCAGCATTCCAAGCGCGCTAGCATTGTCTCGAGATCTATAAGCCAAACCACCGAACTCATCGAGGGCTTCTTTCAGGGATGTTTCCATAGACGACTGACTGGTGCGGATCTTATTAGACAGTTCAATCAACTGCACCAGTTTATCATCGCTGGCGGGTTTCAGTCGGCTAGGACTGCTGGTTCGGCTGGTTGGGCTGACCGGTAAAGGCTGAGGGTTCCTATTGGGGTCAGACGAGTCCCAGAACGGCACCGAACGCAGATTGAGAGTTGAATCAGTCTTTCGCAAGTTGTACTGTGACATGTACGGTCGAATTTCAAGTAAAATAAACGGAGAGATGCAAAGTCAATTGCGATCCTAGATATATCGAAGCGCTTTCCCAATTGGGAAGATTTGTAAACAGTTGTTGTCTCCCTAGCAACCGAAAATGTGACTGCGCTGCGTACATCTGGGCACACCACTCACTTCCCATTGTCGATGCGTCCAACATTAACTTTTCCACCCATCGACATATTCATACATACACTGCAATGGCTGCAAAGTTTCTGAAGTCTGGCAAAGTTGGTAAGTATTAGTGGAAATGGAAGGAGAGGATGTGCAGAAGTGGCAGATTCGGGTAGTTGGAGGCTGGAGGGGTTGAGTATGGCCAAGTTACGGCAACTGAGGTCAACCTGAACCAAGGATAAATCTTGTCTCTCGAGCGTTCTGAATCTTGTCAAAAATGCAAAGGCCTCAAATCATAAAGGACCTTCAACCTGAACAATCGCTAACTTTTAGCCATCATCACTCGAGGCCGATACGCTGGTAAAAAAGTCGTCATTGTCAAGTCATATGACGACGGCACCAAGGCACATCCTTTCGGGCATGCCGTTGTCGCCGGTATCGAACGATACCCTCTGAAGGTCACTAAGAAGCATTCCGCTAAGAAGGTTGCCAAGCGAACACGAATCAAGCCTTTTATCAAGGCCATCAACTACAACCATCTCATGCCTACTCGATACTCTCTGGAGCTCGACTCTCTCAAAAACGTCATTTCCGACGACACTTTCAAGGAGCCCTCTCAGCGAGTGACTGCCAAGAAAACCATCAAGAAGGCATTTGAAGAGCGTCATAAGGCGGGCAAGAACCAATGGTTTTTCACCAAGCTGCAGTTCTAAGTGTTGGGGCAGAATGCTACAAAAAAGAAATCATTTTTTACCCTTGCAGAAAAATGAAAATGTGCAAAATATAATAAAAGTATTTATGTCCTTTTGACCTGAATGTACGAATGAAAATGTAGAGTTGTGTATTTTGTATGTGAAGAGCCATTGTAGGAGGATGGCCGCTATTGCGTAGAACGACGTCCGCTATCATTGAGCTTGGCTTCACCCCTATACATGTATCGTCGGCCGGGGTTCGGCCTATTTGTAAATCAAGTTGGATCTCTGTTTGGATGTGTTTGCAAGAGTTTCTCGTTATATAAGAATTCGACCATACAGCAAAGCCTAAATTACAAGCCTCTTGCATTCATCCAACGGTTTCAGCCCAAAAGCCTTCCTGCCTCCCTGCCAGCTCAAGCTTACCCACTTTCTCGCAAAGTCCCTCAATTCACTATCATATTCTGAGATTGTAGTCTTCGAGACGTTGCTCATGCTGCGAGCATCGGCAATTTTTCGCGCCAAATCGGCAGCATCCCGTAGTGCAGTATTCACACCAGCTCCTCCAGTAGGCGGCATATTATGAATGGCATCCCCCAACAAGGCAATTCGAGCCATTGGCTCCCAGTCTGGCATGGCTGGATCGACTGAGCTCATCTTCAATACCGAAGTCTGCGTCCGATCCTGCAGCTCAATCAACGGTCTAAGACTTGGGTTCCATTCTTTTATCAGAGTCAGCGCCAAGTCGGAGCATGTCTCGTTGTCGAGGTGAGACAGCTCCTCGTCTGAGACAGGGACATGTTCTTTGCGTACAACGATAACCCAATAGATATAGTCGTCCGGCAAAGTGATATGTTCTACAGTTTTACCCTGCGGAAACCTGATAGGTTCCAACAGCGCCGTCTTGCCTGCGTTGCCAGTCGAACCACTCTCAAACAAAAGTGACATTCCATGTTGTGCATCCTTACGGAAGCTCTTTTGGAATTCGTCCGTCAGCGGCGTCTTCCCGTACACAATTCTCATTCCAGTGTCGAGATAGGGGTAATCCGGCAGCAATTGCTGACGAACAGCGGATTTGACACCGTCAGCACCGACCAGCAGCGCACCAGTCTCGGAGGAGCCGTCCGAGAAATGGGCTATAACACCATCGTCACTGACAGTGTAGCTTGCCAATGTTTTGCCCATATGTAGCTCGTTTTCCAGCCCAGTCAGAAGCACTTCACGCATAGTTGTACGATCCACAGTAAACGGTGTCATATTACCCATTCGTGGCGGCGGTCCACCGCCAAGGGCTGCGGAAGAGAGCGGTTCAGCAGTATGCGCGTCCAAGCGTGCGCCTGGTCTACCGTCGAAAACAGCGCATGTCTTTTCAAAAAGGTTCCACAGTTGGTCGCTAAGTGCATATTGGAGCGAGACGATGCCAAACTCTGAAATGCGGAGACGGTAACCTTGAGCACGAAAGTCTTGTTTCAAGTCCTTTTCAAAGATCTTGAATGGAATTGAATGCTTTTTCAGCGCCTGTGCAAGGCATAAGCCCCCGAGCCCTGCACCTGCGATGAGGACTGTGCCGTTGGATGCAGACATGATTTGATGCCTCTCCAACTATGAATTGATAGATCCGTAAGAAATTGACAATTTATCAAAGGTATAAGAAAGCCAACTGATACGTTTTTTTATAAAGACAAAATAGACATGCTCCATGAGTTGGCGGTGGCGTTTCAGCCGCAAATCTCCGCTCAATATGTTACACCGTATGTACCTGCGGAATTAGGGGATAACCATCGGAAAGCCGATATAACTTGATGGTAGGTTGAAAAGTCGAATTTCGGACGAAAGCATAAAATTGTCTGTCTGGCTAGTCAAGGAGGTAACTGAATATAATATAACGTGCAAAAGGATGGTCAAGAACTGGAAAAAAGGAATCCGATGAGGACGTCAACCCAGAATACCGTGCTTTCTATTGCCATTGATGCTTGTTTTCTATTATAATCGGGTAATGTTCTCTATTATAATTCCGTCATTCGTTTTATCGTCGTTTTTATTTTATATGCATCTTGTCGCTTGTTAATAGCATCTTTCTCATTATTAACTGGTATTATCTGAGTCTCCATAGTAAACCACCACTACTTATAACAATTCCATACCACTCAACTTAACCACTTACACATCAGTAGCACATCATTGCACACTACCGGCACAAGTTATGCTATGCATAGGAATATTTTCCTCAAGCCTCTGTTCTCCAGGCCGTTTTGCAGGCACTATGCCGAACATACGCGCATTTCTCTCAAGCCTCCGGTCATCGATACCAAGCATATAAAGGAACACAGCCAGCTCTATCAAGAGAGTATCACGAGGCGGAAGGTGAAATTGCCGGGAAATCGCCAAATTTCACAAGTAATCGAAGAAATAAATGGCGTCAATCTGTTGAGAAGACGCAGAAATGATCTGGTATTTCAGAGAAATCAGGTTCAAAAGACCTCCATGGGCTCCAAGGATGCTCGCGAGCTCCTGGTGGATCTGAAATCCCAAATAAAAGACGTCGAAACCGACTTGAGTCACAAAGCCTCAGCACTGGCCGAATGCCTAGATGCAATCCCCAACCTATTGGCTCCCGCTACTCCTGATAGCGAGCCTGAGGTCGTTGACACAATTCACGGGCTGCAACAGAGGCCCGCCGACAAGCAGTTGGATCACGCAGCCATTGGGACGAAACTGGGCATTCTGGAATTCGCCAAAGCTGCAAATGTCTCAGGCACTTCGTCATATTATCTGGTTGGAGATGGCTGTTTGTTGGAGCAGGCTCTTATCCAGTTGGCCCTGTCTCGGGCTCGTAAGGCCGGCTGGTCAATGTTGAGGCCACCGTCCATGGTAAGACAGGAATATACAATAGCATGTGGGTTTCGACCGCGTGACCAAAACAACGAGCAACAAGTGTACCAGATTGAGGACTCCAGCTTGTGTTTGACAGGCACCGCAGAGATCGCTTTGGCAGGATGGGCAGCCAACCAAACGCTAACGTCGCCAGATCCCATCAAGAAAGTCGGCGTAAGCACTAGTTTTCGCGCAGAAGCAGGGTCTCGTGGCAGAGATACACGAGGGTTATACCGAGTGCATGAGTTCACCAAAGTGGAGCTCTTTGCATGGACAGCCACAACTCAGCAAGCAGAAGATATGCTGGAGACGATTGTGGAGTTTCAGAAACAGCTCTTCAGTGATCTCGGCCTCTGTGCGCGCGTGCTGAACATGCCAGCTGATGATATAGGCAATCCAGCGTACAAGAAGTACGATATCGAGGCATGGATGCCTGGTCGAGGGGACTGGGGCGAGATCAGCTCAGCTTCCAATTGCCTAGAATACCAGGCCAGGCGTCTGCATACGAAATACGCAATTGGAGGCAATAAAAACGTACAGGGATACGCACAGACTTTGAACGGGACGGCAATGGCGGTCCCTCGAGTGATCGTGGCAATACTGGAGAACTTCTACGAGCCTGAGCACAACCGGGTGGTGATTCCGGAATGCCTACGGCCGTTTATGGATGGGAAAATGTATATAAGTGAGGAGGGAGTGTAAATAAGAGGGCAAGGAATAGGAAGATGTAGGAATATTTAAATTGTTGGAAGATGCTGAAAGAGGTTTAAACGGTAATGGTTTAGCATACGCTTCATGCAAGATTGAAACCACCGGACAACACAATACCACCGTACTTGATTGCTTCACTACACTATTTATACTAAACGATACTAGACTTGAAAATCTCTCCTGCTTCCGGATCCCGAAAATACCCGCCAGTTCTTCTCCTCCTTGTTTCTCTCTGTTCAGCTGTCGTGGGGCTGAAAAGTCTCTTGTCGAACTTCAACTCTTTTATTAATCCTTGCGTCATATCGTACTCATCAACCGAACATATTGCGACTTTGAATCCCGACGAGCTTATTACTTCTTGACTGTTTTTAAAATAAGTTCCGGTAATTGCGAAAGCTCGGTGGCGTCGAAGCAAGTTGATAATTGGAGCCAAGTATTTGCGCAGATCTGTCACGGTTCTACCAAACTCTCGCTTGTTCTGTTGAAAAATATAAGCAATGAAGATCAAAGTGACTCCTGTCATACTCAGGCGACAGGCCGATGCGGTAAGTTGAATGTTTGTGCCATTGTGGCGTCTAATATCCATGCTAACTGGCCTTTTAGGTGTCTTCACTGAGCCAGTTGATTCAGACAATGGCCGTCTGCAACGATGACGAGCTGGTGGCGTTGATGGCCACCTTTTCTTCTCGAAAAGACCGGCCCCGTGGCGACCTTTGTCCGTGGATTCCTGTCCTGGACAGGTTTGATTCAATGCTGGAGGCCTATGTCAAGCAATACAAGCTTGATACCGAATACCCACCGTTTGCTCACTCCGACGGCCACGATGAGCACATGGTGGTGCATATTTTGCGCTTCACTGTGTTTTTACTAGAAAAATGCACAAATCGTTCCATATATGGCAGTATTGCCCATGTTTTGTGCCTGCTCAAATCATATTCTACGACAATCGTGGCCACTGCTGCCAACGTCCTGTCGAAACTGCCTCCTCGCTTGGCCCAGACATGTCTAGGCCCCGGTAGATCGGCCGGGCCCACTCTTAATTTGCATCAGAAACTGGCCATGCTTCTGCCTATCAAGGGCCAGGACGCTATCAATGTTTCATTAACTACATCCATGGTCGATTTTGTCGATCCAAGCTATCATTGGCAGGATGACTGGTCTGTGGTCCATTTGCAGTATTACAAGCAGCCGCCTGCTTCGGCGAGCACTGATTCTTCAAGTTCATTCCACACCCCTACCAAATCATCCTCAGCATCCGGTGATACGGAACACACGGCTGCGACCAGCGATGGCTTGTGCTTATTCTATATAAGCTCCGAGGAGGTTCGCCAGTCTTCTCTGCAACAGCTTTATGAAAAAGTGTGCATGTCAGTTCCTCAAGAAACCTGGATAGACGCCCTAAACAAGGTCAAAGTTGCGAAAGCATGTTCAAATACACTTGAAGCATTACAGTTGAGACGAGAATTGCTCGAGATTCAGCTTCATTTGTTTGTATTCTTTTGTCTCACATATGGAGAAGAGCGCACTGATAACATGGTTTTGGCCTCATCCCCGAGCCTGATCAAAGAAATTAGCGAATTCATTTCTCCTGATACGAACGCCTCGGTACCTCCTGAGACTGTTATTTTAGCATTGGAAACCTTTATTGAAATAAGTAGCCAGCAAACTGAAAGACGGTCTGAGGTTATTGCTGCTTTGTCGGCCAACGTTGGCCATGGAACCCTTATGTCGGTCGTTCGAACCTTGATTAGGGATGTGAAAGAAGGAGCGAATATCAGTGAAGACTATTCTTGTTCAGTATTTTCTCTTCTTTCGGTCCTTTCGAATTATCAACAGGTTGGTTCATTGCTGTCTTCTGCTGGGCTTCTTTCGCTGCTTTTGGATCTCATTCAAGTTGAAAATAGCCCTTATGTTAGGACAATGGCTGCAGTCGTTGAGTTATTAGATCATGTCATCATAGATGTGACGTCTACATTTCAAATATTCGTCGACTTGCATGGCGTTGAGATTCTTATTGGCACTGCTAAGAGAGAAATTGACTACTGCGTTTCCGACGTCCTTTCACGCGAGACCGTTCCGGACTATTGCACTGTTGATTATCAGCTATCATATTACAGAACACAGTGGATCCGTTCCTTGTTCGTCGTAATTTCCAACGTACTTGTGCAGACGAGAAATACACAAAACATGCAGCATATGGTGGATTCTTCGCTGCTGAAAGTATCAGGCGACGTACTGACACATCTGGGGCTCTTTGGAAGTCGCATAGTATCATTGAATCTTCAAATTATCGCGAATATGTTAGAGCACGAATCCACTGCTTATGGTATAATGCATGAAGCCAATCTTATTGAGCTGATTATCGGACAACTTCCTTCAATGCTGGACTTATCACACAGCTATTATACTCCAGTAGCCAAAGTTATTGGTGCGCTTGCTCACAATGAGGTAGGATTGAAACTTGTAAAAGATAAGGAGTTGATTCAAATGCTCTTCCATAAGGCTTTACAGCATATTATCACTACCAAGGACGTTCTATCTTCGACAGCTGTGGTCGTGGATAGTATCAGTGCTGAGCACACTGAACTTCGTCCTATTATTGTTCGAGAGTTCATTAAACTAATGCAAATGCTGCCTTATAGGATAAAGGAGTTAAATTCAGGAGGGAACTGTATGGAATATTTTTTTCTCGGTCGAGCCCTTGATTACGCTGATGAGCTAGATGTTTCATCGCTTTCGGCAACAGAGCCCTACTACTTGGTCGATCAAGTTATAACTTTTTTGGAAGGCATCTCTAAAAACCACCTTACTCGTGCAGAGTTGATAAACCAAAATGCGTTGGAGCCGATTGTTGATCTCTGTAAGATCGAGGGATTGCCGTTTGACTTTGCATTTTCAAGAGCCGGAATTGCTATGGGTAGAATACTGCGGTCATTTTTTACCCTGGATATCAAAACTCACGACTTTGAGGTTTTTTTTTGCAACCGTTTATGGCATTCATACCTTGAAGTCCGAGAGATTGATCGAAACAATCAGCTAGCTACTTCCGAGCCGACAAATACCAACACTTCGGCAAAGTATGAACTTCTCCATCGTCTTTCCATTTATAATTGCTATGTTCATTTTTTCTATCAAATGGTATTTTTTGAATATGGCACGGGATATAGGCTTATTCCTTTAATGGGCCAAATCGTGGAGAAGGATGATGGCGCGGATTCACTGATGGCTCAAATTTATGATATGCTGTCACGCTCTATTTGGAACGACTCGCTACTGGTTCAAAATACCGAAGAGTCCTTGATAAATAAAGCTACAACTATGACGGTCTCGGATTCTCAGGCTGTTCAAAACAGCGAAGCGAAAAAGATAAAAGAGGCGGTTGAACAATTAGAGGCGGCTTTTCCAGGGACTATTCGTTCACAAAATTTCAAATATTTGAGAGCTAGTCGATATCTGGCTAATTGCACAAGTCTTGTTATTTCAAATATTTTGCTGGAATTTGCAAATATTTGCTGTCATGATCGTACGATTATGCACACGAGATGGACCGAATCAAACACAGTGACGCGAAAAAACGGAATTCATATGGCAGAGGCTATAGGGACTGGTCTTGATCGTCTGTTGACAAATTCATATGCCAGCATGGATTCTGAATATAAGGCTGCTCAATATCTGTACCTTAACAATGCTGTCGCCATAATCCGGAAAGTCTTGATAAAACTCAACAACTACGAAGATCCCATTTTGCTGCTTGGTTCTTTTGTGCAGTTCAAACAGGCCGGTGGCGTGATGCATCTGATGAATATATTGCTGAAGTTGTGGAATACGGAGCCAAATATCAAGAAGGAAGAGTATTCAGATACGAATGAGAAACTGATTCATTCTTTGGCTTCGCAGACTGTTGAAGGATTGCTTTCGTTAGCAAGCCAAATGATTACATATGAGGTCGTCTTGGGGACCAAAAAATTGGTATTTGCCCTTGAAGGAACGGCCGCAAATGATCCTCCTGAAGTACGCAAAGAGCATTTTTCAGCCAGTCAGTTTTTTGTGGAAACAAAGATTATGGTAGCACATGCATTGGAGAAACTTTGGTACTCTGACATATTATTTAAAACCGATTGCCGTGTTTCTGAAGCGCTTCTACAGGTTATTCGACGTGTTTTCACCTTTTCGGGAGAGATGGGCTCTGTTGAAGATGAGAGCAAATCTAGGCTTCCACGTAATTTAGACTGGAGGAAGCTGGTGCCGTCTGAAGAGAAGATACAGATTTTGATGACATATGGCATCAATGGCGAGCGGGCGGCTAAGGCCCTGATTGCGGAGTCTGACAATATTTCTCTTGCTTATACCCGTTTGAGGCCGGACGACGCTGAAGAGCCACCTGAAAATTTTTCCTTGGAGCCAACTATTGGGGTCGCTCCGGTTGATGAATATGGGGAAAAGCTAGTCCTACGCAATGACTTGATTGTAATACGAGATCGTTTCCGGGCGCACTTTAATACCAGAATGCTTAGGCTTTGTGAAGTTCATCCTGAGTGCGTTTTCTCTGCAGCGGACCAGCTTATGCATCAATATTCCCCAGCACTTTTTGCCGTAAGGCCGAGTTACCAATCTGAATTTGATCCAGAGGGTCTTAAGGTGAAAACGATTGATATTTTGGCAGATGCTTTTTCCCAAAACGATTCCTCAGATAGTAGAATTACTGCCGCTACACACATTTCGTGCATCTTGATAGGAGACTTGACCTGGAGGAAGAGGGTTTTTGGATATTTTGCCGGGCATGGAAAGTCTATATTGAGTTTACTTGAACGGCCCGATGCTCATCTCAAGCAATGGTACTCAAACGTCTTATTTCTTTTGGAGTTACTTTTAACTAATGCCGACATACCAAAGGAAGAAAGTCCGACATTTGATAGGAGCTTGATTGACTATGAGACGGCAGAAGACTTGGTAGAAGACCTAGCAGCAGTTGATCAGGAATTCCATGATAGGGTTTTCGCTGTCATATCAAAACCAAAAGCGTTCACTTCTGACATAAACGCTCTTTCTACTGCTAGGCTTTATGTTCATTTTTCCAGGAGACGCGGCTATGCTGAGGAGCTTTTTGAGACTGGAGCTACCGCTCATATTGTTAGATCACTTAAGGAATTTGTTTCTTCTCCTCTAATCAAGAATTTGTTGACTACCATTGCGATTCTGCTGCGATTCACAGTAGAAACACCGGAAATGATTCGACAAGAGATGATGAATGAACTTACTTCCTATTTCTCTACCCGTACAAGGGTGGAGTCGGAGACCTTGCTGAAAAGTTTTGAGAAGTTCATTGCTCGGTCGCCTTCGATATTTATTTCTGTGGTTAGTGAAGTTTGCTATTGTTCTAGCGACAATGCACTGAGCCCTTTAGCAAGTCGGAAGTCTTTGGATAAAAAGAAGCAGAGGCTTTTGTCCCTTATAGAGTCGGCAAAGGCGGCTGAAGCGGAATCTGCTCTACAATCTGGCCAAACTCAAACGGAAACTAAGCCAGAGGTTTCGGGCCAATCCGAAGACACTGAAATGGTTGAAAATGCTGTTGATTCCAATGATGCGGCTCCTACTGTTCATATTTCGGATACTTCTTCAGGCGTTGTGGATTTACTGTTGAACGAGATATTTAGTATTCCTATTTCCAGCATATTGGAAGTCCCGGACCAGCCTGATAATAATAAGCCTTCGTTGAGCCGGCTCGATGCAAAACTTCACCAGCCGTTTGTGTATACAACTTATCTGTTTCAGCTGCTTACGGAACTGGTTCAGTCTTATACAACTTGCAAACTGGAGCTGCTAAATTACAAGAGAAGTTCGCGTGTCGTGGTGGTGGGTATACCAAGCGCCAAGGCGAAGAACTTCGCTCTTTCAAAGCTGCTCAATGAATATGTTCCTAACCGTGACAAACGAGCTGTGCAGCACACTGTTGCTAAGCCTGATGCAGTCTCCAAAAAAATGTCGTTTATTTCGAGTCTAGCGAAAGGAGTCATTGTCAACCTAGCTAGTGCTTCCGGTGAACTTGGAAATGGACCAACACGAAAGGAAATTTATGGCGAACCTACACTGGTTTTTGTCAGAAAATATTTGCTCGATTGCATAGCCAAAACGCTTCGTGACTGTCAACAGATGCTATATGAATCTCCCGCATTTGGTTACGCAACGCTAATATCTCTTTCAGAACTTTGCCACGAATTGCTCACACACACGAACAAGTATTATTATTCGGAAGAGGTTGACGGTACAAGCACAGCACAACTAATGTTTGAGAAGAAATTTGCAGCTCTTTTCTCTAGCGTGTTTTCTGACATTGATCTGAACTATCCAGATGCTTCCGAAGCTGCCAGAGCTGGTTTACGATTTTGTCTTGGTTTATCTCGCTTGAATGTGGATGCTGAACCCTCAAAAAACGCTGAGGATCTTGAGGAGATTCATGCATCTTTGGATTCAGACTCGTATGATGAATACCGAGAAGATACTCCGAATCTTTTCCGAAATTCAACTCTTGGAATGTACGAAGTGGACGAAGAGGGTGAATCGGCATCTGACGAGGAATTAGAGCAGGAAGATGAAGAGCATGAACGTGTACAAGGCGATGACGAACTGTATTATGAAGAGGTTGAAAGTGATGCCTATTCAGATGTGGAAGGGAATTCGCCTGGTAACAACCGCTATGATTATGATGAGCAAAATGACGACGAAAGCAATTCAAACTCTGACATTGGCTCTGTTGAATTCGTTGTTGAAGAAGTCATCGATGATGAGGATGAAGATATGCAATTTGACGATGAGATGTCAGACGAAGAAGGTGAGGATTCCTCTTATGAATCTTTCCAGGACTTCTTTGGAAACGAAAATGATGACTCAGATGAGGATGAATCAGTTACTGAAATGGTCCAAAGGATCGGGGACAATAGACGCCCTCTTCGGTATGGTGACCGAGCGTTGCGTACTGGGACTGAAGAAGAAGATGGTGACCGGCTGCTTATATCTGCGGCAGACATTGAAGGCATCCCAGCTGACGATGATACTGCTATGGATTTGGTCGATGAAGATGACGAACAGGATGAAAGTGATATCGACGAAGATGGCTCAGATATTTCGGAAAATTCGGAGGCGTATTTTGGGATTAGCAACGCTTCTGCAAGATTACCTGCTGATCATGCATTTTTGTCTTTGCTTGATGATCTGGAGCCAGAATCAACGTTTTTGCGGCATCCGCTTCTTTCTGTTCGAAATTCGAGTGGCAGATCTAGCTTAATTTCTGTTTCTAACCAAACGCGCCGATCTCTTGATCGACTACCGTCAGCCGCAGGTATCGGAGAACTAACCCTAAGTCAGCCATCAGCTGATGTTGACTATCGTGAACGCTACTTCCAAGAAACGAGGCGTGCTATGCAACGAGGTAACCATGATAGTCACATCAAAGAAGACTTGATAGCTGCCCTTAAGCCTGAGTTCAGAAATACTCTTGCGAGATGGTTGGAGTTTTGTGTGATGTTTGACGTTTTTGTCCATGAGGGGGTACAGAATCTCGTCCTGAATGCTATTTACAATCGTATAAGTTCTGATTCCGAACGACTGCGTGCAGATTTCAAGAGTCTCGATCATGAGCTGGCACGTATCCGCGAGGAGGCTTTGGAAAGGTCTAGAATTGAGGAAGAAGAAACCAAAAAACGAGAAGAGGAAGAGGCAGCAGCAGCAGCTGCCGCAGCGGCAGCGGCCCAGCACGACACTGCTATGGAAGGCACTGAGGAATCTGGAACAGAAGAGCCTAACGCACCTGTCAGAGATCCTGAAAATGCAGTTTTTGTCAACATAGGCGGTTCCAGCATCGACATAAGCGGTATCGGAGTAGATCCTACTTTTCTGGAAGCACTTCCTGACGATATAAGGGAAGAAGCATTTACCCAGCATTTGCGTGACATACTATCGACAGCACGGGCCAATGGCCAGCGTGCTTCTGAAGTATTGGATCCCGAATTTTTGCGAGCTCTTCCTGATACCATTCTTGAGGAGCTTGATTTGGACGCCATAAGGGGTTTAGGTGGTGCCGATCAAGACCAGAGTGGAGAGAGAGGTGGCGCGAGTAACGAGTTTGATGCAGAACTCCTAAACTTTTTGGCATCATTAGATCGACCCTTGAGGCAAGCACTTCTGCTGGAACAAGATGAGGAAACTTTGTCTCGATTGCCACCACAAATTGCAGAGCAGGCGTATGAACTGAGGAACCAAGTGGTCGCATCGTTTGGTAATGAAGGCCATGGAGGCGGTCGAAGGCATGCCGAAGCTGGCAGAAGGTCTAGAGGAAATCGGGAGACTGTCTCTAGAAACGAGGAAGACGAGGAAGACGAAGAGGATGCATTGGAGAGTCAAGATGGCGAGGATCGGGTAATACTGGCCATCAATGGGCGACGAAGGGCCATTAACCCTACTAATCCCACAAAGGCAGTTAAGGGCAGGCGATCTGTAACTGCGGGACATTTGCATTTGATGGATAGGCATGGTATTGCATCTTTGGTAAGACTATATTATTTACCGCAACGTGGTAGACAGAAAGAGTATTTGAATGAGCTTTTGCTGAGCATGTGCAATAACAAACAAAATAGAAGTGAGATCATCAACTTTCTTCTTCACATCATTCAGGATGGATCAGGCGATAAGCATTCTCTTGAAAGGGGCTTTGTAATGGTCACCAATAAGTCTGCATTCAGTACGCCTTTGAAAGCCAGCAGTTCTGGTAGTACTGGTTCTGCTGCTAGGAGTACTGGAAAGAGTGTGTCTAAGCTGATAAATTCCAATCCCAGTTTGACATTGAATGAATCCGTGTCTCCTGTTATAGTGACTCAGCAAGTTCTAGAAGCGTTGGAGCATTTGGTAATTTGCAGCGGAAGTGTTAAGGTTTTCTTTTTGAGCGAGCATGAGTTGTCGAGCTCTTCTAAGAAGCATAAATCGTCGAAGAAAGGCAAAGAGAAGGAGCTGAAAGATCTAAAGTACCCTATCAATATTCTTTTCAATCTTCTTGACAAGAAAGCCGTCAGGGAAAACAGTTTTACTCTGGAACTTCTGTCGGCTGTTATACAGGAAGTTACGCGCGCACTACCTCTTTTGCTCAAGCCAAATACTTCGGAGGAAGATAAAGATTCATCGAAACGAAAGAATAAGGAGAAAGTTACGACTGAAGAGGATGCTGATGAAGAAGGACAACCATCTAGCAGTGCTATTGACAAGGAGCCTGCTGAACGTAACCCAGAGGATTCGAAGCGCCACGGGAAAGGCTTTTCAGTACCTGTCATTCCCGTATACAATCTGAAAAAAATATGTAGTATATTAACGGAACGGGAGTGCAGTGGTAGAACGTTCCAGCAAACCCTTGATGTGATACGCAATTTGAGTTCCATTCCTTCTGTGGGAGAGCTTATTGGAAAGGAGCTGGTTTCTGAAGCAACGGCTTTCGGGCCGGTTATAGTATCGGATTTGACTGCACTTTTAGATAGCATATCAGGCGCCGTTAGGGGATTTGAAGTTCAGGGCAGTGTTTTAGCCAAGTTCTCGTCGGCTAATTCTGATCAGGCTAAGCTGTTACGGCTGCTTACCGCTATCGATTACTTGTTTGTTCCTGATACGAAGAATGACAACGACGGCAACAAGAAAAAATTGGAAGAGCGAGATGAAGCCGCTAGATTGTTGAAAGAACTTTATGAACAGATGACTTTTGGCACTTTATGGGGAGCTCTGAGCGATTGTCTCCGTCTGATACAGGAAAGGCAAGACATGATTCATGTTGCGACTGCTTTACTACCTTTAATTGAGGCTTTGATGGTGTTCTGTAAACACAGTCGGGTCAAAGATGTGCAGTTGAGAGACAAGGATAAGCAAGAAATCCGTCCTGTGTATGAGTACAAGAAGCATGACATTGCCAACGAGCCACTTGAAAGCTTGTTTTTCTCCTTTACTGACGAGCACCGAAAGATTTTGAATCAAATGATCAGGAATAATCCGAAGTTGATGAGCGGGTCGTTTTCTATTTTGTTCAAGAATCCGAAATCTCTGGATTTCGATAACAAGAGGCGGTTTTTCTATCGACGAATATATTCTTCGCCGTCTCATGTTACCAATGGAGTTTCTCTGAATGTTCGTAGGGACCACGTGTTTTTGGATTCTTACAAGGCTCTTTATTTCAAAGCTGCCGACGAAATTAAATTTGCTCGGTTGAACATTCGGTTTCAAGGCGAAGAAGGCATAGACGGAGGAGGTCTCACCAGAGAATGGTACCAATCGTTATCAAGGCAGATGATGAACCCTGATTACGCTTTATTTACGCCAGTTGCTGCAGATCGTACCTCTTTTCATCCAAACAGGACGTCTTGGGTTAACCCTGAACATCTTTCATTTTTCAAGTTTATCGGCAGAATTATTGGAAAAGCCATTTATGACTTCAAGCTTCTTGATTGCCATTTCAGTCGAGCGGTTTACCGAAACATTTTGGGCAAGTCAGTATCTATCAAAGACATGGAATCACTGGATTTGGATTATTACAAATCCTTACTGTGGATGCTTGAGAATGATATCACTGATGTAATTACCGAGACATTTTCAATTGAGGCTGAAGATTATGGAGAGCAAAAGATTATTGATCTAAAACCGGACGGAAGGAATATTCCAGTAACTGAGGAGAATAAACAGGAATACGTGAGGCTGGTCGTTGAATATCGCCTCATAAAGAGTGTTCAGGATCAGATGGATCAGTTTTTGGCTGGATTTCACGATATAATTCCCAAGGAAGTTGTTGCTATATTTGACGAGCAGGAATTGGAACTTTTGATTTCGGGGATGCCAGATATTGATATTGACGACTGGCGAAATAACACAGAGTACCATAACTATTCGCCATCGTCGGCTCAAATTAAGTGGTTCTGGCGTGCCGTCAAGTCGTTTGATGCTGAAGAAAAAGCCAAATTGTTACAGTTTGCTACGGGTACATCGAAGGTTCCGTTGAATGGGTTTGCCAAGCTTGAAGCTATGAATGGAGTTACCAAGTTCAGTATACATCGGGACTATGCTGGAAAGAAGCGTCTTCCGTCATCACACACCTGTTTCAACCAGATTGATCTTCCAGAGTATGATTCTTACGAGGAATTGCGAGGAGCTCTCTTGACTGCTATCACAGAAGGAAGAGAAGGGTTTGGATTGGCGTGAATGCCAATAATTGCATATATATAGATTCATTCATTGAGAAATAATATAAATATGATTATTTTATATTTATTCATTGAGCAAGAACATAAATATGATCACCTTTATTGCATGTTGATGAAATGGTTGCTGCAGATCTACTTCTACCAAAATCGAAAGATAATGGAAATACAACTGATTATTCACCTTAAGCGAGCTCAATAAACACCAAGATATGATTTTCAGACCGATATGTGTGAAAACCGATGAAGAGTTGTGTAAATGGTACAATTTAAGTTAAGTTGTGAAATCAAACGTTGATGTGATTTGTACCACCAAACTAGTATTCCAACAGCTCAACATAGAATAATTCGAGTTGATTTGATGCAATAGTAGACATGAAGAAACTTGGGGCCAAATCAAGCTCTAATAGAGGAGTGGCCGGGCTGACGGACGAGCTGGAGGCTATGAAGTCGCAGTTGGCCAAGCAGAAGCAGTCGCATGGGTCGGTCATGAAACGTAATAAGGCTGTAGATGATGTAATAAGCAATCGTGGAATTGAGCAGAGAAGAGCTAGAGATGAACAAAGCAGGATTGACAAAGGCGGCCAAGGCGAGAGTTTATCGGAAGCATTGAGAGCCAGTCGTGCCGGGCTGGAACGCAAAGCAAAGGCGTATGAGCAACAACGCCACGACGACTCGTCAAGCCCGGAGGAGTCTTCCGACGATGAATATGGTACCCCGAGTAATTCTGGCTACGTGGAAATTGTCGATGAGTTTGGCCGGACCAGGTTTGTTGCGGCCTCTGAGGCACATCGGTATGCAAATATGCCGCACGGCACCGGCAACGAGCGGCCACGGGGGCTTATCCGCGGGAATATTATACAATCCGAGGCCATTTATACAGGAGAAAGCACTGGGAAAAACAGCCTGCCAGATAGTGATGTGCACTACGCCGCAGAATGGGAAGCACGTGATTTAGGGACGGGTTTTTATCAGCTCAGCTCCAATGAGCAGCAGCGCAAACTACAGATAGACAACATGGTTCAAATGCAAAGTGGACTCGGAACACAGAGACTTGCCTTGCGGCGGGCAGCCATCGAGAAACTGGCCGTCGCCAATGGCTCAGCAAAACAGAAGAGCTGACCTGGGTGTTTGTCGATAGTCAAACGGACTTCCATATCGGGGCATAAAAGCGTTGAGTACGGAACGGCTCATCGACTTGTGACTGTACATCGGCGGAATCGGCGGGTAATTTGCCCCTTGATAACTAACGATATTTATTAATTTATAATTGTTAAACTATAACCCAAATGAGGCGAGGACATTGTTTCTCGTCGCAAATTGGCCCCTTTTGTTCATTTCGTTAACTTCACTTAAACTTCTCTGCCAACCCACCCTTACCCCGCGTGACCAAAACGGTTTTCTGTCCATTTTTGAGATTACTTTCCCCCCCCCCTTTAACAAAACTGCCAATCACCGGGTTCGTTGATTCATCAGAGCAGGTGCAGCCACTGTATATATCTGAGAGCTCCTGCTTTGTGTATTTGTTTGGTGCCGTGCCGCTGTTTAATTGTCTGCACCATTGGCAGGCTGTGCCAAAATGGCCTCCGACCCGCAATCACCAAGCTCTACCAGCAATGGCTCCAAGGAGCACATTTTGCGGCTGCTGATTCGCCGTACGTATGATCTGCTTCCTCATGTGACTGCTCGCAGTGCACGCGAGGCCGAGAAGGATGCGCAGTATCAGTATTTGCGGCAGTTTCTGCTGCAGGCTTCTGGATCGGGCTACTTCAACGACACAATAGCCGAGATTTTTAACCTGCTTGGCCAGACATTATCGGTATGTTTTATCTTGACAGAAATATGTATATACGGTTGCAAATATGATCTAACTTTGTAGGGCGACTTTGATAAACCTTTGTTGAAACGGCCGCTTGCCATTCAACACTCGGTATTGGTCTTGGTCAAACTGCTTTCCCTGTTAGCTCACGCTGAATGGGCTCAAGTTCAGGATGACAAGACTCTGGTGACTGATTTGCCTATAAAATATGAATATACAAGTGTGTATTCCAGCGAGTTTCGCAGCCTCTTCATTCGTGCTCCCAGGCCCTTGGACAATTCGATCGTTGCCCAGTCGGCACTGACTCTGATTCGCATACGATCTCTCCACAAAGTTCGAGAGTGCAATGCTCTTTTAACGGGCCAGCCTTTGGTCAATGAGCTGTATTCCGACGTGACCAGGGAAATTGATCTATATTGTGGCTTTCTGCTGACGTATTTGAGTGCTGCCAACTGGAACGAAGTTTTTAAACTGGCAAACAATGTCATTCTCAGAGCAAATGGTTCCAAAGATGACATCGCTCCCTTTGTTGACATTCTTGCATTTTTATTTCTTGATGATAAGAAGCTTATCACGCTTATAGACCATATAAGCACCTGGAGGGCTATTCTGGCTAGACCCATCCATCGTGAATACCTATTTGTATTCGGCCAACAGAGCATAACGGAGTGGATCCATACACACCCTAGGGTCTTACTAAACGTAACGAGAGCCGAAACTTTAGTATCAACACACAGCTTTCAGGCTTATATGGAACTGGGAAAAGAGTTTCCTTCTGATAGACGACCGAGGTCCGTTAAGCTCTATATGGCAACTCTTTTGTGTCTGAACCACAAACACAACTATAACGAGCAGAACAAAAAGCTGACTCAACAGTCTAAATTTGGCGTATTTCTGAGTAGTTTGGAGACGAATGCGACGGTGCTCAACAATTACGACTCTTACATTTCGATGCTCTGCTTACTACATATTGTGGAGTTGGCCAGTGTTGCCTATATCCTAGCGCCTAACTCTCCAATTGTTATATATGCACAGGGATTATATTCTCCTCTGAAACGCCGCTTATTTCAACCTGCGCGTGAATGGGTGGCTACAGGCCAATCCATACAATCTCTGCGTGCAAATTTCATCACTTACTACAGCTTAATAAGCTATAATGAAGTCGAGGCCGAATTCCATTCAAAATTAGCGTCTTCTCAGTTGACAATATCGGAGAAAAGAGACATTTTAAGGGGCCTGCTCCGGCTGAGCGTGGTTCATAAAGGTAGAAGTTACCTGGTACCTATCCTTCGTACACATATCGATAGCATTATGGAATTGGCCCAACAGGTGACTACGGAAGTTTTGGACTATGAAAATAACGCTGACAACTCAAAGCACGAGTCATTTGATTATGCGGCTAGTACCGAAGTCTTGGTAGTCACTCTTACACTTATGCAATCTAATGTGGCTGTTCCGGAATTTGCGGAAATTGTGAAATCTGTTGCTCTAGATATGATATCCATCACTCTTCGATGTATCAACAGTGAAAGTCAGCTACTACGAAGTGTAGCTTCGGCCGTAGTTCAGAATGTGGTACACGATAGGAATCACCCCATATACACGTTAGACACAAGCGACAATGCAGAGTTTACAATAGACATTGTCTGCAAGTTTATCCAGGGATTAGGAGACAGTATCAACAGAAGCTGTTTACGCATTCTAGGCCCTGAATATGAAGAAGATGTTTTTGAACAGAATCTTTCACTGATTAAACAGTTTCTCGATTTGAGGCTTTTTCTAATGGAGCAGTATAGCCTCACCGAAACAATACAGGGTGATATTGATCGTATAGAATCACGGAAAGACAGAGCAGAATTGAGCTGCAACCTAGAGACGGCATTAATTTATGCTCTCATATCTCCTGAAATGGACATTTGTAAACTTGCCCTGGGTTGCTTAGATTGTATGATTAAGGAGGGTCTTTTTTTAGAATCTGTGGACAAATCAGTCGTGTCGCATTGGTCAATTATGGCCAACTACAGTATTTATTCAGAATTGGTCGCTCAGGAGGGTCTGTATAGCGCCGTGGCGATTCACAAGCATATCACAAGGCTATTTCAGACGATAGTGGCTGCTTCTCCAGCTATCGCTGCTGCATGGAATAAAATTTATTCTGAATGGACGGTGCTAACAGATGAAATTATTCAGCATAAGAAGCAAATGAGCTCCAAAGATCAAAAAGTGTGGAAAATATATACGTCGTTTCTATGTTCTTTGCTTGCAGTTATATTGAAGGGAGACGGTTTTACCTCTATTTCCACTGAATTGCAAGAAAAAGGAGAAAAATTCAAAATTGACCTTGTTTGTCTTATGAAGTCTGAAAATAGAGCCCTTCAGGAACTGAGTCGTGATATTCTATCCCATGACTTGAATCCTAGCTTATATGTAAGGGTAGTCGCACGTATTGAATCTCAACTGGATGAGGGACTGGCCAACCATGACGATATCGCTATGCGTTGGGTCTCACAGCTTGCCATTTTGCTGAGATCTGTCTTGACAAGGACAAAGAATAGCAGAGTTTATGCCCCTATTGAAATCACGTCAGTGACTGTCAGAATTGTCGATTTTGTTGATAGTGTTCCTGATTCGTTGGAATGCTTGAAATTGTCAATCCAGGTCTGCCAATTGGTGGAGCAGGTAGCTTTGTCAAACGACTCTCTGACCCTTCATCATGAATACTCCATTAAAAATGGCATAGCCCGAAACATGATGTCATGGCTGGATAGAAGTTTTTCGACAGTATATCCAACTACAACTGCTACCTCTCGGGAGGATCAAGAGCTGAATCGTTTACAGGCGGAAAAAGGTTATCACGTTTCTCGGGCTCTGACCAAGCTTTTGGATGGGCTTCCGATGATTGTACCAGACGGTACTCATGAAATGGATGAAATGTCGGCCAAAACGTCAGAATTTAACACCTATTTCACCTTATTTCTAAGGTATTTGGAGAAAACTGCCGAAGATGTCACTCCGGAGGATGAATCAATTAAAACTGCTTATTCTCTATCCGACAAATCATCTCTTATTCACAGCGAGCTGATATTATGCCTGAGTAAATTAATCAGTTCAAATCCAGACGTGGGTTTGGAATCTGCTGCGTCATTATGCTATCATAAGGACCTGTCTTTGAGGTTGGCTTTTCTTGAAATATTTCGCAACATTCTTAGTCAAGGCACCAGGCTAAGCGATACTTATCGTGCTAAAAACAAGTATGTTGTTATGGCGAACTTTCTCGTTAGTAACATGCCTGTTACGCTCAGTCTTATTGACGTCTGCCCTGCTTTGGAAGTTGATGATTTTGCTACTGCACTTTGCGCTTTGTTCGACAATCGACAGCACTTGCAGGAGCTAGTCAAGGCAGCAATACAGAAAGAAATTCTTAATACCGATTTTCCATCAGATTTGCTACGACGAAATTGCGTGGCTACCAGAATGCTACTTCTGTTCGCCAAATCTAGGGGCCACCTTTATCTGCGGTCTGCACTGAGGGGATTTCTGGAGAAGATAACCAGTGAACGTGAGAAGTATGGATTTGAAAAGGAGCAAAATACTTCGGAAAAGTTAGCAAGACAGACAGGATATGATAATAGCATGAGGGAATTCGTTCGTTCATTGACAGATTCGGAACATCTCATTCCTCGATCAATCCATGAAATTTGTGAAACAATTGCTCAAACAGCGGAAACAAAATTTCCAGGATGTGGTTTGAGCGCCGTGAACAGCTTTTTCTTCTTACGGTTGGTGTGCCCATTACTTGTATCTCCTGATCGCGGTGGTCTTCTAGATGCAGCTGCATCAGCTGCCATCAGAAGATCATCGTTACTAATTGCGAAAGGCATTCAAAACATTGCAAATGCAGTTAGTGACTCAACTCAAGCCCCTCCTGATCCCGCATCGCTGCCTGGCCAAATTTTGGATCTTCTCAAGAGCCTGTCAACGACAGGAAATAAGAGCGTGGATGAATTGTCGACTACGGGTGATAGCTCTTCAGTTACATCTACCAGTAATGAGCGAAGTGTTGATATTCAACATTCAGCTGCTCTTCACCGGTTCATAATCGATCACTGGAAAGAGGCAAACAACAAGATCTTGATGGAAGTAAAGAAGAAGAAAATTATCAATAACGATAATGAGAGTAGTTCTGAAGATCGTGCACTAGATGTGGTTCAAAGGTTTTCACAACTTGTGACCGACCTCGGAGCAGTAGTACAGCAGAAGAAGTCCTCCACGAATGCAAATACGGACATGAAAAAGATACTTGAAAGGAGCACTAATCGAGACATAGGTCCGATTATTGAGAAACACATTGTCGAGCAAGGAGTCGCCAGAGATGGAACAAGAATGATAATAACAAACTTCTCTAACTATGATCCAGAGACATGCGACGTTGAGCTCATTATTTATCGGTTTTACCAGGTTTTGGCTAACTTCGACGGCGCTGATTTTGTGTTATTTCTGGATTATTCTCGTGCATCAGAGAAAAATGTTCTGCCTCCTTCGGTTATATTCAGTTTTGATAGCGTTTTCACCGAAAGACTGGTAGCTACGTGCAAGGCGTTCTATTATATCAACTTTTCACCAAGGACATGGCGCGTGATGAAAACGCACATAGGACAAAGAAAAAACACTGCCATGTTTAATCCAGCAAGGGTGTCCTACCATTGTTTGACTACGTTTGAAATTGGCGACTCGATTTTCAATACAAAATCTGCTAACATTAATCCTCAGACTATGGCTGCCATGTCGGATGTCAAGGTTGTATTCAATGATGTTGAGCTTGTGGATCAGCACCATCAAAATACTGCTCTACCCGTTAAATTAAATCTTGGGCACAAGTATCTACAGATATATTCCGTTAGTTCGTTCAAGTTTGTTACTGGGAAGTCCAGTCATTTCAATGATATATACTCTTTCGCCGATGTGAACAAAGCGTATATCGACACCAAACATGGATCCAAGAAGTTTTACATCGAAGTCGTCGGCTTGGATACCCCCCTGGTGATGTATTCTCGGAGCAAGGAAGAAATAGTACGAGCGCTCATGTCTTCTAGAAAGAGATTTATGAAGGAACAGATGCGTGAACTTGGCAGCGTACATGAAAACAAAGCGGGTACTCGTCATACGGATATCGAAGCGATGTTACCAGATCTACTGAATATAGGATTTGTGAATTTGTGCTCCGCCAATAGTCAATTACAGCAAGCAGCATATGGGCTTATCTCCATGATTCCGGAGCGTTTCAGAATAGATATTGGCCGATCATTAAAAAGTGGACCTATGCTCGGCATTCCGAAGAGGGAGATTTCCATGGCGCTGTCTCTAAGTGAGAAGATATCCGAGGTACGGCCGGATATTACGTATGATTTTTTGATGGACGTTTTCTCCATAATGCGGCATTTGGATCACGACGATGCAACTTCTGTGATACATTATGCTGAACCATGGTTTAAAAATGTATATGACCATGTGTACAGCAGTTCTGCAGCCGACTCATCCGTTCATAGGACGGCCAACGTTATTCGGGAACTTCTCATATTGACCTCATCGAGACAAGATCAATATACTGTTTTGTCCTTGCACGTTTGGCCGACACTGTGTTTGGAGGATGATTTGACCAATTTATTAGTCGAGGAGACGGTAGAATACGTGATGGAAACCGCTCTCCAGGATGAACCATTGGACAGTATGTTGGCTGTAGTCACGGGATTCCCTACACTGAGCATGTCAGGAGCCGTATTGGAAAAGGTTCGAACTTTATTGAATTCGATTGCTATTGGAGATAGCTTTGATCACACCAGTTGGAACTCTGTGGAGATATTAATTAGAATCTGCTACAGCCTTACTTTTGACTCGTTGGATATGATCAAGCTTTTCTTCCCTGAATTTGCATTTCTCATAACATCTTTTCTTTACAGTGGTCCACTGGCCTTCAGAGAATCTCTGCACAGCATGCTTGCAAACCTGTTCCACTCGTTTATCAACTCGGCAGATCTGACAGAAGAGAAGCAAATGCATCTGATGGGGTTGTGGCAAGAGGCATGTTCGGCAAAAGGCAGAATGATGTTTGGTTTGAGTGAGTCTGCTCAGGAAATTGGCTACGATTCGTTTTCATTGACAGGTGTGGGCAATGTGGAATATTGTGCTTTTTTGCTATTGGATGCTATTGATACAGTGGGTACAATCTCTGAAGCAAATCAATGGAGAGCAAGGTGGGCTAGTCTCGCGCTTCGGTACAGTTTCGTGGATCATGTCAGCCTGCAGTGCCGCTCTCTGGTAGTTATGGGTTGTCTCGGTAAGACTGAAGTTGAGGATGAAGTTATCTGCAATATATTGCACATATTTGCAAATAGTATAGTGGACGACCGTGGCCATCCCGGAATTTTGGCTGCTTGTCGTGCGTG
This sequence comes from Casaregolazyma lundiana, assembly GCA_030563415.1. Taxonomy (NCBI): domain Eukaryota; kingdom Fungi; phylum Ascomycota; class Dipodascomycetes; order Dipodascales; family Trichomonascaceae; genus Casaregolazyma; species Casaregolazyma lundiana. Next base: position 102,724 of record JAJMJF010000012.1, on the reverse strand, counting down.
CTCCTTATCGTGTCTGGCCAGAATGGCAGAAAAACTACCGTCTTCTTCAATATATCCGGGCCGACTTTTTTGGATGGCAACGTACACCATGAACACAAGTAATAAGGATATATTTAATCAGTCGCTGTTGCTGCTTCAGGCAAGTGTGAAGGCGTTGGATTATCATAGCAGTTTTGCCAATACCAGTATACCGGATTTGCTGCTGGAGGCCAGAACGTCATTTGAGCACGCTATCAATGCACTTGGTCCGCTCTCCGTAGCCAAATTTTCTGCAAAGTCTTTTTACACAAGTATTATGGCGGCTATACTTAAGGGGTTGCATTCTACAATTACTCGTGACTCGACCACCAGAGTCTTGGAGACTCTTTTGGAGATCAGTGCGCGCAACAATATCCGAGATAAGTCAGACGATCCAAGCCACTATCCGGGATATTTGTGCTATCTTTACATCTCGTATTTAATGGGAAGGTCCAATAGGGAAATGAAAGATCTGCTTTGGATAGCTGGATATCCAGAGGCATCTATGAGTGCATCGCTGTATGGCGACGATATGCCGAGCTTACTTGCAGCCTATCTATCAGAAGATTCGGAAGACTCTACTATAGCTATGTATCTTGGGGGACAACTTTTCTCTGCTCATGATGGAGATGAGCGACTGCTTATACGGTTTTTGAAGGGTCTTGTCCATGTTGCCAAGCATAACCGGCAAAAGAAGAGGTTAATATACGCTTCCGTCCGTGACAAGATTGCTCGCATTTTAACTATGGGGTACTCTGCACCCGTGACAAATTTGGCCATTGATATTTTTCTCGATACCTTGACACACAAGGAAGATGCAGACAGTGTCAGAGAGGCCAGTAGGGCCGAGCTACAAAACATTTTGCATACTAGAGGGTTTGATCCAAGCATTTTAAGGGCGCAGGCGTCCAGGGCTAGCGATGATGAGGACAAAAATACGGCTAATTCATCATACACGGATTTTCTGTCGCGCATGCCTGTGGAGCGTCGAAAACAATTACAGCATCTCATACGCTCTATTGCTGGTAACCTCTAAGATATTTTATTCATTTAGCTTTGTTTATGGTTTATGATTGGAGTATTTATAATAGCTAGCATGGTTAGCGTGTCTAACGTAACTAATATTTGATTTATTGTGGGACTTTGTGCAGCTAAGTGCTAGAATTGGTATCACTGTACAAACGTCATATAATAAAACACATTCAAATAAAAAAACATTTCATCATTTACTTTGTACATCTTTGTAAATCCATTTTCAACTGCAATTGAGCCAACTTGACCAGATAACTCTTTTTGATCTTGTACTCACAACTCTCCATCTAACATTCACATCAACAATGAGCACTCAGCAGCCGAGAAAACGGCGCAGAGAATCAAGCGGAGCCGGTGCAGCAAAAAAGCATGAAAATGGACCAGCAGCAGCAGCCTCTAGAGAAGAGCTGCTGGCGAATATTCGCGCCCGCAAGGCCGCTTTGGCTGCCAAATTGAAGAAGGACGTGCGATCTAAGGCTGATTCAACAGGCAAGCAGACCGAGCAGCCAGTTTCATCTGGCTTGAATGCTCCATTGCATCCGCTTCTTATGGGAATAGCCTCTCCAAATAAAGAGAGAGCTTCGTCGGTAGAGTCGGACCGTGGTGTTGCAGGCAAACCCGAGAAGAAAGCACCGGCAGGTAACAAGTACCTGGAATGGGCTGAAGAGCTTGAGGCGGATTATTCTCAGGAAGAAGCTCCTGTAGATACTGGTGCAAGCCGATCTAGAAGAGCTCGGAGAGGTTTGGTGTTTAATCCCGAGGGAAAGTTCGTTGAGGAAGCTGCTCATATGAGGAAAATGGCACAGCTGGATTCAGTGAAGAAGGCAGTGGAGGAGAAGAGCAAAGCTGCAGGTCTCGAGATGGATTTACTTGCTGGGGAACGCAGCTATAAACCCGACGAGCCGCCTGATGTCGAATGGTGGGATCAGCAGATTCTTGTGGGGCCTCATACGAGCTATGACGGCGATAAGCTCAACGTTGGAGGAGATGCTTCGCCAATAACTATATATATTCAGCATCCAGTTCCGCTGGCTAGTCCAATGGAGAAGAACTTGCCCAAAGAGATGCAGCTGCATTTGACCAAAAAGGAGTTCAAGCGAATTCGTAAAAACACCCGTTCGGAAAAGCATAAAGAAGCCCAGGACCGCATTCGCCTGGGACTCGACCCGGTACCACCGCCGAAAATCAAGTTATCCAACGTGATGACAATCTACACAGATGACGCCGTGAAAGACCCAACTCTGTTGGAGCAGAGGGCTAAAGAGGCAATCGCCGAGAGAAGACAAAAGCACGAGCAAGATAACCACGCGCGAAAACTGACTCCAGAGCAGGAGTATGAGAAGTTTGTTGCGAAATTGGAAAGAGAAAAGGCCAAAGGGATGTGGACAGCAGTATTCCGGGTAGAGAATCTGTCAGACGGGCGTCATCGTTATCTTGTCAACTATAACGCCAACAGACTCAAGTTCACAGGCATGGTCATATTTAACTCAAAGTTCAATCTAATAGTAGTGGAAGGAGGATTGCAGTCTATCAAGAAATTTACAAGACTACTTATGGTCCGTATGAAATGGACAGAGAACGCACCACCTCGAGACGATGAAGAATCAGCACAACCGCAAGCAGACCTATCTCACAACAAGTGCACATTGGTATGGACAGGCCAGCTGCAGACCAACAAGTTCATGAAATGGACTTTGAGAGATGCAGAAACCGAGCAGGACGCTAAAGATATGTTGTCACGAAACGGAGCAGAAAACTACTGGGTGGAAGCACGGGTGCTGGAGGATAAGTAGGATGATGATATAGCATGATAATGAAAGAAGGCATAGTAAATGGAGATGAAAGGCATGGCAAAATGGAGATAAAACGCATAGCAAAAGACTTTGTAAAAGCAGAACGGCCGTGAAGATGGCCAAATTACTGAAAATAAAATATAATAATCGGCATGCTGAGGCCGACTATGTGGGCATTTTCCTCGTAAACAATTCACGTTAAACGTCCACTCGTTTCTTCACATAATCCCAGAGACTTTTCAGCAGACTATCTGGAAGCGTATAAAGATCCATGTGGAATTCGCCCTCATCGACGTCGTTCTTGATGTACATCTCCGGGGTCTTATTGTCGGTGATCATCTGGACGACACCAAGCAGGTCTTCCTCGGAAAGTTTCTGAAGTCCGTCAGCCAGACGCTCCAGATCAATAGAGCCCTTTTCGAAGACCTTGGCCTTCTTCTTGCTTTTGGCACCGTCGTCCTCGGTTCGTCTCTTCTCGCCAGTCTCCAGCGACGACGCTCCGGCAGCTCCAGGTGCATTGAACCCAGGAACAGGCCCCGACTCGGCCAAGAGCCGGGCGAGCCCAGGCTTGTTGGTGGGAAACTGCACAGCATGGTCCACTGTGTATTTGTCCTGACGGAAGTTCAAATCATGGTAGATTGTTCGATCACCGCCCCGGTCAGCCAGCTGCAGGGTTATTTCTATATCGAACTCGCCCCATCCTTGCTCCTCAATTCGGAAAGGGGCCTTTTTGAAGGCTGAATGTTAGAATTTTCAACTGCAAACATGTCTAGTCTGCTCTACATACCTCGATTGGGATTGGCAAACGTCGGATGCAGCTTGTAAACGACCTTATCGAATACATTTGCAGGGACAGACTCGCCAGTGGGTCCAACCAGATAGATGCTGATGGACCATTTGCGCATCGGAAAGCCCTCGGCGGCCTCTGGGAGGTGCTTGAGGATCTCCTGCGTGGTCACGATGCGCACCTTTCTTTCCGCCTAGCAGTTAGATATTGCATTTGGATACAACCATTCATAGCAGATATTCCTAGCAAGCCGTCTTTCACGTACCTGAGACATTGTTTCAAAGAAAGTGGACTGGGGTGTCGATGGTTGGATGGGAGATGCTAAGTGGAAGATGAGGTTTTTCAAGCAAAATGTCAAGTCAATTCAAGCTGGGATTTCTTAAGCAAAATTATGGCATACAGTTGTCAAGCAAAGACAGATCAAAGGCAAGCCATGACGGCTGTCACGGCTGCAAAGGCGAAAATAGAGCCTGAGACGGCACCAGTGTTCAATGTAGACCCATTATCGTAGTGCATAGTCGTGTTGGTGTTGTTGCCCGGGCTGCTGTCAGTGCTGTTGTCCGCTCGTCTTCGCAGACGACTCACCTGCGCATCAATGGTTTCGTATGAATACGTAGATGCAGCTCGTGGCTGGAGCCGGCCGTCCTCCATAGGCTGGTCGACAATGAGGCCGGCTGGGCCCACCTGCAGCGCTCGGTGGTGCAACTCGTAGTTGCGCAGCCACTTCTCGGTGTACTCAGCCAACGTAGAAGGCAATACAGCAGGTTCTTGCGTGTCCTCTTCTTCAGAAATGATCGTGGGACTAGCAATGGGCATGGCGCCGTATTCGTAAGATACTTCCACGGGACTGAGCGACGAATCAACGGCATCCGGCAGAGGCAAAGATGCCCCAAAGACTCCCGTCGTAGTTAAAATAAATGCACAAGCAATAGCAAACATTCTCTAGTAGTGATAAAAAAGTAAAGCGTCGTTCCAGTAATGGGATGATATGTATGAGGGAGAGATTGTGGGGGAGATCTGTGCCATTTTATAGTTTTTCTGCTAAAGATTATGGGGATCTGCCCCGAAATCTGGTCCCACAAAACCCACGCAAAACGCATCCTGCCACCGTAAAAATCAAGTATAATACAATATTAGCCATATCAATCATTTTTAGCAAGCCCAAGTCCATTTATTACGTTGATAGCGATCTCCTGGTAGTGCTTTGAGCTTTCTCCGGACGGGTCTGTGACTGTCACAGGCTTCCCCTCATCGCTACCCGCAGATATATCAATATTCAGCGGAACTGATCCAAGCAGTTTGAATCCTCTCTTTTGGGCTTCCAATGCTACTCCGTTGTACCCGAATATGTGATGCTCATGCTTACAGTTAGGGCAGATGAACATGCTCATGTTCTCCACCAGCCCTAACACAGGAGTCTTGACCTTTGCAAACAAATCAATTCCCCTTACTGCATCTATTAGAGCAATATCCTGAGGCGTAGATACTATTACTGCTCCGTCTACCAGTACCTGCTGTGCCATTGTCAGCTGGACGTCTCCAGTGCCTGGAGGCATATCAAGGACAAGAACGTCGACATGGTTGCTCCAGTTAACATCAAATATAAGCTGTTGCAGCGCCTTCTGCACAAGAAGACCTCTCCATGCAATCGCGTTTTCCTGTTCAACTAGAAATCCCATAGACATTGCCTTTATGCCGTAATTGACCATGGGCAATAATTTGCCATCGTCGCCAAGTCTGGGCTCTCCAGACAAATGCAACAGCCGTGGAATAGAAGGTCCAAAAATATCGGCGTCGAGAATGCCCACATTCAGGCCCTCATTGTACAGTGAGATTGCAAGGTTTACGGCAACTGTTGACTTTCCAACTCCGCCCTTGGCCGACGAAACAGCGACTACTTTCTTTACACCTGGAATCGGCTGCCTTGTCATAGACGGGGGAGCCCTGCGACGAGGAATTCCCTGGAGTATTAGCAGTTTGAAAACGAAATAGCAGCTCATTAGCGTGTTTATCTACCTACTAATGGATTATCATGAGCAGAAACGGGTCGGCTATAGCTTGAAAACTGCCGCTTTCCCAGAATACGTTTTACAGATTCGGCCACTTGCTTCTGGCTCGCATTCCACTCCGTTTCGACCTGTTTCCAGGGCATTTTGGCCATGACTTTCCCCAGATCCTTGATAGTTGTAGCTCCTGCTTCTGCAACCACTTTTGATACATGCGAATCCAGCTCCTCGGGACTGGCTACTTTTATTTCCGAAAGAAGATCTTCCAGAACCTTGTTCAATGCTTGTTCTTTTTCGACCAGATCGGGCCGTTTGCCGGCTTGATACTCTTCAATGGCCTTTTCCCGCTTGCCTACAAGGGAAGTCACCAAACTATGGAAATTCAGATCGCTAACTACAGAGTCTGGCTTGGATATATTGGCGTTTTTCACTGCCGACATGACCGATCGAAGGGCATCTTTGCTGACCGCATCACTAGATCGCATAGCATCCTTGAGCCTAGTGCGTACAAGAGCCATAATTGGCGGCTCGGACGCTGTAGAAGACAATCGCACACTGCAATACACCGCTGGTGCATATCTCCTCATTACCGAGAACATGGCGAGTTGAAGTTGTTGGTAAGTTTCTAAGATCTAGAGAGGTTTTCGCACATCGATAAACTTTCGATCCAACATGATATTCCGCCGTCTCTACTCGACTATTTCCATTCCAACTATATATGCATTATCTACGAGACCCGGAAAGGCCGCTATAGCTGTTATTCGTATTTCTGGGCCTGCTTCGGGCTCCGTTCTTCACACACTGACTGGAGCGTCCGTCCCAGCTGCTCGTACGGCCCATGTAACCAAACTCTATGATCCCGAGAACCCACAACTCGTACTTGATCAGGCATTAGCAGTTTATTTTAAAGGGCCTAGGAGCTATACAGGTGAAGATGTTGTGGAATTACACTTGCATGGAGGAAATGCGGTGGTCAAAGCAGTAATGAAAGCAATATCGGTCTTGCATCAGCCGTCAAAGCCCGTTCGGTACGCAGAGGCCGGTGAGTTCACGGAGCGTGCATTTCGAAACGGTCGCCTTGATTTAACACAGGTGGAAGGCATTAGGGATATCATTGACGCAGAAACAGAGTATCAGAGACAGTCTGCAGTGCAGAATGCAGACGGACAGTCCCGGCTGGTGCACGAAACATGGCGTAAAAGCATCCTGGACAATATTGCGTTATTATCTGTTCTTATAGACTTTTCCGATGATAACTATGACATCAAGTCCGAGTCGGGTGGAATTCTACCCGGTGCTACTGCCAATATAAAGCAGCTGTTGGCGGATGTCCTGCTTTATCAACATAGATTGCATGCATCGGAGCTTATCCAAACTGGGATACAGCTCAACTTCATGGGCCCGCCCAACTCCGGCAAGTCCTCTCTTTTAAATGCATTTGCTCAGCGCGAAGCTGCTATTGTCAGCGATGTGGCTGGAACCACCCGCGATATTGTTGAGATAGCCATGGACATCAATGGCCACAAGGTTGTAATTGGCGATACTGCTGGAATCCGTAGCATTGCTGACAATGCAAGCCCGCATGATGCAATTGAGATCGAAGGAATCCGCAGGTCTCGAGAAAGAATCCGTGGCGGCCAAATAACAGTTGTGGTTCTTTCCGCCGAGAGTGACTTTGAAACTGCAGTTAAGGATATAAAAAGTGAGCTACTGCAACTATCTCAAAGCGACAAAGAGCAGCATGTCATTATTGCGATTAATAAGGTGGACCTTGTTGCAGCAGACAAGATCAAGGCTCTGAAAAATGCATATGAGGAATTTCTTGACATTTCTCCCTTGACAATAGTGGAGATATCATGCCTCACAGGATTCAATATACAACATTTACTTGACAAAATAGGTCATGTGTGCGATGATATCACCGAGATACATATATCAAGGAACCATCCGCCAATTGCGGCCTCTCAACGAGTAAGAGACATCTTGGAGAATGAAGTAATAGTAGGGCTCAAAGGCTTTTTGGAATGCGCATCAAGAGAAGACGTGGCAGAAGCATTGTCGGAATTACATTATGCGGCAGATGGCATTGGCAAGATCACAGGACAAAATATCACCGCCGATGAAGTTCTAGGAGTGGTGTTTAGTAGCTTTTGTATCGGCAAGTAAGTAGTCTACTCTTGAGAAGACCCTCTTCTTGAAGCCTCACGCTCCAAAAATTCAGCAAACAAGCCCATAAATCCCCCAGACACTCCGGAGAAATCGTCTGTGCTTCCGCGTTTCTGAGGAGACCCATATCCATTGCTGCTAATTCCACCACGGGTAAGCCCAGCTTGTACCCTTTTTTCCTCATCCCAGCCAAGGTAATCAGATATCAGCTGAAGAACCTCAAATTTCTTACTATCTCCACGAGGGAGCTGTACAAAAGAAATGATGAGGTTACTTATAAGTTGCTTATCACAAGATTCACCTTCGGAGTCTTTCTTGATCATGCGTAGTGCTTTTGTTAAATGCTCATTAAGTATCACGGCTTCATGTCTCAACTTGCCAATAAGCAAATTCTTTTCTTTGACTTCTGATTCCATAGATTTCAGTTTTTCCACCTCTGTCTCCAGTTGTGTGGTCCTCTGTACGGCCTGGGAGAGCTGAGTCTGTGATGATGTGAATTCAAGCTGTGTTTCAGAATGCTTGCTCTCCAATTTTTGGTATAATGCATTAAGTTGGCCCTTCTCAGAATCCCAGTTACTTTGCATCGTTTTCAATGCCTGCTGAGCAGCATCACGCTCTTTTCGGTATCGCTCAGCGTACTGAGTTTGCGCAGTGACCTGTTCCTCCAGATCAGATATCGTAACGTTGACATCTTCTCGCATAGTGCGGTCCTCAGCTACCGCCAATTCCATATTTTGTACAAGCAATTGAGCCTTTTCGGCCTGGGAAATGGCCGCCTTCTGTTCGGCCATTAGTTTATCTCGTTCGGAAGACCATTGGCCCTGGCTTTCTTGGAACTCTGTTCTGAGCACCGACAGCTCATGGGCCAATTTGTCATTGTCTCGATTGGCCGAAATGAGTTCTCGCTGTAAACTGCCCACTGAATCGTTATGCGACTTTATTGTAGATTCAAGAGACTCTATTTTCGCCTCGTATTGCTCCATCTGCTCGGCATCGGACTTGAGTCTCTCATTGAGCGAAGACTTAATGTTGGATATTTTCTCCAGCAGATCTTGGTAGTTTTCCTCTGCTTCTTCACGAGCAGCCTCGGACCGGGCAAGTTGCTCTTCCAGCTTGTTTATGGCCAGCTGGTTGTCGTTGCTGGTATCGGAAACACTGAGCTTCTGCATGAGTTCCTCAATCTGACGCTGCTGTTGCTGGACGACTGCTTCTAAATCCGAATGAGCCTTGTTATCAGTCGGTGAGCCGTCTGGTATATCTGTATTTTCGTCATCTTTCGCCATTGCACCATCTTTTGCTGTTTCACCAGGCTCTGCTGGCACTTCACCCTCGCCGTTGCCAGACCCCTGCTGGACCTGATCCTCCACTACAGCATCCTCCTCATACTCAGGAACATCCGACTTGCCAGGATCCTGCTTCTGCTCGCCCTTCGCAGGTTTCGGCTTGTTGTTGGACTTCTTTTTATTTTTGGCCATATGTGGAGTAAACAACGAGAGACATGAGCCGCAAGGATGCAAATGGGTAGTTGGGTCAAGGTTGTATGGATTGGCCAGTCAGGAGATGGAAATGGGAATTTATGACAAGTAGGAAATGGACAGTAATAGGAAAAAGTATCAAGTTAAAATCGGCGTCTGTTTGGCCGCTTTATATACACGTCGTTTGTGCTAAACGGACACCTGCAGGACCATGAAAGTTGAGGCTTTGCATCACCAAAAATTGGGTTTATCCAAAACACGAAACATGTCGGATATCCGTCGATATTTCCAGCCGAAGAACGCTGTGCCGGATGAAAAGGTATGTAGATAGTAGTGGGATTCGGGGTTTGCGTATTTGGCTATTCTGGTTGGCCGACTAGCTCTTTTGTTGCTGATTGGCTGGCTCTACCTTCACTGTCATGGCCACTAACCGTCCAGAAACCGAAAAAACCGGTAAAAAAGGGCCGCCGTTTAGGTATGTTGATTAATTCACGTGCAGTAAGCGCAATTGCATTAACGTCAAGATGATAGCGATAGCGACGATGACCAGCCCGCTGCTAAATCAAGGTGAGTAGTCCTGGCCTTTGACGACTCCGTTTGCTAATTAGACCAGCAAGCCCCACACGCAGCATGTAAACGAGGCTCGTGATACCCCGGCCGCCGATGTCGACGTGTCAAAGTATTTTGGCTCGGAATCAGCCGGTAAAAATGGCAATGCGCAGGTGCTGGGCAAACGAGTTGCTCCGGAAGTTAAGGAACGTTCTCCAAAGAAACCTGTCAAGGCAGAGCACAATGAGAAAAACGCTTCGCCGAAGAAGCCAGTGCGTGCCGAGAAAAATGCTTCGCCAAAGAAACAGGCCGCGAAAGCCTCGTCCGGTCAGACGGCCGAGGGTATTCTCAGTGCCATTCCAGATGCTATTCTGCCAGAAGTCGACACTTCCAAGAAGTTCAATTACAACGAATTCATGGCGCATCGCAAAGCCGCGTCTGAGCCTGAGGCTGAAGGGCCCGTTGAAATTCCCGATGCCGCTGAAAACTGTCTTGCAGGTCTGGTGTTTGTGTTTACTGGTGTTCTTCCCCAGATATCGCGTGAACAGGGCCAAGAACTAGTCAAGAAGTACGGTGGAAAAGTCACTTCTGCACCTTCTAGAAACACTTCCGTGGTCGTTCTGGGAGCGGACGCGGGGCCCAAAAAGATCCAGACCATCCAGAAGCTGGGCATCAAGGCCATTGATCAAGACGGGTTCTTGCAGTTGTTGAGGCAGATGCCGGCTGACGGAGGGTCAGGTGCAAACGCAGTCAAGGCAATGGAAAAGAAAAAGAAGGAAGAATTGAAGGCAGAGGAAGACGCCAAGGCTCTTGAGGAGCAATTTCAAAAGGAGGAAAAGGCAAGATTGGCAAAGGCCAAAGCAGACGCGAGCACTTCTGGTAGTCAGACGGCTGCCACTCCTGCACCATCGCAGCTCTGGACTGTTAAATATGCACCTACGGATCTGTCGATGATTTGCGGCAACAAGACGTCTATAGAGAGACTCACGAGGTGGCTCAAGGACTGGAGGTCCAGCTCAAAAAATAATTTCAAGAACCCCGGAAAAGATGGGTCAGGCATTTACAGAGCTGCGATATTGCATGGTCCTCCAGGTATAGGTAAAACTACAGCAGCGCATTTGGTAGCGAATTCTCTGGGATTCGATGTGATTGAAAACAACGCTTCGGATGTCAGGAGTAAGTCGCTCCTTATGAACGGTGTTGGAAGGACACTGGATAATACCTCGATCGAGGGTTTCTTTTCAACTAAAACGCACCGCCAGCAAAAATCTAAGAGGCATCAGTGTCTTATTTTTGATGAAGTCGATGGCATGTCAGCCGGCGATAGGGGAGGTGTAGGAGCAATGGCCAGTTTGTGCAGAACAACTAGTGTGCCGATCATTCTCATTTGCAATGAACGCACACTGCCGAAAATGAGGCCATTTGACAGAGTAACGTATGATATACCTTTCAGACGGCCAGATGCTAATGCTATCCGTTCCCGTATGATGACTATTGCTCATCGTGAAGGGTTCAAAGTCAACGGAAGCGTGATAGATCAGCTTGTGGAATCTACGAGATCTGATATCCGGCAGATTTTGAATTTACTGTCGACATGTGCACTTACTGAAAAGTCGATGGATTTTGATCAGTCGAAGAAAGCGACCAAATCCTCTGAGAAGAACATTCTGCTGCGTCCATTTGATATTGTTGGCCGATATATGAGTGGTTCAACATGGTCAGCATCCAGCAGCATGAGCATGAATGACAAAATCGAGCTTTATTTCCATGACCACGATTTTGCACCATTGATGGTTCAAGAAAATTACTTGAACACTGCACCCGCCAAAGCATCTTCTACAGACGGGGGCCATTTGGAGCTGGTTGCTCGGGCAGCCGAGTCTATTTCAGACGCAGATCTTGTAGATAAAATGATACATGGCCAGCAGCAGCAATGGAGCCTGATGCCATTCCATGGAGTCATGTCTTGTGTTCGACCGAGTTTCTTTGTAGCGGGACAAGCAAAGGGACGGTATAACTTTACATCACTGCTCGGTAACATATCCAAGATGGGCAAATACAATCGCCAGTTACAGGAAGTTCAGTCACATATGCGTTTGAGAATTTCCGGCGATATGCAGGAAGTGCGTTTGCAATATCTTTCTCTGCTTGGACGACGGCTATTAGAGCCACTGTTGAAGTCCGGTGCCGATGGAGTCGAGAAGGTGATTGAGACTATGGACTCATATTACTTGACTAGAGATGACTGGAATGTAATTATGGAGCTTGGTGTCGGAGCAGGGAATCTTGGAGACCAGGCCAAGGGAATTTCTACGCAGACGAAGACAGCTTTTACACGAAAGTACAACGCAGCGGATCATCCAGTACCATTTATCAAGTCAGACGGCTCAGCCGCTCTAGTGGGCAGTGGCCGCAGTGAGAAGCCGGATTTGGAGGATGTGATTGAAGACGAGCCGGAGCCAGAACCGGAAGAGAGTAAGGATGGGGACGACGAAGATATCAGTAAGGACAAGTATATCAAGATCTCGAAGCCTGCGAAGAGTAAAGGAAAGGGGAAAGCCAAAGCTAAGAAATGATGGACGTACGATGGGGGGGATATCATTTCGCATGCTAGCCTTGTTGCGATTACCAGATTGCTACTAGTCGTAATAATATCATCAGATTCTTCTTGTCTCAATAGTAGAGTCTTATTTACAAGACATCTTATATTGTGCATAAAGCATATACTGATGTAATCACGAGAAAACGTGCTACGGTATGGCACATTTTCAAGGCCTTGGTAACTGGGCATCTAAGTATCGCCCATACATACAATTATCCTTTTTGAAATCGCGAATAAGAATTATCAAAGTAAACAGATTTGTAGAACCTGAAATGTTCTGATGGTCTTTGTTCCGATGAGAAATCGTTCTAAGCGGGTCTCATAACGATCATACAAGTAATTCATTCCTACTCTAATCTTAATACACAAAAAGGAATTTAGTCTTTTTTGTGCTTCTGGCGTAATTTAGCTAGCTTCCGAGAGTGGCGTTCCAACCTTTTTGCCTCCTTCTTGAGCACTTTATTCATATGCTTGTATAGGCTCATATCTTCCTTATTCAACGCCTTGGCATCTGAAAACAGCAAGTCTCGCAACTTCCTCATACAAGGAATCAATTGCTGATAGTGTTCCGTGAAATAACGGTTAGCAGTGTCTTCAAATTCATCGGAGGAGAGCACAGCGCCCAGCTTGGAACGCTTTAATACACTTCTGCTCTGGTAGTTCCAGTCGTCAAATTCGTCAACGATAGTTGACCTTCCTGTACCATCGTAATGAATACATATCCAGAACAATACCCAAAAAAATGATTCCAAATCGTGTCTGAAGTTGCGTACCTCACCTCCCAGGGCTCCGCAGGCCATAAATACTGCCGTGCCCGTGATACTCTTTGCACCAGATGCCTCAAGACGGTCGGTCTCAATGGCGATATCCAAATCGCATAAAAAAGAAAACTCAGAAGGCCTCCCTGCGTCCTCATTGATGAGCAAATTGGAAAGTGATATGTCTCGATGAAGTACGCCTGCTTTCTTGAATAGAGATCGATGTCCATCAACACATCCAGCTACTGCTCGAAGTAGTGCAGCTGGTGAACTAGCCCTTTGGATTGGTTTGCCCATGTCTTTGAGAATAATCCGTCGGTGCACTCTATTGCGAACAATTTGGCTAGTTTCGATTGTCTTTCCCGTCCCGCGTTGCTTGTAAGTCCTCTTAAGTGAAGTAGCAGATGGCTCATCATTCGCCTTCTGAGTATAAGCAAAATCCGCTTTGGACTCAGACATCCAGTTCTCAGCCTTAGTCACATCGAGCCCTTTCCGAACAGCTCCTCTGACGTCATCTATTTTGCCGTTGGCATCCTGAACTGTTTCATGATGATAGTATCTAGCGACGTTGACTACTTTTTTCTTGAGGGCTTTCTTCAGAAGTATACCTTCTTCCGGTCTCTCGGTGAACTGCCACGAATCTTTGACTACCAGCGGCTTCTTTGAAGAATCATTCGCCCTATGCGCTTTCCAGCATGTGGTACCGCGACCAACCACGCATCGACTTCGCATTATCACTTCGTCCAGAATGATTTGTTCCTTGATGCCATTTCGTTCAATCTCAATATACTGAATACCCGCTTCAGTCATCATGATGGTAGGATCAAACCCCAGCTGCACATTATCCATGCAGTGAAAGGCAATCAAACAGGACAAAAGCTTCTCAGGTTCTCTGTGGATGTCGAACTTAGTATCCCCAATGGCCCCAAGACGGTCAATAAGCCATAATCTCATGAGAGAACCGCACAGAGTGAAGCCAAGTACAAACCTGCGTGTTGGCTGAGCAATAAATACTTCTCTTGCATACGTTGCAATATCAATACGTGTATCTCTTTTTGCATCATCCTTTGGATTCTCCTTCAGTTCTCCAACAATGAGAACTTCGCTCCAAGGTGGTGGGTTGCCAACTAGGGTTCCCGTAGGCGGTGCAATAGCCATGCCTATATCAAGCTTTCGAACGGTCAAAGATCCAGGCATGGGGTTATCTTTACTGGAAAATAGCTCTCGCCTGGGGTGTTGGATCTGACGATCTTTCAGAACCTCCAAGATGCGATTATCAACACTTTTCAAAAATTCTATGACAGCACCTTCTTCTACTTTTTTCTGCCAAGATTTCCAGCAGCCATCATCGTTGAAATATTCCAATATCCGCAAGTTATTATAACAGGCACTGGCACACCTGTCTAGTCCCGGTATACTTATTATGCGATCAAAAAAGTCCGGGACACCAGTAAAGAACGGCCCAATTTCTTGTTTCAGCACCGCATTCATCAACTTACGTTGTTCTTTGCTGAGGACGAAGTTTGAGGTAAAGGTGTAGGGTGTTTGTGCATTGGCGCATGATTTGGCCTCAAGGTAGGCATGTTCAATGAGAAGCCAGATTTGATGGGGATTTGCTTCCGCATTTAAAATATGAGCGACGATTGGCTGTAATGCGCTTTCAGGGCATCTTTCATTATTCACGAGTGACTTGAGTTTCAGCAAATGCTTAATGGCCCAGGCGGTTGGATAATCAGACGCGCTGTCACGAGAAGTTACCAATTCGTTGACCTCAGAGAGAAAAAGCCAGAGTATCTGCAAAATAGCTGTCAAGTTAGTAGAAGACTTGGGATTACCTGTCATGGTTTACTTACTGAATTGACCCTTGCCTTCGAGATGCTCGTCAATTAGCACTCTGTATTTAAGAAATATGTGAATTAAACCATCACGGATTTCTTGTTTATCATTCAACGAAATCCGCCGGTCCCTCATTTTACCAATTGAAGCGAAATTACCGATGCGATAAAAAGTTAGTAATATTATTCTGTGAGAAAACAAGGTTTGTGTTGGAAACTAGCTCCATTTATATTATAGAGCATAAGTTGTACAAGCTTGCAAAATTATGCAGAAGAAGAAAAAAGAGTATCGCGATAATGGCCATTTAATTGAGTCAGACACCGTGAGAGAAGTAAGAAGCTTGAATGGCAATAACTAAATGAAGATCCAATTAATTAACGTTGAACTTTTCTTTTTTTTCTTTTTTTTTTGCAATAGTTGCTTCCGCCTATTGACCATTAGGTGGATATCCAACTTCGCACACGACCGAATCGATAAATCACTATGCACGGTTCGTTCCTGAACAATTAAGTGCAAATTAATTATAATAAACACAATATTAGCATTCGGCATATCTGTACAATAGAGTTGAATAATGAGCCTCATGATGTAGTCTAGTAGGATCTACCAAACATCGTATAGTACTCCGGCTGCCGCCCACATCCCACACATATATCTCCCCCCTTCAACTCTGGCCGTTCAAATGGAATACATAAGCTCTTGGCACCCATGCTTGGAGCTCGTTCGTCAGCTTCGGCATCATCTTCTCGTCGAGCAGTCTTTTCCTTTATCTCATCTTCACATTCCTCTCTTCCACAAAATGGAGCTAAACAAACGCACTTATTGTTGATGGCAGCCGACATTTCATCCAATGAATGCACTATAACTCGGTGGTCGTCGTACTTTTTCTTGGCTCGTGCGAACATATCATCCTGAATGTCATCCAGTACCTTAGACACACTGTCAGCCAGATCGACCACAGAGAGGGCAGATTTACCTTTATTATCTCTGCGAACAGCCGTTACTTGTTCCTTCTGCAAATCTTTGGGCCCTACTTCTAATCTTAATGGAATACCTCGAAGTTCGGCGTCGGCAAATTTCCACCCAACGGAATAGTTATCGCGGTAATCGGAAGAAACTCGTATACCAGCATCTTTAAGGGCACGCTCCACGTTGTGTACACCGTCATATATTGCTCTTCTATCCTTCTCGGGCAGGTTTGCAGTAATTCCGCATGGTATTACTATTACTTGCGTGCTCGCCACCCTTGGAGGCAAAACAAGACCTTTATTATCACTGTGTACCATCACCATTACTCCAATAACTCTTGTTGATAAGCCCCATGAGTTCTGCCACACGTGAATTTTAGGCTTGTAAGGACCTTCGGGGTTCTCAACCATGATATTGAACATCTTGGAGAAATTCTGGCCCAGGCAATGCGAAGTAGCTGCTTGAATGCCTCTACCGGTCGTAGGAATATATCCCTCAATAGAAAGTAAACATGGAGCCAGCGAACTTCTCTTTGGTGGTCTTCTTGCCAGGAACCACTGGCACAGCCAATAAATCATGATAGATAGACTTGTACCACTCTAAAATCTGCAGCACTTCCTCGTTAGCGCTTTCAAGGGTCAAATGAGCAGTGTGGCCCTCTTGCCAGAGAAATTCCCGCGTCCGCAGAAACGGTTGTGGATGCTTGAATTCCCACCTCACGACTGAATTCCATTGATTCAATCGAAGAGGCAAATCTCGATGAGATCGAATCCACTTGGCATAGTATGGATACATGACGGTTTCGGAGGTGGGGCGAATGGCAATTGGCTCTTCTAGGTCAGAATCACCAGCCTTTGTAACCCACGCTACCTCAGGAGCAAATCCTTCAACATGGTCTTTTTCCTTCTCTAGGACTCGTCTGGAGACGAACATGGGAAAATAACCGTTTTGAACGCCGATGCTTTTGATTTTTGTATCAAAATATTGCTGCACTCGTTCCCATATGCTATATGAATTGGGCCGCATAATATAACAGCCCGACACGTCGTAATACTCGAGCATTTCCGACTTTGTCAGGACTTGCTGGTACCAGCCGGCAAAATCCCGGTCCTTGTCGACAGTGATTCCAATGAGCGCGTTGCCAGTAAGCATGCTTGGTGACTCAGAGACTGATATGTATGTTGTTGCAAAGGCACAAGCTCAAGATATCATTTGAGGCTCATCCCAAATGAGTAATTGTAGAGATGCATGACTCAACAGTGGTAATTGTAGTCAAGTGGGTATAATGTTTTTGGCGTTGGTGGTCGACATTTTTCTGCTGGTTAGAAAAACGGGTTGCCAAGGCAGAGATGGTACCATTTGAGGTGAACAAATGCAATCAAGTATAGTTATCCATCAATGCAGAGATTCGTCTAGCTGTTGAATTTCCTTGTATATTGCACTTTTAGATGTTTAAATTGCTTCAACGTCAATGCCATTTCCGGGTTTTTCTTCATATTTTGCACTCCTAGCTGTTTCCCTGCCTAATATACCGTGCCTTAACCTCCAACTCCTTGGACCATTCATCAATCTCCTTCACCAAAGCCTCCAACTGCAAACTCTGTCTATCGAGCTCGGCAACTCGTGCACAATATTTATCGATATCTTGGTTGGCAGCGGCCAAGAACTGGGCATCTCGATCCAATAGCCCGGTAGCATCAGCTATATTCATATACTTATTAGTAGCATTGTGATTTAGACGCTCCAGAATATCCAGATTTCCAAGTGTAGTTTCACGGTCAGTGTCAGTCATTTGTTTCAGCGAATTATACGTGGATTCCAGTGCCTGCTTGGACCCCATTGTGCCGTTGGCTGTTGCAACCTTCGCTATGGGGCTGAATATTAGGCTTTGCACCGTTGCGAAACGTTGTGGAACAAACGTCACACGGCGGAATTTGCAGGGCCGCCGACTAAGCGAACTCGCAGTGAGACTGGCCTGTTTTTTATACGTATTTTGGAGCATAGCTACTGCTCACTGCAAGTCACTGTAGGTTTTTTTTTCTGATTCTGACATCTTAACCTGTACCTTGCCTTGCTACTCCCTATTTGGCCATGGCCGACCAACATATAATTCCCGCCAGGCATAAGCCCACTAAGAGGCTGCCTGCCCTGGTGATACCGCCGTCGCCCAATCCCAGTGGTTCCTTTGTATATTCGCGGCCAATGGGCTCTGACGACGGTAGAAGCTCCCTAGATCTTGATACCACACCGTCCTCGGCTTCCAGCAAACTCGGGTTGAGCTCGGAACTGCTGGCGGCTGTGGGATACGGCGACAAGCAGCTTGATGGACAGGAAAACATGTGGCATAGCTCCTTGAGTTCTTCGGCTTATACGGATTCCGACAATGACTCCAGCAGCCACCACCGCGAGTCCTCACTAGACAGCCAGCCGCTGACTCCGAGCAGATGCGACGTGTTCAATCTGGACGAGGAAGGGTGGATGAATGTGGCACGTGCGGGTGAAATCGTCGAGCTGGGCCGTGTCGGCGAAGGATCCAGTGGATCCGTCACGCGATGCCGGCTAAGCTACGGAAAAGAGGTATTTGCATTGAAAGAAATAAGTACAGGGCCGAGTCCTGAGCTACAGAAGCAGATTCTTCGGGAACTTCAGTTCAACAGGAGTTGCAATTCGCCTCATATTGTCAAGTATTATGGGACGTTTCTCAAGGAGGGTTCCGGCTCCATATTCATAGCCATGGAATACTGCGGAGGCGGCTCTTTGGATGCAGTTTACAAGCGTGTGCGTGCTCGTGGTGGCCGTATCGGTGAAAAGGTGCTTGGTAAAGTCGCCGATGGCGTACTTAGTGGTCTCAACTACCTGCATGAACGTCGCATTATCCATCGGGACATCAAGCCGCAGAATATTCTGCTTGACAGCAATGGCCAGGTCAAGTTGTGTGATTTCGGCGTCTCTGGCGAAGTCGTCAACTCCCTGGCTACTACTTTCACCGGTACCTCCTACTATATGGCCCCTGAACGTATTCAGGGCCAACCATACACCGTTACTTCGGATGTATGGTCGTTGGGCCTCACACTCATGGAAGTAGCTCAGCACAGGTTCCCTTTCTCCTCCGAGCATGGAGAACCGCTGATGCCTATTGAGCTTCTTACCACTATTGTCAACACACCAGCTCCAGAGCTCGTAGACGAGCCACAAGAAGGCATCAGGTGGTCCGAGTCGTTCCGCCATTTCCTTAGATGTTGCCTGGAGAAAGAACCACAAAAAAGAGCGTCGCCGCGCCAGATGCTCAACCATCCCTGGATTGTTGGCCAGAGACAAAAAACCGTGAGAATGGACAAATTTGTCAGAGAATGCTGGAACTGATAGGAACTTTGAGCCGCCGTTGTCCATGCATTGTATATAATATATATACTCATTTCTAATAATGTTATTTATTTGGCTATTCACCAGGTCGTTGGCTATTCATTATGCCGTTGGATGTTCACGGTGCCATTGGCGTTCACCATGTCTCCTGAACGTACCTGCCTTCTTTTTCTAGCTGGGCGACGTACGCTTCAGCAGCCTTTTCGTCGCCTTTATTATGCATTTGTTTCAATACTTCTATCAATGTCAATCGAACTTGTCTAGGCATGGCACCAGAGGATCCACACAAGTATATCAGACAGTTCTGTTTGATGATCATGTCATAGACCAGCTCAGCATGATCACTGAGCTGTGTTTGAACATAACCTCCGCCTTCTCTAGAAAAAGCGGGAACCACTTGTACTTGGTTGCCCTTCGCAAGAGCCTGCCATTCTTCGCCAAATAGATAATCCTTCTTTTCATACCTGCATCCAAAGAACAGTATGGTTTTCGAAGGACTGCCTGTCCGTTCTGCACGTGACTTCAGTAAGCTGCGAACCGGTGCTACTCCAGTTCCTGTAGCAATCAGCAGTAAAGGTGCTTCGTATAGGTTAATCTTTTTACTAGCCGCTTCCATGATATGATTGCGGACTAACGCAAAAGGCACGCGCTCACCAGGCGTCAGTGATTCTATCCACCGCGAGCATAAGCCCCTTCTAACTCTGCGAATAATAGTCTTGTATTTTACAATAGCGATAGCCAGTTCGACATTTGGGTCATTTGCACCACCGGCAATAGAGAAGAGCCTTGGCCGCATTGGAGGAATGACGTCCAAAAGGTACTCGACCGGGATCCTCAAAGAATGAAACTCAGTAATAGTTTCCGCCAAAGAACGCCGCGGCCTGTTTGCATAGTCGTAGAGATCTTGGAGTCCTTCGAGAGTGGAAAACTCGAGCAGTTTCTCCTTCTCCATTTCATTGCCGTTGGAAAAATGCCAGACCTGGCCGAAAAACGTCCTTTTTGGTATGCTCATGATATCAAGGTGAAACGTCAGCAACGTACGTAGAGTCAAAGGGGCTACTGTGCCATTTGTAAATAAAAACCCGTCTCCTTCAATGTGGCAGGGCAAATCACATATACTGTTCCAGCCCTGGTGCTTTATAAGTGCGTCGACATCGCTGCTATCGTTCTGGGGATATAGTGCAACACAGTCTCCGGGATCGTATGCCAATGGTGGTCCAGTTTCTTTCTGTAGTGTAAACCGTCTGACGTCTTGGAAATGATCAGGGGCAGTGATTCGCTCGTTGGCCACCAGTTTACCCCACATAATCTCCGACTCGGTGCCATCTACGACTCTCCTGCCGAGCGGAAGTGTAATTTTAGAAGTCGAGTCAATGACCAGCTTGTTTCTAGGCGGAAGCAGGACGGTTTGATCCACCTGCTCGCCGACGTCGTATTGCTCAGCCAGTTTCTCCAGCAGCACGTCCATCCATTTCTCGAATAAGGCGTCTATACCGTCGGGATTCAGCTCATCGCCTTCACTACGTGGGGCAAACTCGCTGGCACCCAGCTGCAGCAGCCGGCTGTGTAGTTTTCTAATGGCCCACTGGTACCTGGGGTACGAGGAATCGCCCAGTCCGAAGGAACAGAAGCGCAGATTCTGCAGATATTCGGGCGGGAGTTTTCTACGAAGCAGTTTTTTCCAGAAATGCAGTGTGTTTTTCGGCAGCTCGCCCTGGCCGGTCGTCGAGCAGACGAAAATGGCCAGTTTGGCAGCCTGGAGGCTATCGGGATCGGCATACTCGTTCATAGACATGATTTGCGGGCGTAGCAGGCTGAACCGCCTGAGCCGGGCTTCCAGCAGCTCAGCCAGCGCATAGCTATTGCCCGTCTCACTCCCATATAGCACGAGGACCGGGAGTTTGGGCATATGTGCGTTGGTTTGGTTGATCCCAGGTCTGATTTTGTCATCTTTTTTGTATCTTTTTTGTCCATTGATCCCTGGCAATTTCTCAACTAAAAATCTTTCACTTGCACCATGCACAGATTCGCTCGAACCAGAATGCTATCTCGTGCTCCTTCACGTATGGCATATGTTCCTGCACATATAGCATATAGACCTACAGCTATGTATATGCGAGCACGGCCGTTTGGCATGAGATTCTATTCGGAACAGGCAGACAAGCTGGAAGAAAAGCAGCAAGAACAGGACGAGGTGGCGCAATGGAAAGAAAAGTACGAAAATAAGGACAAGGAGCTGGCGAAAATGAAAGACTCGTATATGCGAGCAGTGGCGGATTTCCGTAATTTACAGGAAACTACCAAGAAAGAGGTGCAGAAGGCTAGAGACTATGCTTTGCAGAAGTTTGCCAAAGACCTGGTCGAGTCGGTCGATAACATGGAGAGAGCACTGGAGTCGATTCCTGCTGATAGTACAACAAGCGACGATGCCAACAAAGACCTGGTTCAGCTTCATCAGGGTGTTAAAATGGTCCAGGAAGTGTTTGAGAAGACATTGGCCCGGCACGGCCTCGTCAAGCTTAATCCTCTAGGAGAAAAGTTTGATCCTAATGTGCACGAGGCAGTATTCGAAGTGCCTCAGCCCGAGAAAGAGCCGGGAACTATATTCCATGTACAGCAGAAGGGGTTTTCGCTCAATGATCGAGTGATCCGTGCTCCAAAGGTTGGAGTCGTTAAAGGCGAGTAAGCAGGAGGATTTGTAAATAGAACATGAATGAATCATATGAAGTTAATATGAAGTGTAATGTGTGATATGTACAGGTGGTCACGGTGTATTATACAGGAAGGCCCTAGGATATGAGCCAGAGTAGAGACAGGCCAGTAGGATAACCGTAGGATGTACAGGCAACTGGCAGGTGCACCCCTAGAGCCTATCGCAGCTCAACAGGAAGTAATTCCGCAACATGGAATCGGATCTTACTCTGAATCTCGTTGACCTCTTCATTCGTCAGATTCCTGTCCATGGCCTGGTATGTGATACGGTAGCATTGCGAAAGACGGTGAGTCTTGGGATGCTTGAACGAGTCTATCAGTTCAATGTTTTCAACCAAATCTCCCCCACTTGATCGGACAATGTCTGCAAACTCGTTGATATGCACTGCTTCTGGCTCATCAACGGGACCCCAGAATGCCAAATCACGGTACGTGCTCGGATATTTCGAGTAGGGCTTGAAGATGGAAACAGTATTTGGCTGGAATTGGCCAAGAAAACGTTCATCGTCTGTCCAGAAAAGTCGGATATCAGGAATGCCGAACAGAATCATGGCCGTTCTGTCCAAACCAATACCAAATGCCCATCCGATTTTATCCTCAGAGCCAGATTTAGCTAGCAGAGCCCGCTGAACTACACCACATCCACACATCTCCAGCCATTGGCCTTTCCACCATATTTCTATTTCGTAGGAGGGGCCGGTCCAAGGAAAGGCATCTTCGTTCCATCTTGCGCGAATAGGCTGGAACAAGTCAGGCTCGTCCAGCTTGGCCTCCAGAGCAGCCTGCCTTGCACGAGTAAATACATTGCCCATAATCAATTCGACAGTCTTCTTAAGGTGCTGACTGACGAGCTCGACTTCTTCATCAGACATGGTCTTCTGCTTGGGATTTGTGGGCGAAAACGGCCCGTTCTTGTCCTCTATTATTAAACCCGAGTCGGGAATTGCCGCAATATCCTTCTTGAGCTCCTCAATATGGCCGTTGCCAGGCTGCCTGCTCCACAGGCGAGCGCCTTCCATCTGGTGAAAGGCAGAGTAATGCGTCTTATCTATAGTGTCTCGACGATACACGTCTGCAGATATAAGATAACCGTCAGTTTTGCACGTCCTGAAGCATTCCAGCTCATGCGCAGACGTATGCGTCCTTAGAACGGTGTTCTTGTTCAGATAATAGGTGTCAGTTTTGGATCGGCCAGGATGATTCTCGGGGAAATCCAACGTATCAAAGTTCAGGTATGTCGTTGTAACAGGGGAAAAGTCATTATAGCTAGTGAATCCCATTCCATCTAGACCCTGCTCTATGATATTTCGCACAATTCCAATAGGATGTTTGTCGTTATGGTGGAGGTTCCGGCCAATTATCCGGTACATGGCCGGAGGAATATTCGTCCAGCGGTCCGTCGGGTACGTTTTGCCCAGCATTTTAATGGCCGCTGGAATATGCTCAGTCGTAACTGACCGGTACCGGTGCGGAATACGTATGCAGTGCACTGGTCGTCTGAGGACGGTGAGTGACATGGTTGAAGCTGGTGATTTTACTAGTGTGATTTTTCACCAAGTCCCGACACTAACTTCTTTTCACAACATGGTCTTTGGAGCTCTCACCACCAACTTCCGGACAGCAGCGCCATATAGGCTGTTCCGGCCGGCTATGATGAGCATACAGAACCGACAGAAGCATCAATACGAGCCGCGGCACAGCAATGTGCGCACAAAGGCTCACAAGGGCCGGGTGTCGGTGCGAACGGGGGGCTCGCTCAAGGGCTCGGTGCTGATCCAGGGCAAAT
This sequence comes from Casaregolazyma lundiana, assembly GCA_030563415.1. Taxonomy (NCBI): domain Eukaryota; kingdom Fungi; phylum Ascomycota; class Dipodascomycetes; order Dipodascales; family Trichomonascaceae; genus Casaregolazyma; species Casaregolazyma lundiana. The sequence continues at coordinate 78,872 of JAJMJF010000012.1, read as the reverse complement.
ACGGCATGCGACTCAAGTCGGAAGGCGTCAGGTTGAAGGCTATTCAGCTGAAGGCGGCGGATGAGACGATTATGAGGGCGCTGAGGCCGCTCAAAGGGAAGCTTCTGCGACGACTCAAGACGGATATCCCCGTGTGTGTCAAGGGAAATGAGACTCGTATGGGCAAAGGCAAAGGCTCGTTTGAATATTGGGCTTGTCGTGTGCCTACGGGAAAGGTTATTTTCGAAATCTCCGGTGATAATGTCCATGAGACTGTTGCTCGTGAAGCATTCCGTATAGCAGGCCAGAAACTTCCTGGAGTATACGAATTCGTTCAGACTGGAGATTTGCCCAAAAGGGGCCTTGAGACCGTCGAGCCGGCTAAGCAGACGGTGAATTGGTTTGAAGAGCGGTTGAAGAACCCTTCGAGACAATATGCTAATATCATGCTCAGCAAAAGCGACGAGATCAAGAAATATATGAATCGATAAGGAGAGCATGTCACGATACATACGCATTGTAAATATAGATATATTACGAGTCACGTGCTCGAAAACATGATATATACTTAGTAAAGGTGAGGCCTGGCCTTCATGATATGTACTTAGTAAACGTGCATTCCTGCTAGCCCTCACGATATACATTGGTAAAATCCTACTTCTTCATATCCGCCTGTTCTAGAACCCGCATAGTACGAGCTGTGAATGCTTCCAGATGAAATATCGCCTTGTTACCTTTACGCAAACGGTGATCAAACTCGGCAGCCAATCCTACGATAGTATCGGCCACATCGCCCGACTCAAGGTGATCCAGCAGATAAAACGTCAGCGTCTTCAAGATAATCGATGGAGGAATGCAGTGGGCTAGGAGCTCGTAAAATGTCCCCCGAGCAGCAAGAATTTGAGCTACTGTACGGTTTTTGAAGATATTCTTGGAAAGACCATATATGACGGATTCCCAGTCGGCAGGTACAATTGGTGTCTTGAGATCCAACGAGGAATTCTGTGCATACAGTGCCTCGAAGACCAGCATGGCCTTTCGCAGGTTTCGATGGCATTCGTCGGCTACTCTTTCCAGAATGGCCAGGCGTTCTTCTTCGTCGCTGGTTAGAAAACTACCAATCAGCTTCTCCTTTTTGGCAATCTTGTCAAGAACCCCAGCAATATCTTCGGAGCCCGGTGCAGCCACACGCACCAGAAGACATCGCGAACGTATAGGGCTCATGATGTTGGAAGTAGAGTTGGCTAATAGTATCAGACGAAGATTCGGCGAATACTTCTCCATGGTACGTCTCAGGGCCGATTGTGCATCGCGTGAAAGCAAATCCGCTTCATTTATCACGACGATCTTGAACCGCTGCTTAGCGCCCATATCCATTTGCTGCGTCTGGGCGATTTCCTTGAGAAGATCCTGGATGACGAGCCGATCGTTGGTCGAGCCCATGTCACTAGGAGTGATTTCAATATGGTATGAAGAGGATATAACATTGAATTCGACCTTCTTGGACCCAGCCTGAAACACGCGCCCGTCGATTTTGATCTTGGTGACGCCTTTTCCGTAAAGTTCTCTCAGAACGGCTAAAACTCGCGTCTTCTTGCCGGCACCAGACGGCCCATACATAAACATATGAGGAAATTCCCCACTGCTCGACAGTGCTTTTAAGCTTTTAGAAAGTCCCGCATGATAATCCAAGTCGTCCAGCGATTGGGGCCGGTATTTATCTACCCACAGTGACATTACGCGTTGATGTGAAGTTGGGTTGAAGAGCACGAAATGAGAAACATTTGAAGCAACTGGAATTGTTACGAGAACCAAAATAGATAATAATTATATTAAACAGAAAATTGTAACTTTTTGAATTAAGACATATCATACTAGTTGCTTATAACAACTCCTTTCATAATTATTCATACATGTGTACATCGTCATTGCGCCAAAGTTCCAACTATGCTTATCCCAGAATATTCATCTCGTACCCCAGTCTGGCTCCCCAATGTTCGTCCTTGGCTACAGGTAAACTATCATCGTAGTACACTGCCCATAAATGCTGCCATTCCGCGTCCGTGTCCAGATCACCGACGGAAGCTTTAAGGTTCTTCAAAGCACAGTAAAGCATAACGCATACTTTCCATGAATAATATGCATGCTCGCCTGACTCTTTTACAAGCTTGTAAGCTCGTAACAGCTCTCGCAGTATCTCTGTATTAGACTCATTGTGACCTTTTGGCACTTGCGATGCAAGGTGCCCTAGAAGAATTGCCCATGGGGACAGCACGTGCCGAGGATATAATATATATGCATAGTATTTCACAAATTGGAAGCAGTGGATATTTTCTCTGTAAGCATTTTCCAGCTTCAGTGCTGTCAGACTTGCCCAAACAATCGACTGACTTGTCTCCGGCTCTGATGCTTTAGAGCCGTCTGGCTCATTTGCCTCTGGCGTAGATGTTTTGGGACCTTCCATAAGTTTGGCACTGACTGTGCTTTCAAATATTAAGTGTGCCATGTAAGTCAAGCTTTGGGCCACATACTCAGTCGCTCTGTTGAACTCCTCGGTGAACGAGCCAGTATGCTTGAAAATAGCGTCTTCCACGTCTGCCGGCAGAGCATGTTTTTCTCCAAAGTCGCGGATCAGTGCGCGACATTCATCTAAGTCCGAATCCTGTACTTTTGAGATTGGCGGGAACAGCACTTGATCCCACAGCTCGCGCACCATAACTGACCATTGGATGAGCATGTGTTGATGCTTCGAAACTACAGTCATTATATCCTTGCTGAAATCATCCACACCATCATATTCATCGCCGTCATCGAATATACGTGTATCACAGAAATTCAGTTGAATGAAAGGAGGTACCATTAAATCCAGATTGAGAACAGTGTCAAAAAATACAGTCTGCTTCCACAACAGTCTCCAGAATCTCTTGTAACACGTCTCCATCTCGGGTGACACATAGTCAGGATCCCGGTTAAGTCGGGCTCTTAGAGATTCTCTTACCAAAGCTTCAATAACGTGCGACCAAAGCGACTTGTGATGGAACTGTAGCGGCTCACCAGTAGTAAACATGCGGTAGACAATAACCAACAATAGCAAGTGAATATACCATAGAGGATCGCTTTCCTCAGGACTGGTCAAATTCAAAACTGCCAGGCTCATCGAATGTACGTAGTTGCCGATATAACTGCCATTAGCCGGTTTTGCCAAATCGTATGGGGGTATTTTATCAGCAGGGTCTAGCGATGCAAGTCCGAGACTACAGATACACAACAGTGATGCCATTTTGAGCATATCGTTTCCAGTCAGAGTATGCTCGTCTGTTCTGTTTGTGAGATAAAGCTCTCGAAGCCAATAGACATGGTCGATTTGTTTCCAAAGCACCTCTGCATCGATTGAAGATATCATAGTATTTATGACAATCAAGAACCGAGCTGCGTATTTTCTTGTGAGCTCCATAGTAGGAAACCATGACAGAAGCTGCCAACCCTTGTCTAGATCACGCCGCTGCTGGAAAGCCGCAGGCGACGCACTGCCAGATTCACTTTCGGACCGTGATTTTCCATCATCCACGTCAGAGCTGTCCAAAGCAGCCAAATATCTGATTAATTTTATGCGTGGAGCAGTCACTATTTGGGGTTCGTCGATGTTCACCGACGTTATCCGTTCCTGGTTGACTGAGTCTCTGCCATTATGGCCGGTAACACTGCCGAAATCCAACGTAAACAGAGCCTTGTCAATACCCGAATAGAGGCGCGGATCTGAAATGTATCTGGATGCCAGCTCAACCTTGTCGACGATGTCATTGTCTCGGACTGCACAACGCCGAAAGGGAACCGAATAAGTACCGTTATTAGAAACAAAGGGAGATATTCGAGGATTCTCCCTGTTGAAATATGGTATAAGTTTAAGAACCAGAGCCGTTTCGAGCATCAGGTCCGGGATATGCTCGGAGCCATCAGGGTCGTCGGGCTTTGCCTGAGCAGCCGACGACTCGTATCGGCACTGGTCGGTCAGTCGAAGAGTTATACAAGAACGGCAGGGCTTGCCACGGTCACACTGGATGGAGTTAGCTCAGTAGGTCTTGGTATATTAATAGCCATGCTTACCTTTATCTTTCGGTGCCGACATATATTGCACGAAAGAGGTATTCGCTTGCGGCGACGCACAAAGGCGGTGTCCTTTTTATCTGTTTCATTCACAGTCTTCCTCTTTGTCGGTACGCTGCTATTTTCAGCATGGCCCTGGTTCACGACAGGATGTGTTTCAGCAGCTGCAGACGACTGGTCGTTCGAGCCGGAGCTTTCCCGGTGCTCTAACGGTTTGACACCATCTCCCGTAGGATCCAAAAGGTCATAGATAGATATCGCCTTCATGGTCATTGAAATGAAGGTTTCACGGCAAAGCCAAGCCAGCGAGCGGGGTTAAGTCCGTAATTTCCAGGAAACACCGTATTTTTGTATTGCGATGGGGGGATTTGCGGCAACAACACGGATATAACTAAGTATCGTTTCAAGGAAAGTCGAATTTATATGGTTGCAAAAGTAATGAAGAGAAAAGAGTAATCTGCCGATTAACTCCGCTTTATTGGGTGGGTCGGATGGTTTCCGGTAATGGACGGTAGGAGTTATGGCGGAGTTTATTCACCACCCAACAAGATGAAGGCTACTACGTTATGCATTAGTGGCAACTTACATATATAAATAGCTACAATCTGTCAATTTGTCGAGCAGAGCCCATTCACAAGTATTTCCGAGGTCGGCTGCTGTTTTTTCCAGCCTTTTCACCGCTGCTATCGATACCCCACAAGCCGTGGATTCGATATCGGAATCATTTTGTGTCCGGCACCGTAAACCCGATACAGGAGTTAGGGCGGGCGGTCAGTAATGGAGGGGAGAAAAAGCAAGTTCTGTCTGCGGCTCAACAAACAAAGCGAGCAAGGCCAAAATAGGAATAATACAAAGTGTCGAGCACGCCGCCTCCAACGACATTTATTCATGTTAGCAAGCGCATTTGTTGGTCATGTAGACTCCAAGGTTGAGCCACAATTGAAATATTTTGGACGTGCGCTCGGAACAAGAACAAGAGCGATAGCATAAACCACAATCATATCCGAAACCAGTGTCAATTAACGCTATCTCGGCAACATGCACTTATCCAGCGCCGACGGGGCACTAAAATAGGGCATCTTATGATGTATCAATGACGGTTGTGCAACCCTCGTGCTTTCTTGGCAGTTCCGCCGCATCTGGCAACTAGCTATGTTGTTGAATTTTTGCTCCTTCCCGCCCAAACAGGTAGGTTATTTAGGCTGAATTGTGCCTTTCGGGAAACTGATAGGCCGGATAGCCCTGCAATCAAGTGCTGCAATGCAGTGAACAAAGAAATCACGTTTACCAAATCTGTGGTAGATGAATGTTCATCATCTGTGTTCGGAGTAATTTTAGATCAGGGTTTGCCGGCCAAGGCCTAGACTCGCATGGGTAAGCCCTGGAAATCGAAGGGTGGATTTTCCAAATAGAACGCTGAAGGAGGGTATTAGAAAAGCATTAACAAGAAATATAATGTTACGGCAGTGGTGATTTCAAACGGTTCGTTTTGCTCAATTTCATATCCTCGGATATCGGTCCGATAACCCTGGCAATCAGCCGTCATTGTTATCGGCCGCCAAACACGCTTATCGTTGCAGAAAGTACCAGTGGTAGTAGAGATTCTCGCGTTATCCGTAATACTACACGGCTTTACGCTTTGCTTGCAATGCTGGTAAGTGTTATATGCTAGAAATGTTAGTAAATTTCTGCTTCATATTACCAAGGGGTCCAAAGTTTTGCACGACTATTGTTATAGCCATTCACTACTATTCCATAACTGTCTCCTTCTCAGCTAAATACTGCTGCTGACGATGTACATCTATATTTCAGTCTATTTATTTATCATTCAGCCACTATTGAGTGATCAATGTTGGAATGCTATTGGAAACCGACAACAATTACTGGGATCTCCATTGTACTTGAATACATTAATGGCATAATAAATACAAATAAATCAAGTCTCGTCAAGCTTCGAGCTGTGATCTGTTAGCGACACCGCCTGAAAAGAGTAGATATTGTCTGGTGAGCTAACAAGGCCAATCGAGGCAATAAAGCATACAGTATTATTAACATACATATCGCCTCAAGCGCCAATGAGAAGCACAACTCTGATAGTTGCGTTGAAAGATGATTTCCGGAGTGACTGATGACTGACTTTGCTCTTCGCGTTCGCAAGTCCCCTCAGTGCCGCCTCAATCGCCAATTCAACATCTTACGTCGCAACAAATCCTTCCAATTCTGGTTGATTGGCCTGGCCGTTGAAATCATCACCATCGTCATTCGATCTGTTTTCGTTGCACCTAGCTGTCCGGCGGATGCCGTGGCCCTTTGGCCAACAATGAAGTCACGTTTATGATCCTTGAGGGTGCCATGATTTCGATCGCTGTCATTGCCCTCACTGTCCTCCACCCCGGATGGGTCTGGAAGAGACAGTGGAATAAAAGCTCTGTGGTACGTAACAGGCAGCAGCGGTGGAGATGACGATGCTTACAGCACGATCCCCACGTCGTTACCCCTGATAATAGATCTTAGATTTGTTGACCATTTTTTCTTGAAATTTTGTTTCCATTCCCTGGCTATAGATGTTAGATGGAATGTGAGCATTTGCTTATTTTCCCATGTATATTTCTTATAATGATTATTTATTTTATCTTTGTCCTAGACTACTGAATCAAGCGATTGCCTTTTTTTTTTCAAACTACCTTATGATCATCATTAGTTTCCTTTTTAAAGCTTTTTTGAAATATAAAGTAATTGATCTAATTGTTACGTCTCATTTCCTATTGAAATTCGATCCGATGCCATTGTCAGATGTATAGCACAGCTCAATAAATTAAAACTAACCGTTTCTACATTTGCCTCCTCAATGAGCCTTTTCAATTCAATTCATGTTAACGAACTAACGCTGTCGCCTATTACAAATGCAGGAAGTCAAAAAGTACATCAGAATCAATGATGGTACGTCGTGAAATTGCCACAGGGGTATTTTAGTTAGACTATTGTGATGACCCGTATCAATCAATCTTTTGTACTATAGGGTGGCCAGCCCAGGTCATTATCAGATTCTGTTTCTGTTTTCTAGTAAGAAAAAGGAAAAAAAAAGGGGCAATATGATGTTTAGGCCTTGAGTATGGTAACCTCTTGAAAAAGAAAGCCTACGTCTACCCGACCTCCAGTGATTCAAGTGCCGTTCTCCATTCAATCACCTAGTTTATAGTGAGAATAACCTTCCCTCGGCCAGAATACCTCCTGTTTGCATGGTCATATGCTTGTCGCACCTCCGAAAGAGGATACGTTTGTAATACAAAAGGACGCAGGATATCCAATTCTGCAAGCCGGGCTAGGAATTCCAAAGGCCTTTTGCCACCCTTCACGATGAAAAACATTGCTTTGACTCCTTCCTTGCTTAAAGAGCCCTTCTGATGATCAGCGACAAAATCGTAACTTGCAGAATCCACTGAGATGATCGTGCCGCCTTCTTTGATATTTTCCCAACACCCTGATAAGGTACTCCCTCCAACTGTATCAATAATAACATCAAAGCTCTTTTTGTTCCCGTCCAGAAGAGCACTGTACTCCACCGTTTCATCGGCACCGAGAGTCTGCAGGAACTCTTTGTTGCGAGCGTTTGAACTTGTTGCGGCCACAGTGTACACATCGGATATAGATGCCAGTTGGACTAGGTAGATTCCTACCGCTCCGGCGGCACCGGTGATCAATAGGCGTTTTTTATGTTCAGATGTCAGAGAACGACGGCCACCAGGTTTAAAATCATCCCCTCGTACAGGAACGGATATGCCTGCATGATCATATAATGCCTCGTAGGCAGTCTGCGCACTGAGTGGCATTGCGGCTGCAGCATCCCAGGTTAGACTTTTCGGTTTCAAGGCTACTTCATCCTCCGTAACAATACAGTATTCTGCCCATGTACAAGGCCGTTCACCATCAGTCATTCCAAAGATTTCATCACCAGGCTTGAACGAGCTTTGCTGGGAAAAAGTTTCAACGACGACTCCAGACAAGTCGTTTCCGAGAATGGGGTAATCATGGGCATACGTCTCAGGCCATGTTAGTATGTCTCGAATCACTGTTGTGGCCCCGACGCGGACTAAAAGCTCTCCTGGTTTTGACGGCTTAGGGATAGGCAGATCTTTGTCAAGATGTAATGCAGAAGACGGGGCCGGGTTTGCAGAGGAGTATGCAGGCGACGAGGCAGGAGCAGGATGAAGACGAACGGCCTGCATTGTGAGAGGGATATTTCGCCAAAGACGTGCTAAAGGTGAATCTATTGAGAACAGCCTTAGTTGTGCATTGAAAGAAGGTTAAAAACAGATGTAGTCAGTGAATGGTGCACGTAGAGGTGGACGAGAGGGTGAGATCAACCGATTACGCCACTCGAAAGCTCGCTCCACCCAGCCGGTTGCAATGCCAGTGGCATGAATCTGGTTCTCATGGTGAGTTTTCGTCTTCGTCCTGAATCTGCTCGCAGATCAGTAGAACTTATATGGACCCATCCAGGGTACGGCCGTGGTGTTGCATAGGTCTTTTTTTTTTTTTTGAAGAATTGGCCATCGGCTTTTGATGGTGAGGATTCATGAAGATCATCTGCTCATTCAGCGGTGCAATGCAGTGAACAAAGATACGGTATTATTAATATACGTGGCATATAGTTAATGAGAAACGGCAATATCGGCATTAATTTCGGACACCGGACTGACCGTATCGCTAAAGATAAACCATATCTGGAAGCGTCTTGCCAAAAGTAAAACCTAGCACGGGATGTGGGGCCCTGAAACGGTTCGACATAAAAGGTAAAAAAGGAGTTTAAGACAAGGCAGTGAGAAAAATGTACATGGCAGACGGAAGTATAGACATGTGAGAGAGAAGGTAAGAAAGAGAGGTTGGCGTAAATCCAGCTAGGGACGTAAAGTTTACGTCGTAAACAGAATAGAGCCTAAACGATGAGTGCTTTTGTCCGGATCTCGGATGGACCTTGGCATTTCCATACAGAATAAACTCTAAACAAGTCTCATACTCATGAAAATATTGTTGAACTGCATACGCTATTATTATTTGATGCTCTATTTTAAAGTTTCAGCGTCCACTCAATAGCTAAAACGCCGCTCCGGCAACTCCTGGGCTGTGCTTAACTGGTTGCCGACCCGGCTTAGGTACCCCTTAAAAAGGCGCGCACAAAGGAGAGAAGATGAAACAGGGAGGTAAACAAGCAGGGAGATTTGTTCAATAAGCGGCTCTAAATACGACAGCAGAAATAGATTAATATTTTAAATATTCACCAAGCCCCCTTTACGTCATTCCTCCCCCATGTATCAGATTTTGTCCCGTTTTTAATGTTATGTTGCCCCTGCCAGAACCCAAAATAATACAGTAAACACACAACAAACACAGATTCGGCGTTGGTATACAAACATTCCCAAGGCAGGCAAAAACCGCAAACACACCTCACTTTGATTACTGCCAAACACCAAGGCTCGGCACCTGGATTTTAGTCTTGTTAGAGCATGTCGGACCCGCCAGTGCCCACCAGGGTATCATCGCGGCTGTCAGCATCGGCCAAGCTGTCCAATACCTTGTCCAGACGGGTCCATCGAGAGGTGCGCTTTGGTGATTATGTCCTGGGCTCCACGCTTGGACAGGGCGAGTTTGGCAAGGTCAAGCTGGGCTGGCGCAAAGACGGCAAGCTTCCTGAACAGGTCGCCATCAAGCTCATTAGAAAGGATACCGTTCCTCCAAAGTCCACTAGGGAAATTAAGGTGTTTCGTGAAATTAACGCCCTCAAAATCCTGACGCACCCAAACATTGTCCATTTGGAACGGGTAATGCAGAATGAAAAGTATATCGGCATTGTATTGGAGTATGCATCGGGCGGCGAGCTTTTTGATCACATTTTGCAGAATCGATACCTCAAGGACTCGGTCGCTTGCCGCTTGTTCGCCCAGCTCGTGTCCGGCGTCCATTACCTGCATTCCAAAGGAATTGTCCACCGCGACCTCAAGCTGGAAAATCTTCTTCTAGACAAGCATAAGAACATCATCATCACTGACTTCGGCTTTGCCAATTCGTTTGAAAACGACGGCACTGGCTTTGACGATATGATGAAGACGTCATGCGGCTCTCCCTGCTATGCTGCCCCTGAATTGGTCGTTTCAGACGAGAAATATGTCGGTAGAAAAGTCGATGTCTGGTCTTGCGGTGTCATATTGTATGCCATGCTTGCCGGATACTTGCCTTTTGACGATGATCCTGGCAATCCTGATGGTGATAACATTTCTCGTCTTTACAAGTACATCACCACCACTGCTCTCACCTTTCCAGAGTATATCCAGCCAATGCCTCGCGACCTTTTGCGCAAAATCCTGGTCCCTGATCCTAATAAGCGTATTGATCTCAACGCTGTACGTGCGCATACCTGGCTCGCTCCTCATGCCCCCTTTTTGTCGGTTACCCCTCAGGAGTGGGACCAGAGCTACAAGGGAGCCTCTGGAGAAAAGTTCAGGCAACAAAAGTCTACCCCGGCCGATACTGACAGCAATTATAAGCTCAATCGATCTCAGAGTGTTCAGGTCAATGCTAAGCCTGCTGCTTACGCTCATGCCGTGCACAATCATCTCTTCACTCCAGGTCAGGGGACAAGGTCTGGGCCTTCTGCATCCGACACTACGTTAGAATCGCCGGTTTCCACCAATATCACCTCTTCTGCTCATAGTCATCATGCAAGGGCTAATTCCGTTTCTGTGCCACACTCGAAACGGACTTCTGTGCCGGTTTCCAATCCTACTGCACCACTACCACCTAATATGGCACCCCCGGCTGTACCCTCATTTACGAACAGTCAGAACAGAAGATATTCCGTTCAGACCCCTGTTATTCCTAGGGAGCCTCCTACGCAAGTGCCTCGCTTTAATCCGCCTGTCAGGGAGCCAACACCATCATCTGTATCTTCAGATGAGGTGATTACTTCTCTAGATATTCCGGCAGGACCAAGCCCTGAGATTGCTGCTGGAGGAATTTCATCGGAAACGTCGTCGACCGGTAGAAATGCCATTTTTATTCAATCGTCTACGAACAGGCTCCCTCCAGCGCAGACCAAGCCGAGACCCACGTCTTTCCAGCCTATTTCCGGTAATTATTTCCAGAGCTCTCTGACTTCGCTGGGAGGCGATTCTCCACAGGTGCCGGCCTCTTCTCGGCCTCGCGTAGGCGTTTCGCCGGAAACTGCGCTGCCAGGGGAAATCTCTCGCCCGGTCTCATTTATCAGCAGTGGGTATGCGTTAACTAGAGAAAACTCTACAAAGGCAACGGCAGCTCCTGCCGCTCTTATTCAAGGTGCTAAGAACAAAGACAAGAACTTGCATACGGCTACTGAAAGGACAAGTAAAAAGTCTTCGGGCTCCTCTTCTGAAACGCCTGCCTCAAAAGTGCGCTTGTCCAGCGGCGGCAGCGACAAAAGTACAACTCGTTCTCACAAACGGGGCTCAATAAGCATTTCATATGGCATTTCCAAACTCTTAGGAGCGTCATCACCATCTTCTTCTAAAGACACCGGAACTGCAACCTCTCAGGAATCCAAAAAGGCTACCACGCCAACCAAGGAGTCTAAGAGGCGATCTGTTGTGGCAGATAGTGTCACTTCGGATAACGACGACAAGAGATACAGCATACTGAGCTTTTACACCTCGTCCAACGAAGCAATTGCCGAGTCGGCTGAGCATGAGAGTGAGCCAGTAGCGTCGTTGTCTGCTGGGGCTCCTGCTTCTAGTGGTTCTGCAACAGCCGGAAGCGACCAGCGACAGATTTTGGTGCCTCCAGCCGGAAATTCCATGAACCAGCGACACCAACGAGTGACTGGAACCGGCTCGGAGAAAGGCTCTACGCGGCGCAAGAATAATAATAATAATAATAATAATACCGATCAGCCGTCTGCAGCTAGAAGAGTGGTTGATTTCTTCAAAAGGCGGTCTAGAATGTTGTGATGATGCTGTTCAAGTGCATCATGCTGTTTTGTCCATAGTGTTAATCTTAATTATCGTGAATACAAAAAAACACTGATTTATATTAAAATAATGCAGACATACGTATTTACAGCTATGGTATTTTTCAGGGCTTAGTTTGCAAACCAGTCACAGATGAAGGCACCCCTAACTTGTCCATTCCACCATCGGTCGATCTCATATAATTGCCTATTATGAGGTTGGATTTCATGTATTTGGCGACGCACCGGTCGATACAGCACATTTCGCCCTTATTGAGCTCCTCCTCGCCATACAAGCGGGGAATGCACTTTGATTTGCAGCTTTCGAGCATGCTAAACTAGTTAATCAAGTTTGACTTTTGCAGTTTAAACAACCAGCACTCACCCATTAAACAGATGAGTCAAAGACTCGAATTCTAACTGGGCCATATGAAGTCGCTCATCGTTAACTTCCATGGAATTGATGCCCATGGAAAAGAGCGACATGGTGAATAGATGGATAAAGCCAAATTTTCTGGGACTTTGGCGAACATGGTGAAGAGGTAACACAAGGTAGAATGTTAGATACAATGTATATATTTATACGAGTATAGAGCTACTAATACTGTTTATGAAGCTGGCCTGTTAGATAACACTTTAAATTCTTAATGGCTTTACTCACCTTCCATAAAGAGCTGGTTTTGAATGCTTCCGGTGCAACTGGCTCATCGGATTGCTTTCTATATTCTCCAGTCAACCGAAGGTCGCGTGCAAGCACTGAACTGTTAGACTCAAAACTACTTATATACGGTTTCCAAAACATACTTTGTCGTTCCCATTGGTCTGTGCAGTATCTCTCTCGTTTACCGTTGTTCTTAGCAACATGCAATGCGTTCATGCCTGCACCAGCAAACGTGAACAGCTGGAGAAAATTAGTCAATCATGCTCAAATCTCACTATTTATCTGCTAAATGTGTACATACACCAATGATGATGCCATAAGGTAGAAGAGCTTCGAAAGGAATCATACTGTTGGATTGGGTTGAATGGAATTGGATTGATTGGCTGGGAACATAAATAACGAGAGAACAGCTGCGAAGAGAACAGTTAGGCTTTTTCAACAGACTATTTCAATAATGCTCTGGGAAACGGAATAAATGATTATGGCGAGTTTAGAGGATTAAAGAAGTGCATTGGACATCAAATTTACTTTATCCACTAGCAATGTCTTTAGTCCCCCATACAATTACACTGGCAAACCTACGCTTTACTTTCAATACAGCTGGGTTTTTTTTATGCTCGGTCTCACCGACACTCCCTTCATCCATAATCATTATCGCTGCAATCATAATATTATAATTTTTAATGAATCTGCATCTTTCGTCTCATATACACTAGCTCATCTAGATGCTCGATGGGTACAGCATGACTCTAACCGTAGCACCAAATGTCTTGGGGGGAAGATTCTTCTTGAAATTGGCTCGGACTGCTCCAGAGTTTCCATGCGTACGAGTGATCTTGCCCCAGATGACTCTGTGCTTAGTGCCTCGAACTTCCTTGGTGGCTCGGTACACAAAAGCCACTCTCTTTCCGAGGTAAAACTGTGCTTCCTCAGGTGAAGAAACACCCTCTGTAACGTTAGTAATCGAGTTTTGATTGAAATAGGTCGTTTTAGTAGAACTAGCTTGTTGTTTGTAGGCTGCCGAGTATCTACGGATCAGTGATATGTCCAAATAAGACCCGGAAACGCCTATAACACTTCACGGATACCTATAAGAAATATTACACTTAATCCTGCGATAACTAATCTCATGTACAGATCAAAAAGTCCCCCACTCGGTTCGACAAAGCCATTCACATTGAACCCAGCCAGTCCCATATCATCGTTACTTACCAATCTTAACGAGCGAAATGTTGGGGTGAGTCAGATTCTTAGAACGCTGATAAGAAACGTGCTTGCCGTTCACGTACAGTCGGTGACCCTCAGCCATTTTGTGTGCTTTCGTTTGTAGTTGATGTCAAAGTTGATGATAGTTGTAGAAGTGAGTGGATCCAAGTGAATGCTTGTGTTGAGTCGTTCTGAAATGTACAATATGTGACTGCTTGCTGCAGCCCAAAAATTTTTTGGCTAGCCCTAGCCCAAGGCATATATAAAGAGGTGATGGTCCCATAGAAATTTTTTTTCTTCATAGCGACGTACTTCATAGGATCATTTCTATAGGTCACGTCCTTCTTTGAGCTCTTCTCAAGAGCCACAGAATCCAACTTGGTTGATGAGAGGATACCTGCGCACCCTAGAGTGAGAATACATAGATGCTGTTGCTTGACTCGGATGCTTTTTTGCTGCGATCAAGACTATTTATGCCTCATTGAGTGATCTGTGCTGTCAATACATGCTGTGAAGTGTCATCTTAGGATCTGTCGATACCTCTATGGTCTTTGGATCGTTGAGCTCGCAGTATCTATTAGGTGATTAGTCCAGTATGTGGTGTGGATTCTGAGGAGCGATGATCTCGGCCCTTTGTATGTGCTTCTCCGGGAGAGTTACACTGGGTGGGTGCGTACGGTTGTCTGACAAGTTTATATTTTACTGTGGTATTGTGAATTGCTGAATGTTGGGCTGACAAGTAGAAGATGTTTGAAGTCGAAGCTACAATATGTATGAAATATGTATAAGAATTCAGACATTTGCATTGATAAGATAAAACTCGCGTGGTATTATATCAAGTACGTTATCAAGCAATCCAGAATTATCCGTATAAATTGACATTCCTTCTAAATTGAGATTCCTTCCGTCCACTTTTGTTCCATTCCTCATACTGCCGAAATCCCAATAAGCCGTTAGCATCGTTAAATTCCGCTTTCAGTGCCAACCATGGAATGGAAGCGGTCGACAGCGTGTGAGAATTGCAAAAAGGCTAAGACCAGATGCGATTTCGAGCTGCCATACGACGATTCCTGTAAGAGATGTAAGAAATTCGGACTTGGCTGCGTCGTAGTTGAATCCCGTCGGAAACGACAAAACAAGAGCCAGAGGATATCAAAAGACCCGCCGTCGCCGAATAAGCACACGTCTGTCGCTGATAAGGCTTTTGATAGTAAATATGCGACTGTGACCCAAGATTTAGTAGAAAATCTCACATTAAAGCAGGTCCGACGTCTGGACTGCTTCGCCGTGGCTCTGGAATTAGGCCTATTTACACTGGAGAGCGCACATCTTTTTTATGATTTATTCGAAGAAGCAGGTACTATTATACCCGTCGCGACAAAGTTAGACTTGCACTTACTTGCTGAAGAACGGCCCGTATTAGCCTTGACCATAGTCACAGTATGTGCACTGTGCTCCACAACCGAAAAAGCAAAAGCCCGGATCAAATTCCTCGAACGCGTATTGACTGAGAGATGTTGGGTTGATAAAATCGCTTCATTGGAATTAGTTCAATCGCTGATACTTGTGTCTCATTTTACTGCCGTTACTCTCAAAGAGCACTCGTACACTTCGTGGCTCTCAGTATGCAGTTCGATGTCCGACTTTCTGAATCTGGAACAAACTGTTATCGACATAATCTCCAGTAATGCTGGTAGTTCTGCAACTTCTGTTATCAAATCGACAAATGGCACTGACGTCACCAAGTATTATCCTCCGGAAACCCTTCTTCAAATATACATTTTAAAATTTAACATAGACGCCGCGGCTTCCTTTTTTTATGGCCGCCCGGGAAGCAATGTCACGCCTCGTGTGAGGCAGATATTGAACTGGTGCCTTGACAGCAACTTCGCAGAGCTAGAACTTACAGCTTGTTTGACTAATTCACTTATCACCTGGGGGGATTTCAGCTCCGCTTTGCTTAGCTGCCCTCTTGAAGACGTTGAAAAACAAGTATCTATTTATAATGATAGTGTCGTTGCCCTGCATAGCATTGGCCAGCGTGCTCAGCAGGTTGCACTGCATTCTCCTGGCAGATCTCTGGTGCTATCACACTTCATACAAACCAGGTGCAAATTGATCATATCTACTATAGAAGAGATCTTGTTGAGCAAACTCATTGTGAATCAATCACAGCCGGAATTGCAGGTCAAATTGGCACGGCATATCTTCGATGTGAGCATGGAATGCTTCGAAGCCGCCATAAATGTAACTTCCAGGTCACTGAGATATCCACGATTCATCTACTTTCGTCCCTTGCAATCGTTGATGGCGTTGACCAGGTTGAAAGCGCTTAGTATTTGCCTGAAGGCTGACGGCATATCTCTCTCTTCTGAGTTTCTACTAGCACAAGTCGAACGCGCGCGCGATTTGTATTTGCACCTAAAGAACGTGACCGTCTTGGCTGAGGAGGTGTATTTGGACTATTTTTTCAAAATGGAGAAATGGTTGAAAACTATATTGGCATTCCAGAGTGATACGGATACATCATCTCTTAGTATCACAGACTATGTGATGCCGATACCTCATGAAAAACTAACGTCCGAGATATTTCATCAGAAGCTTTTCAATGTTTTGACGGGGCAATCTCGTAAAGATGACAAGGTACAGCCGAATGGGGATGGTTCTCAAAGTGCGTTTCGTCCTAATGTGGAACTTTCCGTAGAGCCTGTTACGGCCGTGACTGATGTCATGCCGAATATGATGAAGGACGGAGATACGGATAATTATGGCAAGAGCCAATTTGATGACATACTTGAAGCTCTTTTTGATGACGGTTCAGGCTACATTTTGTTTTGAGATATGGTTTGTTTGAAGAGACGTGTAAATAGCAACTTTAATTTATTATCCATGATAGCTGAAATATAGAAGAACATACGCTATTAAATGATTTTATGCCATATTCAACTTTCATGATTGTTTGTCTTTTGCCTGATCTCTGAGATAAGATGAAGATTACTAATCCGAATATCCATCGCGCCGTCCACTACCATGATCGGATGGAAACGACAGACAGCGTGCGAGAGATGCAAGAAGTCGAAAACAAGATGTGAATACAACGGCCCGTTCGAGTCGACCTGTACAAGATGCCGGAAAGCTGGTGTCACGTGCATCCAGCTGCATTCGGTTCGCAAGAGAAAGGCAAGTCCAGCCAATCTACCCGATAAACGCCAGAGAGAAGATAAGACGCTCGTTGTACGAAACGCAGTGCTAGTGGAACAGCTGACGATAGCTCAGCTTCAGAGAACCGACTGTTTTGATGTCGCGCTGGAGATGAACTTGTATACAATGGAGAGTGCTCGTTTGTTCTACGACCTCTTCATGTCCAGTATGGGGCCAATGGCTCCACTTGGTCCTGCGGATGAGATGGGGCTTGAAAAAATGGTTGCTGAGAGGCCGTTGTTGGCATTGACAATGGTTACTATATGTGCATTGTGCTCTACCAAGGAGATGGGCGAGGCCCGAACTCTATTCTTGGAGAGAGTTTTCATGGAGCGATGCTGGGCTGAACAAGCTGCTTCGTATGAGCTCGTTCAGTCTGTTCTTATCGCTTGCCATTTCACGGTAATTGCAACTAAACCAAGGTCTATGGGATTTGTGACCTTGACTGATTACGCCAGGTCTGTATGTGAGCATTTGAATCTGGAACAGAGCATACTGGAAGATATCCGTCAGAGCTCGCAGCATACACCACCGAACTCATCCACTCGTCCTGCACTATTTTCAATTAATAACACTGATATCTCGCAGTACTATCCCCTGAAGACTCGCATATTACTTTTCTTCTTGTTAGACAGTATAAGTGTGTGCATAGCCTTTTATTACGGCCGCTCTGTTCCAGATATGTCTCCGAATTGGAACGTACTGTTAGACTGGTGTATCAGCTCCGATAACGATGACTTCCGTCAACTCATTTGTTTCTCAAAAGTCGTCCGTCATTGGACTGGATCTGTATCCTCAATTCTTAATTCTAACCGGGACGATGTCCCTCACATGATGCTTCTCTATCAGAAATCTCGCGAATCACTTAGCAAAATCAAAAGTGAGATTTTAGCTGATTACAAGTATGATGATAATACCACATATCCATGGATGATTGAAATGATTGGTGATAATACTATTACTTCTTGTGCAGAAATGCTCTTGAGTTCTCTTATTTTAAACAGCCAGCATCCCGAGCTACAATCGGACCTCTCCGCAGATATTGTCAGGATCAACATGAATTCCATGCAGAGGACGATTGAATTAACCAACAAATCTCTTCGATACCCTCGTCATGTTTACTGCCGCCCGTTACAATGCCTGCTGTCGCTTTCGCGTCTTCGCGTACTGGGCTACTGTTCTGACGGCACTGTCCAAGTGACGTCACAAGAGATAACTACTCTCTGCAAAATGATCAATGAGCTTATCGCGAGGTTGCGAAGCGTGTCTATTTTCGCTGACAGGATCTACAACGACATTATGCCTAGTTTAGATGGTTGGTTAAAGATGCTATTAGACACGCAGGTCGAGGTCAATATTCTAATCGATACTTCAAAAGGCATGGGTCCTCCTCCTGTGCGGAAACTCACGGCAAATGTCTTGCAGCAGCAACTAGGAACATTATGGAACCAGAAGCGATATAGTGCTTCAGATAACTTCAGTATGGAGTTTGGAAGCACCAGTGATTCGGTAAGTTCTGGTTCCGTCGATACCGCTAGCCCATTACCGTTTGAAGGGGCTCCTCTTGTGGACAATGGCACAAAGCTAAGAAAAGGATCTTTACCATTCCTTTCAGAAAACGGTAACGAATTCGATGACATTCTTCAGCAGCTCTTTAACGTTTCTGGTTATGTATAACTTAATGGGTAACAATTGTCTGCGCTACATGCCAGGGTTACTAAAACGTGGCCGTTGATCTGCCGTAAGCGCAGTTACTCTGAACTATCAAACTAAACCTTTATTCATCAGACCTAAATACGAGACACTATACTAATCCGTCATTCCCCATAAAGCTTAAGGCTGAGGGAAATCTCCAAATTTAGGGCCAAAATATCCAGGGTCAGTGGGTACTGGAACAAGAGCCGCCATAGTGGGGTCTTCCTGCCCATTATAATCAACCCCTGTCTGCTTGGGTCCACCATACATGACATCATTACCCCACCAATTGATGGTAGCTATATGATTGTATTCTGTTGAGAAGAAAATGATTATCTGAGCCCAGGCAACGCCAGTTCCTAACGCTGCGTACAGAATGTAGTTGTACTTTCTCCACCAGGCGAGATAGTGCTTTCGGATGTAGTTATTGAAGACAAATCCCAGGTAAAAGCTTCCAGTCGTGTAATAGAAACTGGATGGCGCCCATAGAGCAACACCTTGCAGAAGAACCAAGGGATGAAGTCTGCGGAAATATCGGGGCTTCCACATATCCAAGAGGTAGAACGGCAAAGGCACAAATACACCGATCAAAAACGAGTATTTCAGAACTTTGTAAATTCCGTTCAGATAAATATTCGGCCCAAGCGTACCCCATAGCACGTACGAAGTGTAATTTGATCTGTTCGTTTGGCACGTAAACTTTTGCTTATTGCCCGGATCGCAGTAGTCTTTCACACCTGTGAATTGCCACTTGAGAATGGCCATTGTGGTGAAGATTGTCACCAGCGTTCCGGTATATTGAACACGGAACAGCGCCCGGGACGGAATTCGAGCATAATGCGTCTGCTTCTGGTTTGTAATATAGTTTTGCGCTTGTTCCCAGAAATTATTCGCAACACACTGGCAGATCATCATAGCATTGGCATTATGAGGAATCATGTAGCCAATTAAAACCTGGATCAAAATTCCAACCTGCACGTAGCAATTCGTTGTAGCATATAACATGGCAATAGGAATGATGAACACCATGTTGATAACAATTGCAAAAAATACGGACCATACCGGCGTGATTGTTTCTTTGTAGCACTCCACAGTGATGATGAAGATAACGATTCCAAACAACAAGGTAGCGGCAAACCACCACTCGGGGACCTCGGGAAACACTTCAAGATTCCTCGTAAATGGATCAGAGTAGAGGCTTCGTGCCGCCTCTGAGCTTCGTCGAATAGAGTACCAGGCCGATTTTATAGAAGTCCAGAGCTCATTTCTGAAGTATAAGATAGCATAGACAACACATGCAGGAAAGAAAGCAAAAGAGGCCGCATTGTATACAAGATAGCCTGCCGACAGAAATGCAGGGGAGTAGTCATTGTATCCTGTCAAGTTGAGCTTGTTATGTGGTGTCAATATTTTCGAAACATTATAAGTCTGGCCTGTGTTATCATATATTCCATTAACATTGATTGGAAGATATTGCGTGTAGTAAGACTTGCTAAAATATATCCCAATAATCGCGATGAATCCAACCCATTGGCCTAGATAGTAGGTCCATGTCGTATACCAGGGGCTTACCATTCCGCATGGAAAAGAAGTGGCACCACCTGTTCCCATAAGGATATTCCAATCGAACGAAGGGATTGGATTAAGTCCAAGTCCGCTGAATATTCCAGTAACTGCAGCAAGTTTGACATTGCTAGGAGCGATCCATGTCGGCCAATTGAAGTACGAAAGAGCTTGAAACACAAAGTTCGGGAACCAGTACCAACAAAAGGAATACAAGGTGAATATCAGCAAAAACGAAAATCTTCCCAGCGTCCATCCGTGAATTCTTTCTTTGACTGACGGCTTGGCCAGAGCTCGATTCATGGCTAACAGTGGAAGTACACCGAACCAAACACATCTAACTGGATATATGAGCAACCCTCGCAGAATACCAGCAATACCGTACCCAGTAAATGAAGAGGTAAGTGATAGTAAAACCATAAAACCATAGTTTCCTGCCCATTTTTCTTTGAAGAAATAATCTGAGTGTAAGACGGTTATATAGTTAAATGAGAACGGACTCCCATCTACTGCCGACATCATTTGCGTAGCCAGCATTTGCTCTTTAAATGACCACGGTCCTGGATTCAATGAAAACCTTCTGCCACGCCAGGAAAACCCCCAATCCGGAAGAATTAGTTCAAAGAGACGGCCTGTGGGGTAGATGATCAACTGCAGTGCCTCGAAACTAAGAGTAATACTAGGGTAACGATTTCCAAAAAATGTTCCTACAATAGCACCAGCATTGGCATATATGAGACCAATGATATACATTCGAATTGTTTCAGCAGGCTCATCGGGATTGTCAAGGACTGATGTTGATGCCCTTACCTCAGGGTACGGTGACCAATCGCAGCAAAGAACAGCTTGAAACTTGGTATCAAACTCATAATCATCAACTGATAATTGCGGGTTTGATTCTGGCCCCTCTGATAGGGCTTTCAGCATACAAAAGTAGTCATATGACATATTGATATCGCCGTCGTGGTAAGACACGATTTCCTTCAAAGTCTCGCGGGCTTCTTCCCAGGTTCTCTCACCCAATCTCTGCATGATGAAATTTGCTTCTTCCAGAGTCAAGTCTAGGTCAAATTCCTTGCAAGCATGTTCCAAACGTGCTTCGAGGACGTCATCGTTAACTTGCTCTTGGAGGTCAAGCTTTTTCTCATCCTCTGCAAAGGTAGACATTATTCACTCACAGTGCTTCTGCGAAAGGCTGCAATCATACCTTTTGATCGTCTTTTTATGTTGCGCATGTTTTATTTCTTTTTTTTGTTTTCTTGAGATGCGACATCTTATCATCGCAATAGATAGTATCCAACCACTAAAAAAAGCCGGATATGAGGTCTTTTCTTTTCATAAAAGTTGCACTCGATGCAAATCTTTCCAGGAACGTTACAGATTCTATATCAGTGGGCGAGACAAAAGTAGCCATCGCGAGACCCATCGTGACGAAAATCCAAAAATATTAGGTCAAAATGAGCTGAAAAGAGAAACCGATAAGAAAATCATACCGAAAAAGGTACCTGGACAAAAAATCCCGCAACAAACAGGGGCAGAAGGTTAGGGCGATGCCGTGCACTGAGCGCTTGATGATCCTTGTTATCAGGAAAAAATTTTTAGGGCGTCTCCAGGCGTCTGGAAAAGCAAGCTAGAGCTTGATTTTTCGTTGCGTTGAAGTCAATATAACCAGAATAAGGAAAATAAACTTTGAATTCAAAATTATCGCCGCGTATAAGGTTTGCAAGATATTTTTGCTGGGTTGAAGAGGTCGCACCGCCTTTCGGTGACTGTTACGTCATTGAAATTTGAGCCGCATTTCACGCAATTGCATGTTCTCTTGCAAAACAGCAATTTGACATCTACAGTAAAAACTAGTTAGTCAAACCAAGAATTATCGGAAAGACTATATATTGGTAATTTTTTGCTTATTGAGCACCTTCTGATAGCTCGTGCGCAACGTTGGCGAAGAAACAATGCGATACTATCATTATTCACAATCCACAACACAAAACAAATTCAGCATTGCCCGTACCTATAAAACAAAATCTTAAACTTTACATTACCTACGGCTGAGGAAAGTCTCCAAACTTGGGTCCAAAATATCCCGGATCAGTAGGTATTTGGACAAGAGCGGCTACAGTAGGTACGTTCTGACCATTATAGTCAACACCTGTCCCATTGGGTCCACCATACATGACATCATTTCCCCACCAGTTGATAGCGGCCAAATGCTTGTAACCTGTTGAGAAGAAGATGATTATCTGGGACCACGCGACACCGGTTCCCAACGCTGCATACAAAATATAATTGTACTTCCTCCACCAGGCCAGATAATGCTTCCGGATGTAGTAATTGAAAAAGAACCCTGAATAAAAATTTCCAGTGGTATAATAAAGATTCGATGGTGCCCACAGATAAACACCCTGAATAAGAACCAAAGGATGGAGTCTGCGGAAATACCTAGGCTTCCAATAATCCAAGAGGTAGAAGGGAATAGGAATAAACACCCCAATTAGAAAAGAATATTTGAGAACCTTGTAGATTCCGTTCATATAAATCTTCGGTCCGAGCGTACCCCATAGCACGTAGGTAGTGAAACTGGCTCTGACACTCGCGCAAGTGAACTTCTGCTTGTTAGTTGGGTTGCAGTAGTCCTTCACGCCAGTGAACTGCCACTTGAGAATAGCCATTGTCGTGAAAATTGTCACCAATGTACCAGTATATTGGACGCGGAATAGTGCGCGAGAAGGAATTCGTGCATAGTGTGTCTGCTTTTGATTTGTGATATAATTTTGTGCTTGTTCCCAGAAATTATTTGCAACACACTGGCAGATCATCATGGCATTAGCGTTATGAGGGATCATGTAGCCAATTAGAAGCTGGATAAATACACTAACCTGCACATAGCAATTTGTTGTAGCATATAAGATGGCAATAGGAATGATAAATACCATGTTGATAACAATCGCAAAAAATACTGACCACACCGGTGTAATTGTCTCTTTGAAGCATTCCACAGTAATAATGAAGACAACGATGCCACACACCAACGTAGTGACAAACCACCACTCAGGAACCTCAGGGAACACTGAAAGGTTCCTCGTAAATGGATCAGAGTAGAGGCTTCGTGCCGCCTCTGAGCTTCGTCGGATAGAATACCAAGCCGACTTTATAGAAGTCCCGAGCTCATTTCTGAAGTATAAGATAGCATAGACAATGCAGGCAGGAAAGAAAGCAAAAGAAGCCGCAGTAGATACAAGAAAACCAGCCGAGAGAAATCCAGGTGAGTAATCATTGTAGCCTGTCAAATTGAGCTTGTTATCTGGCGTTAAAATTTTTGAAACATTATAAGTCTGTCCTGTGTTATCATATAAGCCAGCGACATTGATTGGCAGATATTGTGTGTAGTAAGACTTGCTGAAGTATATGCCGACGATCACAATGAACCCCATCCATTGGCCAAGATAGTAGGACCAGCTCGTGTACCAGGGGCTTACCATCCCACTCGGGAAACTATAGCCCGTATTTCCCAGAATAACATTCCAGTCGAAAGTAGAAATGGGGTTGAGTCCAAGTCCGCTGTATATTCCAGTAATTGCAGCGAGTTTGACATTACTGGGAGCGATCCAGGTTGTCCAATTGAATGTCGAAAGTGCCTGAAATACAAAGTTGGGGAACCAGTACCAACAGAAGGAATAGAGTGTGAATAGCAGCAAAAACGAGAATCTTCCCAGAGTCCATCCATGAATTTTTTCTTTAACCGACGGCTTGGCCAGAGCTCGATTCATCGCCAACAGTGGAAGTACACCGAACCATACACATCTGACTGGATATATTAAAAGCCCACGCAAAAGACCTGCAATTCCGTACCCAGTAAATGATGATGTAAGAGATAGTAATACCATGAAACCATAATTTCCTGCCCACGCTTCATTGAAAAAATAGTTAGAGTGCATTGCCGTTATGTAGGTGAAAGAGAACGGTGTACCATCCACTGCAGACATCATTTGTGTAGCCAGCATCTGCTCCTTAAATGCCCACGGTCCTGGATTCAATGTGATTCTTTTACCGCGCCACGTGAATCCCCAATCCGGAAGAATCAATTCGAAGAGACGGCCTGTGGGGTATATGATCAACTGCAGTGCCTCGAAACTGAGTGTTATACCAGGTTGGCGATTGCCAAAGAATGTTCCTACAATAGCACCAACATTAGCGTATATCAGGCCAATGATATACATTCGAATCGTTTCAGCTGGCTCATCAGGGTTATCAAGGACTGATGTGGATGCCCTGACCTCAGGGTACGGTGACCAGTCGCAGCAAAGAACGGCTTGAAACTTGGTAGCAAACTCATAATCATCAACTGACATTTGTGGATTTGATTCTGGTCCTTCTGATAGGGCTTTCAGCATACAAAAGTAGTCATACGACATGTTGATGTCGCCGTCGTGGTAAGACACGACATCTTTCAGAGTATCGCGGGCTTCTTCCCAGGTTCTCTCACCCAATCTTTGCATGATGAAATTTGCTTCTTCCAGCGTCAATTCCAAATCGAACTCCTGGCAAGCATGTTCCAAGCGCGCCTCCAGGACGTCATCCTGGACTTGCTCTTGGAGGTCAAGTTTTTTCTCTTCAGGAAAATCCGACATAAGTTAAACCGATTGGAGACTTACGACATTTCAATGAACGAAACATTAGTTATATATAATTTTGATCATCGTTTCTTTTTCTTTCATGATGAGATGCTTGATGTTTCTGCTGCACCACTCTCATGCGGCGGGTAGTGTGTTATCGGATGTCGTATTCAATGAAAATCTCTCAAGACGATTAATTGGTCGACTGACAAAGTTATCAAGGGCTTTGATAAACGTAGCTAATTTTTGCGTCAAAATAGTTCAACCATTGTTGGCGGAAACAGAAGTCGATCGGGAGATCGCACAAAAGAAGAATCCAGCCCACTGCGGCAGCACAAGTTTACTCCCACATGTCCCATTTTTTTTCTTTTTGGTACAGAGGTATGAAAAAATACCCTTGAAACACATCGAAAAGTAGATTTTTCTTTTTCTGTCTTGGTTGCTGATGTGTGCAGCCGTCGGCGACAAATCGAACTAGGTACCTCATCTCCAGGAACTGCAAAAATAGCCAAACATCAGCAAAAAAAAAGCTATGCAAGTATTACCCCGAATTAGAGTGAAAATTCTATTTGAATATCGTTTTGATTTGCAAGAGAAATCGCTCAATTTGGAGGACCTTTTCCCGCGCCTTTGCTTTTTTCTTATTTTGGTTGCCGTGCCTAGCCGTTTTAGGCGCTGGTATCCCTCATCACCACAACCACATCTCGCCCTGCCACTATTTTTCAAGCTGTTGCTTTATGCTAACCGCTGAATTTCGTTAATAATAGCGATTCAGCTTTCGAAGCGTGACTCCTGATTTTCCTAAATGTCAATCGGTAATAAAATTTAGCAATCTATGCAGTTTCCACAGTCGTACAAATTTTTTGCGGCATTTTCCCCACTTCGCCAGTACTACATCTAAATTTGTCCATTCCGCAATCCAATAATTCTGAAGACTCAGGAACAGTATTGGATAAAGAACCGCAATAAATAATCGCAGTAATACAGATGCATTATACTGCAAGCGTCACTTCTGAGAAGTCATGGATTGGCGTATTATTCTGGTCGGTTCTCCATGTCGTAATCGGCAAAAAAACCACGCATTTGCGCCAATTCCCAAAATCAAAATTGGCGAAAGCCTGATTGGTCATTCTTAATTTGTTTATCTCTTATTTTGAATCTTGGCGCAGTCTCTCCTGGATGACCATAGTAGTAGGTCAACAAATTCCATCACTTTGGCGGCAGTCTTGGCACGCATCTGGTACCTGCCAAGGCTTCTATTGTTTGGTGTACCTGCGTCGTGTCGGGCCATTTTGGGGGGCCCCTGCCTACGTCACTTAGAGCCCACACACAAAATGTAACTCCACTTCGTTTCTCCTGTCGCTGTAATGTGATTTCCTACCCTCTGTCGAGTATACGCGTGTATTCTCTCCTTAGCGCATCTTATCTGAGATGTTCTTAATTAGAAATCTAACGCAATGAGAAGTCGATTTGATGTATGGCTAACATACAAAAGAGGTTTGACGTCACATTTCCAACTCACGGACAATAACCTGCTCTTTGCATTTGTTCTACTCCATACCATGATGTGGGGTCATCCGTAGTGCGTAATTTCGTATACTAGGTGTGTAGATAAGACGTGATACATCGGGAGAATCGGAAGCTCGATTGGGTACGCTGCATATCTGGCGGATGCAACATTCACCATATCCGATAGCAGCAATTACTAAACTAGAATTAACGGATGAATTCTAGCATTTGATAAAAGCTAACTGCTAATATCTGCTGGTGAAATTATGCTGCTCAGCTTCCATGCTAACTTTGCTGGTTGTAAATAGTCCTATCTCCGGTGCGCCGCACGGTGCAAAAGCCGCCCATTCTTCCGCCAGTGTGTGACCAATGTCATGATCAACCTTAAGTCCGTTGTAAGAATCTAGTTCAGATCACTAAACTGATCTTGATCAGTAGCTTGACTAAAGAAGCCGAAACAAACTAGTGCATGTATCAATTTTACAATTAGTGCCCAAACAAATTAGTAGTTCAACGATTGTATGTGCATGTGTTTGGCTCCCTATCGTAAATCGCTCCTAAACCGTTTCTAGATGTCTTCCATAACAAAATTTCGTCTGGTCCGTTCAGCAAATAATTAGACAATTCCAACGTTATTACTGCCTCAGAAATAAAGGAATCAATGCTAACCATTTATACGAATTACGCTGCGATCAATTATAGTTGCCATAGATAGTTGCATTGTCAGTATCTTCTCTGTCTGAAAGGTATTCAAATATGTGATACGTCAGCTATGCAGAAAGATACCGGATCAACAAGACTGTTTTTGATGGTGGATCAAGCTTCTTGCGATCGTATATAAGAATCTAACTAAAAATACCGAATTAGAATAAAGCTTACGCAAACATATTGTCCAATGGCGAATGTTCCAAAAAATTCCCCAATTTTGCTTATCGACTCGCAATTTACCTGCCTTTTCTAACTATGATCTTGCATAGATTTCCAACAAATGTTGCACAATCGTGGTTCTGATACCACTTATCCCATGTTAACTAACCTAATACTTTGCATTCAACTCGACTTAGGTACAATCAATTTTTGGCCTTGTTTTTTCTATTTATTGCTTTCAGAGTGATAGTAGGCGTGAATTACTATATAGCTTGTCTTTATTTCTCTCTGGCTGCTGCTAAATTAAGGTGACTCGTTGTAGCTAAAAAAAAGCAATTTTGATAAGAGGTAGACGGTGTTTTTATAGGCAAAAAAATGATAATATAACTCGCAAAAAGGTTGCATCACATTACATGTAAATCTATTTAAGGAGTTCACTTTCCCTAATGTATAGTTCTAGGACTGAATTTGCTCCTTGGAATGTCTGATTCGGCCATTGAAGAGAAAAAAGTAGGCGGTTATACCGTTGAGGTTAGCGATGATACGCTGACCCGCTTGGAGCATGCTTGTGCTGAATTCAAGCTTGAGCTGACCATTGAGGAAACCAACTTCATTCTTCAAAGACTCGATGAAAGAACTTGGGAAGAAGCTGTAGAAGTACTTGGGGAAGTCGTTAAAGTTCATGATGGTGATGTAAATCTTGATTACGACTACTATCTCCGCTTGAAAGCCTTATCAGAGGGACCAGAATCAAATCCTCATCTTTCTCTAGAAGATTATAAGTTCGAAGCTAAATTCCAAGCTGTCATATGTTCAGATTGGTCACCGTACCCTGAAGTTCGAGCATCCACCTCAGTGTTAGACGATCCAAATGAGCCAGCAGAAACCATACGAATGTATATTGTGGGGCTTGTATATTCTAACGTTGGTGCTATTGTTGCGACTTTTTTTGGCAATCGTTATCCTAGTATAAGTCTTGGGTTCCTTGCTTTGCAGCTTATGATTTATCCCAGCGGCCGGCTACTAGAGTTCATCTTTCCCGATTGGGGATTCGTATGGGCTGGAAAGCGGTACTCATTAAATCCCGGTCCGTGGTCATTTAAAGAGCAAATGCTGGCTACACAAATGATGTCGGCAGTAGACGGTACACCTTTTGCGTTCACGTACCTGACTGTTCAACGATCTAGCTATTTCTTCGATGAAAAGTGGTCTGGGTCATGGGGATATATGCTTCTTCTATCTTTCTCGTCTTCATTTACAGGATATGGTATTGCCGGTATTCTGCGTGGAATGTTGGTCTATCCTGTCCGCTGTGTCTGGTGGGGTGTGCTGCCGCTACTTGCTATGAACCGCTCGCTGACAAAACCTGATATCAAAGAAAATCTCCATGGATGGACTATAGGCCGATTTCCGTTTTTGCTACTTTTCACTCTGATATCTTTCTGCTGGTACTGGTTTCCTGAGTTTGTGTTTCAGGCTCTTTCGTACTTCAATTGGACTACTTGGATTTCTCCGCAGAATGTCAAATTGGCATTGATTACTGGAGTGTATAACGGTCTTGGGCTCAATCCGGTTTCGACTTTTGACTGGAGTGTTATTGGCGGAGGAGCAATGGTCAGCCCATGGTATGCAACTTGGGTCGGATACTTGGGACAGTGGCTGGGCTTCTTTGTTATAGTGGCCATCTATTTCTCAAAGTCATATTATACTCAATATCTATCTATCAATCAGGCAGGTATATATGACAATACTGGAGCTTCGTATAATACGTCTAGAATCCTGAAAAATGGCAAACTTGACATTGTCTCATACAACGAATACTCCCCTGCATTTTTGACGGCAGGAGCTCTCGTTAATTATGGTGCTGGGTTTGCGCAGCTACCTGCATGTGTTGTTTATGCAATATTGTACTATAGGAATCAGTTCTGGATTGCGGTTAAAGCTATGTGGTATTCAATGGCAAGGAGTTCCGAACGAGCTCGTTCTCTATACACGGACCCTTTCACTAGAAACCTATCTGTATTTCCTGAGGTTCCTGAATGGTGGTTTGGTCTGACTCTGGTGTTTAGCCTCACGTGCTTTATCATAATGGTGGAGGTCTATAGAGAGACAGAGACGCCGGTGTGGTCCGTCTTTTTTGCAATTGTATTAAACCTGGTATTTATAATACCAATTGGCATTCTTTACGCCTACACAACTTGCTATATCGACCTCTCATTGTTCATTCAAATTCTCATTGGCTATATGATTCCTCACAATGCTAACGCCATGATGATCTGTCAGTGTGTAGCTAATAACGTCTGGGAACAGGCTCAGAACTATATCAGCAACCAAAAGCAGACTCATTACGCACGAATTCCTTCTCGTGGTCTCTTCAGAGTTCAATATACCGGAACATTTGTCACAATATTTACATCATTGGCTATTCTCAACTGGGAATTCACTGGCATCAAAGACTACTGTGATCCTAAGCAGCCAGAGAAGTTTACCTGTCAAAGTAACAGATCCAGTTATGCGTCATATGTCTTATGGGGTACACTTGGACCAAAGATATATATGAATGGGCTCTATCCAGTTCTAAAATATACGTTTTTGATTGGTGTTTTTATTCCCTTTCCCTTCTACTTGTTGGATAGGCTGTATCCTGGCGTTTTCCGAAGGATCAATCCTCTAATTCTTCTAAATGGACTTGGAACTTGGGCTCCTAGCAATTTCTATTATACGACTGGAAATTTCTACATTGGCTGGCTGTTCAACTACTATCTTCGAAGGCATTATCTTAAGTGGTGGAGAAAGTACAATTATATTCTATATGCAGGATTGAACTGCGGGGTGGCCTTTGCTCAGATTATTCTGTTCTTTTCGACCAGTTACAAACACTTGGCCTCCATCAGTTGGTGGGGTAACGATGTCATGTATGGTGGAGCTAACCAAACGGGCGCTGATTACCTAGGGACTCCTTTGGTTCCGCTCCCCGAAAAGGGTTACTTTGGTCCTGATCCTGGACAATTTCCTCAGCCTTAAAGAGCACTGAGTTCGTTAGTTTGGAACTTTACAGTAATATTTGAAATTTGACTATAACCATATCTATAATAATAATAGATACTAAGGATTAGATATCGTTTGGACTGTTTGCAGTACCACCAATGGGGTGCGGGGGCTTCTCCAACAAACTTGCTTGAACCCGGAATTACGTTAATTTAACAGTGTAACCCTTTAGCTGTTACAATAGTAGATGGTTCACCGTTCTTTTCTATTATTCCTGCGTTTTCTGAACGGTTGTATTGTTATCATCAGGCGTCAAAGCATTCTTAGAAAATCCGTGCTTATCGACCCGCCATTCTTTCCCTCGTTTGGCACTTGATGCTTCAAAAGAGCTGTCGGAAAAATTTCCTTTACCAACAGATAGATTTACTTCGCAGCAAAAAATCTTGAATCGCATTGAACACTGTTTTCTAGATGAGAAACTTTCGTACCGCGATGTCTAAGGTTAAGCTCTGTACAAGGTTGCGCCGTCTCTTCTACCACCACAAACATTCAAACGCGCAAGAACGGCGCTAGAAAAATTGCAAGAGTCCGCTTGTAAAAAATTCCCTGTGATAGCTGACCACCCGGTCTTTCTTAGTTTTAATTGTAAATAGATCAGCTTCAGACGTGGACTATCTGCATTCATCTTATCTAGCAACTTTTACGGCATCGATTCGATGCGACATTCAAAAAAAGTAAACATGTCCTAAAGTACGCGATGCGGGATATAACATAACAATCTTGATAGGACTGCATGTATCCACTATCTCTATAGATTTTCTTACAAGGTTCTAAGATGTAGCTCTCTGTAAATAGTTTTCTAAATTTGACCGATGTTGTCGTAACTAACGTCTTTTAATTCCATGTCCAAACAGCAGTTGAGGCTTCAAAGCAGGAAATTCAAAAATCGGCGCCTTAGGAGCCGCAGCCGGTGCACTTATACCATTAAATGATGACAACTGGTTGCCCAGAAGTGACTCTTCGTTCTCTATAACAGTGCTGTTGGCAGCAGAGACGTGGCGCTGATAAAGCTCGGTGGAACCTTGCGCGGTAGGAAACGAACTAAGCGAAAAAGATGACAATTGAAGAGACAAACCCGAGAATGTCATTTCCTGCTGGTTTGATCCAAAACTGTAGCTAGAAGACTCCACAGGGCTTGACAGATATTGAGCCGTAGCATTCTGTGTCGTCTGCAGACGACTACCTTGGTAGCCGGCATCACGAACAGACTGTGTCTGATTAAATGACTGCAAGCCTGTTGGATTGACAGGCGTTCCAAACCATTCTATCTCCTGATCGCGAGTGATTTCTCCAGAGAGAGATAGACCGCCGTCGTCCGTCTCTATACCCGTAGAGTTCACAGCGATAGAATACTGAATTCCCCGGGCATAGCCTGTAGAAGCAACATCGTGGCCAGCAGTAACTTGGGATGTATACTGGGTGGCCCCAGAACCAGTAATTGCGTCGTAGTTACTGTACGAAAGGCTTTGGCCCCAAACCACTGGCTTCCAGCCGCTGGAAGTAATGATGCTAGATACCACACTGAACTCTCTACTCACTTTCACGTCAGTGAGCAAGCTAGTATTAGTGCCATTTGATAATGAACCGACAGAAGACGAGATCGATATATAGGGTGATTCCCCATTAACTATCGGTTCTGATCCGGTAGTAACACTTCCTTCTTTATCAAGGAATAAAAAGATTTTCGCAGTAGCAATCCAGTAGCTATTTACCGACGACGCTACCGATCCCTGATTTTTTCCATTATCAGAGATTCCGACCACATTGAGCGTGAAATTGTGGGAATTGCCATCGCATAAAAGAGGTAGCCATGGAGTGACGTCAATTTCATCTTCGCGCAGATCAAACGTGTCAATGCCTACAATTGGCCGCCAGAATCCAGGAACAATGCCGCCAGTAAATATTACGGGAAATGGCCAGACCACTCCTGCAAGCTGCCCATCAATATACAGCTGGACTTCGCGCCATGGGCCATATCCATAAAATAGCGCATCTTCTCCGAACGTCGCGACATCTGAATTGAGCACATTGGTATACCAAAATTCTTCCTCAGACTGTCCACATGCGGCAATTGATACCACAGCTCGCTCGACATTGCGAGGAATAGTCACAATGCTCGTCGCATTGTCATCAGGCAAGTGCCATGCACTACCCTGGTTCTGATCCGCTAGATTCGCAGATATCGGCAGAATCTGATCCGCAGCTACTACCGTATCGGTACTTGTAAAAAAGGTGGCTGTTAGAGTTACATTGTATGGGCCTGTGTATTCAGAATTGACCTTGAGCTGTTAGCTGGAGTTGCTTCTGTCGTTCCGTTCTACTCACAATGTTCCCTAAATCCATAATAACCTTTTGCTGCTCGCTGAACAAAGCCTTGAATTGAGATACATCCTTGATATAAGTCCATCTTATCTGATTAGTCTGGATCCTTATCTTTTCTAGTTGATAACTTACACAATGCCGGCTTTTGTCGGTTCTGCTGTCGATGTCCGCCAAATCTCAATGTCACCCAGGTACAGTATACCTAATCTATCATACTGAACACCAGCAGAAGTAACTGTTAAATTGAGAGTTATTCTATTAAAGTCGCAACTTGGAGGATTAAATACACCGACGTACGGCTGACCATAGCTATTGGCGAACTCATAGTCTACCAGGGTTACTGTAGAAACGCAACCAGCATTGCCCGATACCTCTGCTGCTTGATCTGCCGAACCATTGGTGAGCAGATAGCCGCTCGAAGTAGGTGTCAACACTGGCGGGTATACCTGAAAATCCCGCAGAACACTGGAATTCTGTTGCACCGATGCCGAAAAAGTTGTGTGAAACAGTGTCAGAAACACTGCGTACAGCGAAATCTGCCCCCTATTTCGAAACATAGTTGGCAACTCAAACAGCCAGCAGTAAATTCGAGGGAGGAAATAAGATCGCTGCAATAAATCGATCAGTGGATATCGGTAACTTCTTTATATAATATTTGAAGGGTGGTTAGATCGAAATGTAGTATATGTTTTCTGCAGATAAAGTTGCTCGAGGCATGCATTGTGCAATCGTACACCTCTAGTTTGCACATGCTCGGTGAAATGGGCTTTATTTATCTGTTTAGTAGACGTTATAGCATCTGTATAGGATATTAATTTAGATCCTTAAAAAATCGCCATTAAGAACAATATACAAGCGTTGTTCAATATTTCTCCTCTCGTTATGGGGGTCTGAGAAAAGTAAATTACTCCGGTGTTATTCTTGCGTTACGACATTTTTGCAGGGGATGGTCAATTCGCTCGAACATGATACAATGATGATTTGCAGTGATCTTCTCTAGTCGATCTAATTCATACCGGTAGAAAAAATAAATTGGACGAATGACGGAGACGCACTGATTGAGTGGTATGGCAGTCCGTTCTGCAAGTATCAAGATAACAGATGGACAAACCACGCATATTGCTACTGTACCTGCTTTATTTATTGGTTCCTAAGGCAGTATTTCTAGGCAAGTGATACCAAGATATTCGCTTTTTCCGATAACGATGACTTTGGCATTCTAAACTTTAATATTTCTTATCGCTCGTCAAAAGGCTGCCGTGCGTATGCGGCGTAACACTTAAATCTCGCACTTTGATCTTTGGTTGCTACAGCGGTGTCCAAGTATTTTAACGATGCTTAGAGCACTGCATGTAGATTGCACGATCCTATCTCAACGAGCTGCTTGTCGATCGAAAGATAACGTTAGAAGTTTAAACTAAACATAAGCTTTATCTCCTGGTTTCTGCGGCTGTACCATCATGCTTTGATAACGACAGTCATCACTACAGCAGCAAATGTTTTTATTACTATAATTTCCTATTGACTTCATTTAACTTTCTCGGCTCTTCATATACTGTTCAATACTTTCCCTATATGCTCATTCGGGTCATGCACAGTTGCTCCGTGGGTCACGTGCGCTAAATCCGCACGATAGTCTCGTACACGGAGTTTGCGAAAGTCCGGTATGGAGGCCCGTACGGAAGCCCGTACTGTCGTATATTTAAGAGGCACGTTTGCCTGCTTTTTTTTGGATACTCAATTCAATTTCGAATAATAAAATTTTGACTTTTAGGATCCTATAATGTCTTATGCTCTACCAGCAAATCTGCCAAATCTCACCGATCGTGAGGCTGTAGCTGATGCCATCTACCGTGCTGTGCTGGCCTTCGACTTGGCTGACGAGTCTCTTCTCCGTTCATCTGTGCTTGAAGATGTGTCAATTGAGTTCGCTGGCCACTCTCTAAGAGGGATCTTGCAGCTAAAAGCTGGAGTTTTCGACCGAGTTTCAAAGCTCGACACGACACACTTCATTTCGAACTTGCGCGTCAGCATCGAGAGCTCCACTACCGCAAAGGCAACCTGCTCAGCATTGGCCCAGCATGTCGGAACAGGAAAAGGCGCGGATCCTACTTCAAAGAAACTAACTGCGGGCTCGGTATACATATGCGAATTGGTGAAGCTTGATGGTCTCTGGAAAATTAAGGATTGGAAAGGAAACGTTATATGGAGAGATGGGGATCGGAGCGTTATGTCTGGATAAATAACTGGCCTAAATGAGCTGAAAATGAGGTGCTCATAATCCCTATCGCATTATGGATGTGATCTATAGTTCCTCTAGTAAATATACCATTGACTTACAATGCTCTTTGGAGCTGTAATTTCATACACCTGCACTGAATTTTCGTATAATGAATGCACATTACACATCGGTTTCTGTCTGCAATATAGGTATAGGGCCCTTTTGATAATTGTACTGAGTTGACCTATTATAGTTCCAGAAAAAATCAAGATACTTAGGCGATCCCTTCGGCACACTGCATTTTTCATTGAATGGAACAATGGCCTTCTCAACGTATTTCGTATATTCATGCAATGGGCAGGAGTACCCGGGGCCCTTGTTGCATTGCTTTATGGGAACAACTGCATTATTGAGCACTATGCGCACATAACTGCCCTTTTTGTTAATGGAAGTTGACGCACAAGAAAGTCGCTCGAAAACGAGAGTTGCACTGAGTGGTGCCATATCACCAGCCTTATTCTGAACGAATTCGACGTTGTTCAGATCTAAGGGCCCCGCGACATCATACAAGTCGAGAGCAGTCAGGGCTTTAGTGATATCGGTATCGTGAGCAAAGCTGAAAAAGAAAGATCCGCTTCTTTTAGGTCCTTCTTTCATAAGAGTTGTCGTGGCATTCACGTAGAGTGACCCCAAAGGCTTACTAGGTTTGTATCCAGGGCCTGCACAATAGTAATAGTACAAGTCGCCTGCCCCATAGCCATACGCTACCCATTCATCGAGAGTAAATACATCATACCAAGGAGTATATGGCTTAATGTTCAATTCGTAAGGTGCAATCCCCATCAAATTGTATATATCGGATGCATTGAGACCGAGCCCGGGATTCTCTCTATTCAGACGGTCCGCCGCAATTTGCATAGGTGGAAGAATACCGGTGACATTATCGCAAAGATTCTCAGCTTCTCCATAGTCCCCTCCACAGACGGGTACCAGGCTGTTGGCACCAGAAGAGGAGCTCTCCGAGATTATGTTCAGGTAAGCTGAATCAGAATAATTGTAAGAAAAAAAACCCTCGCCAAACTTGCGTGCCGTGTTAATTACTCTTTCGTATCCTGAGCTGAATATTGGTACAGGTGTGTCACCATCCCATAGGTGCCCATACCGGGCTCGAAACTGCTGGCCCCGTGAATAGGCATGTGCCAGCCCAGCATAGGGTCCAGAGAAGGATTCTTGAGACCACCAATTCTGCTCATTCTTAAGAAAATTATCCCATTTTGCGTAGAAAGCCAGTGAACCAGACAAAGTCTTGTTATTAGCGATGTATTTGTCTAGTTTTACTAGCGCATCAAGGTGTTCCTGGCCATCCCATCCGTCAGGAAATCGCTCACCATGGCGCATAAGTAAAAATACTTGATCGACTTGACATCCTTCTGGTGTTTCTCTAGAAATACCATAACCTTGACGATCAATGTAAGGACCGAATCCTCCAGTGTTTCTCAAAAAGTTATATTGGTCATA
Source organism: Casaregolazyma lundiana (assembly GCA_030563415.1). Classification (NCBI taxonomy): domain Eukaryota; kingdom Fungi; phylum Ascomycota; class Dipodascomycetes; order Dipodascales; family Trichomonascaceae; genus Casaregolazyma; species Casaregolazyma lundiana. The sequence continues at coordinate 42,387 of JAJMJF010000012.1, read as the reverse complement.
AGAGGTCTGTGCGAATTGCTTCTCGGCGTAAAAATTGAGCGCCAGAGATTTGGCAAAAAAAGTCCCTAGAATCGATAATAGTAAAGCAGATTTCATTAAATTGGTAGGAGAGAAATTAGCTGTGTTTTTATAGTCAATTGAGGCTTGTTATGCGGGCCACCGTTGGTAACATTCGGGACCCGATAAACATCTTCATTTGAGATATTCTGCTGGCAATCAACTTCCTCGCAGATGCTATTATTTTTTAATAGAAAAATCATTATTGCACTCTTAAGTATAACTTCGGTTGTCTTACAGCAGTACTTAGTGCTATTTGTTTCTCCGTAGCATAAATAGCAGCTTATCTATACCGACGGAGATCGGTGGTAACCGCTTTTGGCAATTGCAAGAGTCGGCAACTCAATATCAACTCATTTTTTGCGTACAAATCAAAACTGGTCCAGAGTTTAATTGGCTTTTAACTATTATTAACGGTTTAGTTGAGTGTGATAAACGTTGCCAGCTGATAGGTGATGATGCCTCTTTAGGAAGTGGGTCGTGTGCTTGGTTGGCAGCGCATCACTTTTCAAGAAATGTCGTGCTGCGGGCCGAAATATAGGCTACTCCAAAAGAATCAACATCCAGGATAGCCGTAAGTGACTTCTGCGACCGGCAGGCGGCAAAGAGGATCCACCAAAACTTGAGCCTCAACAATTGAAAATCACCTGATGTCCGATTAACTGCCTTGAGCGTGTGGGGCTATCATTTGAATGATTTTAAACATGCAAAACTAAATCATAATTGCTTCGCGTAACGTTGGCAACTTGTAGTTTTATCCTAGTTAAAAGAGCGTTCTTTTTTAGTCAAACTATTTAGCGTTGGTGGGAAGACCATCTGGGATTTTGTCAGCCAGACAACTTGAGGTTTACCGGTCTAGCATGCTCAGCATCCTCGTGAGCCTGCTTGATTATCAATATCACTATCTCATATATTGTTTGAAATGCTTGCACTAGTGCCCGGTGATGATGTGAAGTTGCCAACTTTAGAGGAGATCAAAGCTTCGACTGATATTCTGAGCATACCATCAAACGACCGAAGAGTCGTACGAGTGGGAGATAAGTTTGCAGTTAAATTTGGAAATATACCTAAGATAGAGGTTGATAATATGCGGTTTGTTGCAGAGAACAGTAAAGTTCCTGTGCCCAGAGTCTATCGTGACTTCGTGGACCCCGAGTCAAATCTGCGATACATTGTCATGGACTATATTGCAGGATCCGATTTGGAAAAGCTATTGCCATCGCTAAATTCCATGGAAAAAAGCATTATCTGCAAGCAACTTCAGGTGATCATGGATGAACTACGAAATATTCCTGCTCCTGGATACTTCGGAAATTTGCACCGTGAGACTTTTATGGATCCTGCGCTTTGGACATACGAAGATGACCCATTGATATCAGGGCCGTTTGAAAGCGAGAAAGAAATGAACGAAGGAATGATTAGAAGAATGTCAACAGTTGAATCACCCGAGTACATGCACTTGATTCGAAACATGATCAACTTGACTTTCAAGAACCACAGAGCTGTATTCACACACGGAGACTTCCGGCCCAAGAACATAATGGTTGAACGTAACGGATACTTAGAAAATGGTGACCCCAATTTCAAAGTCACGTTGATAGATTGGAACCAGTCGGGCTGGTTTCCTGAATATTGGGAATACTGTAATTCGACTATTTTTGCCTATATGAGGCCGTTATGGATAGAGATCGTGCCAGAAATTTTACAGGAATACAATTTGGAGTATCTCATGATGCAGGCATTTTACAGGACGACATACTACTGAAGGTCGGGCCCAATATATAGTTAGTTAACTTCTGTTAACTTATTCGGGCATAGTTATTTCCTAGCAAAATTTTATTCGACAAAATATTGGACTATCTTATTGAGTTTGAAACAATATGTCTGTGTAAGATAATAATCAGATATAGTTGTACATATATATCACAACTCAGAGGTAAGGCAATTCGGCTTGTTAATTTGGTGACCGGAAGATGCCCTTTTCGAACGCGATCTTCTCTACATCTCGAAGCCACTCTCCACATCGATACAAAGGGGCACCAGGATTAATCAGCTTTTTCGGTCTTAAATACTGTTTGGGAGGGGGGGGGTACTGTAAGACAGCATTCAGCCTCAAATCGGCCAACATCACCCTTGGCAATAGTTGCAATCAGTCGTTTTGAGTTTGGGGCATAGGAGGCAGATCCTTGTGGATCAGTAGAGCTCCTGGACTGATATGTCATTCCTGTCATAATTGACCCTTGGACATGAAAAAGGGTACCGGAGCCCAGCTTGTTTTGGCCAGGTGGTGCCGGTTTTGTTTCGATATAGATCGCTTCATGATTCGGCGTACCTGTATATTCCGCAACGTAAACGTTAAAAGACATATTATGGTTAAATCTGATATATCCAATTCTGCAAATGATATTTATATGTGCCAAAGAATGCGGTACAGTGAAGACTGATGCGGTTGTACGTGAAACACACCTCGCCACTCAACAGTGCCCTCACCAATAGCCTCACCAATAGCCTCACCAATAGCCCCACCGGTCATCACTCTTCAATCTTTGTTTGCCATTTCTTGGCTTTCCTGATGAACCGTGTTAACCGGCCTCTTTAGCTCCGTCAGAGGTATATGGATAGCTGTACATTCCTCCAGCAAAAATGGTAACTTCATTTATTATGTAGCGACTAATTTACGTCATTTGGACAACTTATTTTGTGTTGCGTTGGTGGACTACATTCTGCTCATTTTGTTGGAGTTGAACTAAGACAACAGCATGTGTGATTTAAAGTGTTAGGATTGGCAACTCATTTGTAACCACTGTATTCCCAGGTGCTATTTCTACATTCCAGTAAAAACACTTCATTTTATTTTACTTATGACATAATTCTATTCGGATAGCTATCCCTACCACTGAAATTTTCTGATAAAATCTAAACTTTGTATTTGTGGTGTGTGAAAGCGAAACTTTAGTTGTGTCTTGGGCTGTCCTTTCAGGACATGTAATTAGTAGTGTCCAATCCACCAACCATAATTGAACACCATTTCTCCTGGCACTTCATAACGTAGTATTGCTGATGTTTCCAAGTTTTTAAGTATAGGAATTTTGTCGGACTTTTTTCCGCCATCACAAGTTATCTACTCCAACAGTGGCCACGCTAAACTTTGCGTAACTTGTTGATGTGTACAGTTCTTGTCTTGATCAAAGCAACTCAACATGGTCAGCCATGAACATAAAAACTACACGGCCACTGACTTGCCATCAATTGAAGAAATTGAAGGTTCATCATGTTTCTTGTCTATACCAACCTATCCTGACAAGACTGTACGGATTAGAGACCGGTTTATTGTCAAATATGGATCCTCAATCTCGTCCACCGAGAGTCACAGTATGAGATTCGTGGCAGCGAATACAAATCTTTCGATCCCACGGATTTATGATGAATATATAAACCCTGATACGAAAATGCGATATATTATAAGAGAGTACATCCCTGGCACCGATCTGGAGAAGTTACTCCCATCTCTCACTGGGGCTGAAAAAAAGACTATCAGCAAACGGATTAAAGAGGCGATTACTGAACTGCAAACCCTCCCTGCGCCAGGGTACTTTGGAAATGTGAACAATATGCCTTATGTACACGGTTTTTTCTGTACGCCTAATGATGACCCACGTATTACAGGTCCTTTTATGGAAGAAAAGCAGCTAAACAGTGCCATCCTTGCCAATTTAAGCGAAAAAGAGTCAGCACAATATATTGACTTGCTACGAAAGTTAATGGATATCACTTTTACAGGTCACAAGCCGGTGTTTACTCATGGTTCTATCGATCCGTCACACATAATAGTTGCGCCGACTGGACAACTAGAGGATGGATCCCCTGATTTCAGCGTTTCTTTTATTGGTTGGCATTCATCTGGCTGGTACCCAGAATACTGGGAATTCTGTGCTGCTAGTACGGTTCACAGGTTCAACAAGAACTGGCTTGGGTTAGTTGCTGATATATTCGGGCAGCACTCGTTGGAGTATCTTATGATGGAAATTCTTGAAAATTCATTTCTGAGATTTGTCGAGTAAAGAACAGAAAGGCACGAGTTGTCTAATTCCGATTAGATCTATTATTATTCTATTAAAAGCGCCTCATGATTCCACGTCATCAGCTTCGTGAACTATTTCCAAAAAAGGCCTTATTCTCCAACAATCTGTTGCAGCTATGAAACTCCATGATCTCCCGCGTCTAGAACTATAATCCGATCGGAGCTCATAATGGTATTTAGGCGGTGCACTTTAACTCAGAACGAATAAGCCTGTTCTAAATCGTCATCTGCTTCAGCCTCTACAGAGGCAGTGGCTCAAACGCCAGCACTTTTTTGCATACAAACAAGTTGTGCCTGTCCTTGGCTACATTCAGTATCCTCTTGCTTATTTTTAAGCAAAGGTAAAGAGCTCTGGATAAAGTAACTCGTGCTTATTCTCCGACTGACTTGTCCGCTTGAATGACATTATATGTTAGGCCACTAAAATACTCAAGATTAGCCTATCTCATTCATAGTGTGCCAAAATATCAAGCGAATGCTGCTTGGATATCCACAGAATACTCTCTGAACGTGGTATTCATTGGTTACCCCTGACCACTGGTATCCCACGTTCGTTAAACATTGGACGACTGATCCAACATCTAGCTATGCTTGATATCAGCGGTACTGTCAATAACGTAGGGAGATTTACCGTCGTCCTCACCGTTCATGCCTTCAACATCTGTAACAGACATCACCGTGCTCTTACTCATATAAGCTTTAAAAAACTTTTTGAGAGAGTCTCGGTACTCTATCAAAGGCCAGATGCATATGTATAAACTGGCGATCATGATCCATATGAAGATTACCACGATGTATGCCGTGAACCCCTTTTTAGAGAAAACGTATCCAGTGCCGTAAAACGACATTGGTATGACGAAGAGGAACGTCAAAATAATGAACGCACTGAATGAGAATGCAATGACGGAAGCTCGTTTCAAATTTCTTGCTAGCGATTTCTGGACTTTCATTTTCTCAACCTCATCAGCACCGGCATCATCCGCGGCGAGAAAGTCGCCTTGTACCCGCGCATAATCGAAATTATCAGGTTTGTACAGTGATATAACTGGTATCAGTATCGGACACAAGAACGTAGCGATGAAGTTCCCCACCGCCGCTGGTTTATAGCTAGCAAGGTCGTCCTTATCAGTACCACCAGTAAACCCTACACATGAGGTCACCCAACATATGGTCCCTATAGCTGTAGACAATGTCGGTCCTAGTATCATCGCCAGTTTTGTCATGCGTTTATAAAACATCATAAAGACTACCGCCCCAAAGGCTGGAGCTAGGATAATACCGAGACAATTCAAGATCCAACCGGTAGAGACACCAATGTAGTTGAACATTACAGCCATACCACCCATACCGACACCAAACACAACGACAGAGACATGCGATACCCACATGAGCTGGCTGCCGGTCGCCTGTGGGTTGATATAGCTCCGATATATGTCATAGGTGACCAGTGATGACGATGCAATCAGCTCCGCCGACATAGATGATGTAACGCTCAGAAAAACCAATACTATGCCTATAGCCGCACCACTGGTACCCCAGTAAGCGTCCATTGCATAGATTAGAGGCATTGCTGCATTCACCTCAGCAGTCGTCAGTCGGTTAGGATAACTGAACAAAACAGGATTATCAGACAAAGCGAGACAACTCAAACCCGCGCAGCTGCCCAGTGCCATTGGGATGATCTGCCAACAGAGACCTCCGCCTAGATACCCTATAAGAACATCTTCAGATGACGCTGCGATAGCCTTTTGCGCATAACTGGGATCACCGAATATCAGCGCAAACCCGCCAAGGAAGACATTCCACATAGTCAATACCATTGCAGGGTCACGGAACGACAGATAGCTACCGTCCTGTGCGGAAGAGGGAGCAACTTTGCCTTGAATAGCAAGAAGATCATGCATTTTACCGGGCGACCCTATCAGATCAGATGCAGCGTATGTCGTGTACATGGTAGCTAGTAAGACACCATATATGACACAGGTGTGTACCCAATCGGACAAAAAAGTAGCCTTTAACCCACCGAAAAGCGTGTACAAGAATACGCCAAAGGGCAACAGGAAACAACAGGCGATAACGTTGGCACCAGTGGCAGTGTTGACAATCTGCGACCCTAACAGAAGAATCATTGAACATACAATCACGTTGGTTCCCAGACAGTAAAATAGTAGCACCCAGTGGCCAGCTTTGCCGAAACGGATCATGGCGATCTCAGCGATGGTATGTGTGCCAGGACACCTACGCTTGATTTCAATGGCCACAGTGGTGAACATTGCGACTTCAACGGAACCAACGACCCCATACCAGAATGGACCGCTGATACCATAAGTGTATGCCCAGGCACTTGAGGTAAGCAAGGTCGTCGGCCATGTCCAGCTTGAAACTACTGCAGAGGAAATAAGTCCACGTTTGATTGATCGCGAAGCAGTAGAAAACCTCTCAGAATCCTGTTTCTCCCCCATGAACCTCGATAACAAATACGACACTGCAATCATCAGGACGGCGAAAAGTGCACCCAGACCCACTATGATGCCGTAGCCATAGCTCTGCGGAAGAATTGTTTCACTCATTTTTTCAGTGAATATTTAATCTACGCTAGCAGAGACTTACCGCCGATCTACTGATATAAATAAGATTAGCACCAGGGCTATCTTTTGACATTTTGGCATTGAGACCTGAAAAGTGATGATCCCGCGCTCTGAACCGAATCCCGAATCCCGAGTCCCGATATCAGTTCTGATAGATAATGACAGAACATTGTGTGCGGCACTAACATTTTCTCTATCTCAGCTTTCAATATTTCGACTTTCATATTTATCATGTATCAATCAGCAAGAAATTTCTCAATCCAGATTTGCATATACGCCAGACGTGAATTTTATCAGCAAAATGATATGACTAGATTGTCAAACTCCAGATAACCTTAATTAGGGTAAGGGTCGTTATCAGTGATAAGGCTCCACTTCGTCAATCCCGAATCCCGCTATCAGCTATCCCATGTAGAAACGTTGATTGGATAACCAGCCGGGGTAAAAGGGCGTAAACAGAATTTCGTTGATGCTGGGCTTCCCCAAATATAAACGGGTCCGGCCCTCTTCTGTTATACTACCAGCACAATGACCGTGTCGGGCTTGGAACTATGGCAAAAGCTTGCTTACCAAAAACAAGAAAACTTGAAAGCTACGATCCCACAAAAATGGAGACTTGCTATCATACCATCAGTAGAAGAAGCCCCGAATGCTGATTCATATTTGGATACGATTCTACCTCCAGTAGATACGGCTATCACCAACCTGGGCGTTGTTGAGCTGGCCCGCAAGATCGCTGAAGGAGATCTTACTTCTCTGCAGGTCGTAACAGCGTTCTGCCACAGAGCAGCTTTAGTGCATCAGCTGTTGAACTGCTGTATCGAAATATTCTTCGATGAGGCTATTGAACGAGCCAAGCAGCTGGACGAACTGTTTAAAAAGAATGGTCGAACAGTTGGGCCACTTCATGGCGTTCCCCTATCGCTCAAGGACCAAGTTAATCTCGAAGGGCTGGAAACCACGATGGGGTACTGCGCACTTGTAGGGATTCCCACCACCAAAGTTGGTGGCATGTCTAATATTGCGAAACACCTGGAAGATGCAGGTGCAGTATTTTATGTCAAGACAACTGTGCCAATGGCCATGGCATCGGGAGAGACTTATTCCAACTTGCATGGTTACACGTGGAACGCTTTCAACCGCAACCTCTCGTCAGGTGGGTCGTCTGGAGGCGAGGGGGCCATTATTGGCGCCAAGGGTTCACCGGCAGGATTTGGTACAGACCTTGGAGGCAGTATCCGTATCCCAGCGGCGTTCCAGGGCTTGTACGCACTAAGGCCGACCTCTGGAAGGATACCTTATTTCAAAGTATCCAACTCAATGGCTGCACAAGAGGGTATTCCCTCTGTTATTGGACCCATGGCAAGACGGCTGGAAGATGCTACTTTGTTGACCAAGACCTTGGTAGACGCTGAGCCATGGCTATATGATCCGAAAGTGGTGCCTATTCCATGGCGCGACCCTGAATTAGAGGGCAAGAAACTGACTTTTGGGATATATGAATGGGATGGCCAAGTCCGGCCGCATCCTCCAGTACAGCGCGCTATGAAGGTGCTCATACAGGCATTGAAAATTGCTGGCCATGAAGTAGTCGAATGGAATCCACCAAGCCACAGTGATCTCATTTCAATTGGAAAAAGAATCCTTTCGGCAGATGGATGCGCCGAAATCACTCAGATGTGCAAACGAACCGGTGAACCTGTGCTTGACAGGGTATTAGAACTGGTTCCTCCGGCGAAGCCACTTGATGTTAACCAATGGTGGGATCTGCTGGGGGCAAGGACCAAGCTGGCCAAGGAGTACTTTGATTACTGGAATAGTACTGATGTGGATGCATTCGTGAGCCCTGTATGGCCGTCAACTTCATTTTTAAAGGGCCGCTCACCACTAACGCCGTTGAACTATAGTCTTCCGATCAATGTTCTAGACGTACCCGCGGTTACGTGCCCGGTGACTAACGTCAATAGTAATCTAGATCCTGTTGATGAATTGTTTACGCCCACCGGTGAGATTGACACACGCTGCCAGGACGAATATGATCCCTCAGTGTTTGATGGCATGCCTGTATGCGTACAAGTAGTAGGGAGACGGTTCGAAGAGGAGAAGGCACTATATATGGCAAATGCACTAGCAGAGGCATTGGATAAATCTCAGTCAAATTGAGTCATCCATGCCATCGTGCGTCTCCAAATACTATCCAGATCTTCTATCAACTGGGGTGTGTTTGGTATCAATGTAGCATCTTCACTTCCCGGTGTAACTGAATTGTGTTGGACACCCGACTTCTTCCTAAGTAGAGCTGCCAGAGCTTCCATAGCTTCTTTCGCCACTGTCTGGTTGCCCTCAGAATAAGATCCATCTGAACCCTTTAGAAACTCACCAGTAGCATCCACAGCTGCCCACATGTCAGATATCCGATCTGAGGAAACCTGGGACTCGTTAATTAGATAGAATAACAATACAGTGCACGAACTTTCCAAGTAAAGGCAACAAAATGAAAATAGTACTCGGCCCTCGACTCTGGCGGTGATTTCCTTAATAAACTTTGGAAACGTTATAGCCGCCCGAACACAAATATCTGACCCCTTGTTCAGTGTACGTTCAACGTCTAACGGTATGTTTGCGCTGGACATTTTCAGATATGCTAGAAATATGAGAAATGGACGGAAAATGATCAGCTTCAGATTCAAGTAGAAGACACCGATCCAAAACCATTCCCGGTATTGAATAGGCGTCATTGTAACCGAAGTTACCTCTGTGAATGCCGAAAACGTCGGAGAAGCAGAATATACTTCATCTAACGTGTTCGAGACCTTTTCGACTTCCTTGAACATAGCTTGAAAACCGCTGCTGATAGACCCCATAAGTACTTGAGCTTTATTACTGAGCTGTCCGAATCGTATTCGCATAATAGAGTGTTCGACGTCAGTAAGGTACTTCTGAGCCATTGGACCGGGGGCATATCTGTATGCCGGTATATAGAAATCTCGTACTATAATGTCATCGCCTACGCAACTGTTCCTGCCGAGACAGAAACTCCACCACTGTTCCCACTGCAAAGATGAATTTAAATGACGGTGCATTTCGTACGCTATCGCGGTACCCACAATAGGATCCATTTTATGCGTGCCCAGCGCAAGACACGTACGGACGTTAATGCCGCTTAGAAGATATGCCAGCGTCGCATCGCCCAGATTGGCTGCTGACTGGCTGAAAAACAAGAGCAATCGTGCTGCTTCATAGGAAAGTTCAAAGGATATCTGAGGTACCAGTGCCCATGCCGCATGGAATAATCTCCGGCCAAACTGTTCGTTATCCCGAGTAAACGGATAGTATGATGCACAGCACCCAATACTCAATACCAGATAAACAAGAGCACGGTCCTTCTTGCTTGCAGTACCTCCGTGTTGGCGTGGTCCTGATTGGTCTTCTTCCCATACGCTTTTGGTCCTTTCATATAGAGTGTCCAGGTCCAGCACTGGTACGGGTACATGCCAAGTCTCGCAATAACTTTCAAGAAGAAGTGTGACAGTTTGTAAAGTTATACCAGAAAGGTCACACTCACCAGCGTCTTGAATTTCTAGCAGCGATATTTTATGTTTCCTGAACAAATCCGGACCATAAGAGTTTCTGTCATCACCGAGTGCCTCGCTAATGCCATTGCTCAATTGCGAGATGAACGACTGCATACTCGCAGGACCGTAGTACTCTCCCTCAGGAGATTTATATTCGGATAATGCAGGTATAGGTACAGGGAAAGATTGCGACGGCGGTTTATACCGTTTCTTCTTAGATCGCCTGTAAACGTCTCGGTATACACATTCATCTCCATATTTCCGACACGCAGCGCAAATCGATTCGCCCGAGCATTTAACTCGGCGCTGCTGGCACCTGCTACAAGCTATACCGACTCGTGATTGTTTAGCTATTGCCATTTCACCCCACTGGCAGATAGATAACGAATGTTGCAAAGGTTTGATAAGAGGTCTATAATGGCAAGTCTGATTGATTTGCAATGTCATTATATTGACCATAGCATTATTTTATAGATGTATCTCGTTCCAATTAAGAGATCGATTTAATGACTTGGGGTATGTCAGAGGAAGCAGGCTTACTGATCAATATACATTGTCTTGTTCTGTATGGACAATAAGGTAGATCTCCGTTGAACCTTTTTTTCGGAGACACTTCAAACAATTAAGTTACATCACCGTCTGTCTTTCAGATCTCCAGAACTATTAACGCAGATAGACATATTCGCCAAAGAATATCCTAGTTCATACGCGAGTAAATAAGAATTGCTTGTTGTTTAGCGTGTAACTGCTCCATAGATCGAACATCTGTTTCGTATCTTAAGCATCACCAAGTGGCGCTGTGATGTCTATTATTCAATCCATATCTTTGATTTTTCTATATTATATCGTATAAATATGTCTTGAGCATATGACTGTGATCAGTATATTAAGGAACTGTCCAACAAAAAACCCAAAATTCTTGTACCGTGCACACGAGACTCCTTTCACACGCTGGCAACGGAGATGTTACTTCTGCATTCGGCATCGACATCCTGAAAGTATCACCAAAAAAACGGATAACTTCGCTTAATACTTTGAATCAACTATTTGCTACTGACGGCCACAATTATTTTGCTCCGAATTGCGTTCACTTACCTGCGGCCAAACCAGGTCTAGGTTTATAGGAACTTCATCCACTACTTGCAATTGACGAAGAAAGTCACTGCTCATATAGCGATGCACTCTAGCGTAAATGAAGGTTCTGAACGGGCAAATTGCCCTGAGGGTGTTATGCAGCTGCAGCTTGAGCATGAGGTTCACCTAGTCGACTCCAAAAGTCAAGCACTCGCAATCATCTCTTGTATTACTTGCATCACCGGGATCGGTAATTTACTCGCCGGACTTTTGACCGTCTGCATTCCTGTTATTTCTTCAGACCTTGCAATATCGGCGTCTGCGCAACTCTGGCCTGCCTCTGCATTTGCCCTGGCCTGCGGATGTACTCTCTTGCCTTGCGGTGCCATAGCAGATGTCGTCGGATGCCGCCGTACATGTCTATTTGGTGGCATTCTTCAGACTGCGTTTGCAGTTGGGGCTGGTTTAAGCAATTCTTCCGCGGAACTGATTGGTCTACGTGCTGCCGCTGGTATCGCTGCATCATTCTGCCTACCAAGCGCAGTTGGAGTGGCCGCTACCAGCTTTCCATCTCCTAGCCAGCCTCGTCTGCGGAGCGCAGCCTTCGCAGCCATGGGCGGAGGACAGGCAGTTGGCTTTGGCATTGGGCTTGTCATCGGTGGTGTATGTGCCGATACTATTGGTTGGCGATGGGGCTTTTATCTCACTGCAATTCTCAATGCGGTTGTAGTTGCACTGGCTTTGTGGACTCTGCCTCAGAATCTAGACAAGCCGTTATCCCGTCAAAGCGATATTCGGTACCGTCTAATCCACAACGTCGACTGGATTGGTACCTTTATAATCAGCACTTCTCTTGCATTTTTATCGTACGCACTGGCCCTATCTACTGATGCCAATTCATCTCGAGAGATACGGAAGCCGCTGATAGCCACGTTTCTTGGTGCCAGCGCTTTCCTTTTACCCAGTTTCGCGCTTTGGATGAGGCGTCAGACCCGCCGTAATAAGCCAGCGCTGATCCCAAATGCGCTTTGGGCAAACGTCCCGTTCGCGTCTGTCTGTTTCATTGTATTTTTTATATGGGGAGCATTGAATGCTGGGGAACAATTGATAACCTTATATCTCCAAGATGTTCAACGCAAGTCGGCGCTGACCACGTCGCTGAACTTTCTGCCTGCGCCGGTCAGTGGAGCTATCATGAATCTCGCCATTGCCATTTTCTTACCTTATCTTCGACCACTATACGCTGTACCAGCAGCATGTCTGGCTAGTGGTCTTGCTCCTTTACTCTTGGCGACCCTCTGTCGCGCAACGGTCCGTCCTATTGGCACGCGATATTTCCTGCTACAGTGCTGAATCCTTTGGGCGCGGACCTTATATACACAATAGCCAATCTGGTAGTTACAGATGCTTTTCCTTCTGAGACTCAAGCTTTGGCCGGCAGCGTCTTCAACATGCTGGCGCAAATTGGCAAGAGTGTAGGTATTGCAACCACGGCTCTCATTGCACGTCACGTCACTTTGCAGATTGATGGCGATTCTGTAGATGCTCTGATGCGGGGCTATCAAGCCGGTTGGTGGTACAATTCTGCTCTCGGTTTTGTCTCGGTTCTGGTTAGTTATTGGGGTCTGAGGCATGTGATGTGGGGAAGCTAGCTGTAAAGAAGGACTGAAAGTTCGGCATGCTGTGATTCTCGATAAATTTGCAATGCCATTCATCTAGCTGAATGATGGGCAGTTTCCTCTACCAGTAAAGTGAAGCCTAAAACTACTCCTTGAGCGTCTATTAAGAGAAATTCGAGTCGAATTGCCACTAGGAGGATTGATTACAGGGCTTTTACGCTTCTTTTATTGGTTGTGATTTATCGGGCTGGTAACCGGAATGATGGGAATTCTGCCCTGTCCAGTACGATTGATAGGAATTCTGCGCTAGCCAGTACGATTGATACGGTCAACAGTCACCCGCTTGGGTAGTTGCTAATCTGTTAGCATTACTCGCTGGAGCATCTTATGATGGAAACTTTTGAAAATTCATTTGTGAGGATGTGTTCGGTAAGCATGAAATGGAATATATTTAGTGCTCATGTCCGAAGGCATGAGTATACTAATTCTGAAATGATCTGTTTTGATTCTATTAAAAAAATCACTTTATAACTCCAAGTCTTCCGGCTTCGTGTTAACTAATTTCCAAAAAAGGCCCCTTTGCTCCAGCAGTCGATCAGGGCTGTCAAACTCCTTGATCTCACCTCCATCCAGAACTATAATCCGATCAGAGTCCATAATAGTATTTAGGCGGTGCGCTACTGTTAGAATAGTTCGATCTTTGAACTCGGAGCGAATAGTCTGTTGCAAAACGTGGTCTGTTTCAACGTCCACAGATGCTGTTGCTTCGTCAAATACTAGTACTTTTTTTGAATTCAGAAGCGCACGTCCAAGACATATAAGCTGCGCTTGACCACGGCTCAAGTTATCTCCTCCTTCACTAAGTTCAGTATCAAGACCTGTTCCTAACTTTTGAAAGTGATCTTTCAAGTGACAGAGTTCAAGAACCTGCCATAATCTAATATCATCTACAGATCCAAACGGGTCTAAATTTTCTCGAAGGCTTCCCAGGAATATTTGAGCATCTTGTGGAATGATGGTGAGATTGGAACGAACATCATGCAATCGCAGGTCAGAAGTATTGACGGAATCAATTTCAATATGACCATCAAATGGCTCAATAAGCCTAAAGAGGGCCAACGTCAAAGTTGACTTGCCAGATCCTGTTCGACCTACAATACCAATTTTTTCTCCATCCTTGATATCGACGTTTAGACGTTTCAAGGCATCTGGTCCATCGAGATTATAGCGGCAGCTATAATCCACTAAGTCAACCGTCCCCTTTGAGGGCCATTCTGCAGAAGAAGCTTCGCCAATTTGACTTTCCTGAGAAATATTAGTATATTCGATGACACGATCTAAAGCAACACCGCTAACTTCCAAACTGGCACTCTGGTCAATGATTTGTCCAACAAGCAGGCCAACTCTCTCGGCAAAATGCACCAAAACTCCAACAGCAGCCACACCTAACGTGCCTTTCTTCAACAAAGTTGTTCCAGAAATTGCTGCAGAAAGCTTGAGGATGGCGATCATGCATTTAATGCGCCATGAAAGCCAACCTGACAAATTATTTTGAAGAAATTCTAGCTCCATCCACCAGTTCATCCGAGCATCGTGAGCTTCTTCAAATTGGCCAGATCGTCCGAAAGTTCTTACAATAGCTGCGCCTTTGACTGTTTCTTCAATGTGGGACAATATCGGACTATTTGCAGCCTTTGTTAAACGCAATACCTGCCGAGACGTAGGAACATAAAGAGCTCGATAATAGCTTGCCACATAAAGCAAAGGAATTATCAGAATCAACATGATCGGATTGTCCACAGTGATAATGATAACGCTAGCCACGATTCCGAAAAGAACATGCGCAAAATTAAAGATCAGACTTGGAATACCGTTGTTCAGCTGCCCGATATCCCCCGTGAACCGGTTCATGATAGTTCCGAGTGACGTAGAATTAAAAAAGTCCATTGGACTGTGCAATACCCTTTTGAGCATGACATCATGAAGGATTTGAGAGGCTGAAATAGCAATAACTGAGAAGACCCAATAGATCGATACAAATGTACTTATCCCGCACAGGGTACCAATCAAAATGTAAACAATAACATAGAATCTACTCTCATGTAGATCATCGAACCGGTAACTAGACATGACACCAAGCCAAACATTCAATAAATTGTCAGAGGCAGCTGATACTACAAGAAGAATAAGTCCGATAAGAATAGTTGACTTTTTCAGAACCTTGAGATACTTCACATACACATAGAGAGAGGTAGCAGTATCACTGTCATCAGCATCTCCATTCTCTTTACCGCTCTCAAATTTGGCCAGTAGTTCACCATCAATAACAGGAAGTGGAACTGCAAAGGAAGTTCTAGGGAGCTTTCCAACAAATTGCCGCCTATCATGCAAAGCCAGGTCAGTCACACCTCCTCCGGAACCGAAATCTCTAATTAGACGATAGGTAGGAGAAGCTTCCTTTTGTGACAAAAGGTCATCAATCGTCACTGTCTCCAGCAAGGTTCCATCTTGGATTGTAATAATGCTCGAAGCATGACAGAGAACTTTGATATAATGAGTAGCTAGAATAATGGTTTTGGAAGCCAATAGTCCGTCTTTAGAAAACAAATTTTCGATGAGGTGCTCGGCAACATGTTCATCCACTGCACTTAAAACGTCATCCAAAAGATAGATATCAGATCGACTGTAAACAGCTCTTGCCAAGGCAATTCGAGCTTTCTGACCGCCGCTTAGAGATATACCTCGTTCTCCGATCTCCGTGTCATGTTTTGAGGGCATTTTTTCGATATCTGGGATTAAATCACAGGCTTCAACAACCCTTTGATACCAAGCGTCATCAGTCACAGATCCAAAAACAATATTCGACTTAACAGTAGCATTTTGTAGCCATGCTTCCTGGCTACAGTATGCGATTGATCCATTAGCAATAACACTTCCTTTTACAACTGCCAGTTCTCCAGCCAGCATTTTCAACAGAGCAGTCTTACCACCACCAACTCTTCCCGTAACGCAGATCAAATCACCCTGAGATGCAGAAAATGAGATGTCTTCAAGAGCTATTGTTTCAGCAGTCTCATCCCAGGCAACAGTGGCACTGTCAACAGCAACTGAACCACATTCACCTCCAAATCGAAAATAATGTTCATTTTGTCGCTCATTCAAATCCAAAAATTCGGCAATACGCTTCTGTGACGTAATTGACTGACCAACTGCACCAAATAATTGCCCCAGTTCAATAAAAGGCTGACCCATGGCACCTAGAAGTTGTACAACAGGGAAAGCTAGCTCAGGAGTCAAAGCACCCATCTTCCGCCAAAGAAAGCAGACAAACACTGTGACCACACTTATATTTTCTGCTATTATCCATATTCCAAACATGCTGCTCAAAACTGTTGCGACATTGCGCCAGAATCCTAGCTCTCTTTTCCGAATGTTAACTATTCGGTCGTAAAAGGGATTTTCCCAGGCATACAACTTCAGACTCTTGATATTTCGGAAGGCACTAGAAGACACCTTCGTTCTTTCATCAACAGCAGCCATGTATTTCGGGAATATAAACATAAGAAAAGAGGAAATAACCCCAGTCACAATGCCTACAGCAAGATAAGCCCCAAGCACCGAGAAGGTCACAGATCCTAGTAGGTCGAACAGCTTCCAGCAGCCGAGTCCCAGTATAACAGGGGAAATAAGGAAAGTCTCAAGGCAGGGAACGATCATGCGTAGGTTCTGCGAATCGATGTTAATCAAGTTCATTATCTTGGAAGTATCAAAGTCTTTCTGCGCACTAGGACTTAGACGCAGGCTCTTGCGATAAATGGCTCCTGTAATGGCAGATCTAGTAATAACCTCACGTTGAGCATTCGCCAGAGTACGCAATTTTCTGGCAGCGGCAGCAATAACAGGTACAGCACCGATTAATGCAGCATAATAGAAGGCTGGATAGATCAAAAATGTCCCTTCCATATATTCTTCCAGAGAGCGAAGGAACATTCTCAAAATTAATGGTTCAATAATGAGGGGAAGCTGGCTGATTAGATTCAGAAATATTTCAGCGGTAATAATGTGCCAGGTCATTTTAAATAGAGTGCCAGACAGCCGCCATGCAGATTTCCAGGTCGTACGGTTCAGTGCCTCCTCAAAGCTATGCAGTGCAGTAACCGAGTTAATTCCTTGAGGAGGTAAGGGAATATCATCGCGCTTGAGTTTTTCAATCTGCCCGATCTTCAGAAGTGGGTATATAAAGCTCATCGTGATAATTTGGTAGATATTTGCTGTGCCAAAGCCAGCAATAGTTCGACTTGATCTCTCATGATAGTGAGCAGAGTGAGAGGTCTCTATAAACACAATAATGGCAGTCAATACTGTGATAGCAGTGTAAATGACAGAGATAGAAAGGGAGGAATTCAAGAGCGCATCAACAGCCAAACTACAGCTAGCCAAAGTGATTCCCGGCCAATATAGCATAAGAGAAGATGAACAAACTGACACTTTTCCCGCCTGTTCGCGCTGTAAAGCAAAAGCCAGCAAAGTGCCGAGAGGGACAGCGTACTCAGGAAGCGTAGGATGTTCACGTGAGAGAAGGAAGGGTGGAGTCAACCATAAAATGAATACGACCGAGGCCAACAACGGCGAAGTGTACTCAATTGCAGTTAAAGTAGCGTTTCTTTTGTGAGAAGATAAGTTCCAAATTCGAGACGCTAAAGGAAACGCAAATAGGACTGTGAAACAGCACGCGGCCCATAGAGAAAATTGGCCACTGATGAACTTCGTGGCGGGATCAAGCACCGTTGTCGGCAATGAAATAGACGGCCAATAGCTTCGCATTTCCAGGCTCTGATATGATGAAACAGTCAAAGTGGAAACATTTTTTTGGAAGTATTCCATGGTAGTCGCGAGTGCGAAGTGTCCATAGGTGAGATCGATAATGTACTAGAAAAACAAAAGTGAACACGGCGCACACAAATCTCGAACATCTGGAAGTGTACTGAAATGGGATGCAACCTTTCTTTAGAATGCTTCCACCATTGAACGATTTTAATATCCGAGATGGCCGTCTGGTGCGAGTGGCTGCACTATGCTTCCCATAGGAATGATCACTGTAAATCGAACCAGATAACAATATGAAAAAGATAAAGAGATGCAAATGATAGCAGCCGAATGCTCGTTCGTATACACGGATTCAAGCTGCGGTAATTGACTTCGCCACCGATATCCGACTGATCCAGATCGGGATTTCGGATCACAAATGTAGTGGCCTAAAAAGCAATTTCTTATCAAGATTAGCTAGCATCCATTGATTCATCTTAATCATTAAGGTTACTTATGCTTCAATGATAACGCGCAATATTAATCACCACTCCTTTTGGATATCAGCGGAATATATGCAATTCACCAATATATGAAGTTAGTGTTATCTGAAGGAAGAGATATCAAATGCCACTCGCCACCGAGTGCTGAAGACTACCATTTGATTGCGGTATTTTGGGCGTACGCCTTCATAAGCCAGAATTGTTGCTAAATCCCATCGGAAAAAGAAAAACAAATTTTAAAAATTTCTTTTAAGCCAGGATGAGCGATGCGATAGAAGTAGTTTCTGAAATGAATGTAAACGGCACGGCTATCTAGCTTATATACGTGAAAACTTATATCACTATTACATTTATTGGTATTTAGTACACCAGCACTATCGTACAAAGGTATAAAGCTCTATCTTGTAGCATTAGAAGTAAAGTTCTAGGCCTGTGAAAATTATCAATGGAGTGCGGCGCGTCCCAATCTGCCCAGAATGTTTGTTGGTGCCGTGCCTTCACTTATAACTACCATGCTTTGCTCCACACTTTCTCGTGTGTCGTTAAGCCTTGCAAGCTTTCGCGGCAGAACAAGAACGGTTTATTAATGGGATTTCCGTTTGTTGCTATAGATATAGGTCCTCTGTCTCTCTCCGCAGGTGTACAGATACAAAAGGGAAGTGTACTAGTTGGTCGCACTAGGAATGGTTTCCCCAAATATTTCCAAGTCCCATCTACAAAGGGTGTTTCTTTGACATATGGTAGAGATGGAAGTATAACTGCTTCGGGGCTGAAATCGGAGGGAAAGAAATGCTATGGTCTTGGGGATGGTACACGATTCTGTATTGGCGTCTACAGGGATGACAACGGAGTTCAGACGCCAGCGATCACTGTGAAAGAAGAAAAGTTGGTAGATCAATCGTGATTTGGAACTCGATAATATAGAATGTATTACTGTGTACAGTAACGGGCTTATCGATATACAGAAGGTGAATTCTGAACATACTGGTCAATTTGGTATCAGATTCGCTATCCGGACTGGATCCTGCAGTCCGGGTCTTCCTCTTAGTAGTTGCGTGTCTGATGTCAAACTACTTTGACTTAGAAACTGTTACCTCCGGGTGCACAAGCTTAAATTGAGTAACCGAACGGCAAATTTTATGGGTAGTTGATAATATGTGGTTTTTATCTAAATTTTAATTGGTATGCTTATGATATAAAAGTTAGCTCCTCACTCAATTCCGCAATATAATCCGTAGATATACCCAATTTTGAGTCAAAGTGCCTCAACTCCGCCTTCAACATCTCTATTTGTCAAACAATGTCAGAACAGCTAAATGAGCAAGCGTTGCCTTTGGTAGAAAAACTACCAGATTATAAGTCGTCAAATGGAAAAGCTATTACTCAAGATAATGGCGAAACTCTAACATTACACATTCCAGATGTGGCCCAACCTATCGTGATACCGCATCCGGGGCCAGATTACGACTTGATTATCCAAACCATCGACGAGTACTTGACTGAGCACGCGTTCATACCTAACTGGGAAGCTGCGGGTTTTACTGGGAAAAGTGGTGATGATTATTGTGAGATATCCAGACAAGTATGGGAACTTTCAAGTAACGACTACACCGATATTAGAGCTTGCCTAAGTAGAAAATATCTCACGCGATCGGAAAAGGTCAGGTTATTTTTGGCGATCACCGGCATCACGGTGGCTGCGCTCCTCTTTTGCGTATTCATGTTCTTGTTATCTACGATTTTTGTTATTGTCCTGTTTTTGTTATTGCCGATTATATCTATATGGCAGGGTATTACTATTCGTCGGATTCTCAAAGCTAAGAAGAGCTGAATAAGCACTACTTTCAAGTACTGTGGCCGGCTCGGGATACTGTGGTCTATTGTGCAGACCGGATAGCTTCAACGTAATTTACTTCGCCACCAACGGCTGCCTACTGGCACAGATCAGCAAAAAGGCAGTGGAATGGCAAAAATTCTAGATCATGCAACCCTAAGCCTCCACAGAGAGGGTGTTCGGCTTTTGGTGGCAAGTAGGATTTGGATTGCATTTCGCTTGATTAACGCTTGATTTCCTTTATTACTGAATTATGATGTCTAATATTGTATGTGAATCATTGAGGCATAAAGTGGCCTTAATGATTGAGAAGGACCAATCGATGAAAGTGCTAATCTTGATAAGGAAATTGCTTTTTTTGCCACCCTAAACCAATCGATCGAAAAAAAAAAGAAAACAGTTTTCGTTGTAGAGCAAGCACGACAATGCCGTACGAGAACATCTAACTTCATGTAAATCTACAATGAATGTAAATGAAAGGAATAAGATATTGGATATATCAATAAGAATTCAATAGGGCCTATCAATGTTTACAAAATGTTAGAGCAGATCCATTTTCTGGCCGTCCTACGCAACCCCTTTCTTCAATAGCATGTTCCCGCTCTCCTCCGCATTCCGACTCCTGTGGTACTCTCCAATGCCATAAATACCACCACATCCCATTGAGTTATAGTTACGATTTTTTAAATACCAGAAGAAGCGAGTGAGATACAGAAGTTAAGAGCAGAATGGTTAGACCAATCGAACTCATAGGACCGAATAGCAAAGGGAAACATAGGGGTTACGCGATAGCAATATTCAACTTGATCATTGGATACTCTGTTGAAAACAAAGTTGTTGAGGATGGAGCTAGAAAGGGAGAGTCCCTGGTTGAAATCATAGGCCCTAACAGTAAAGGAAAATATCGAGGCTACGCATTAAGAATCGGTGGTGTGGTTGCCGGATACTGCGATGACAATATTGCTGGCAACCAGTCTGAATAATCTGACTGTGGATGATATTTCGCCATGTGGTCGTCATTTAGCATCTCTTTGAGCAAATGATCTGCCCTTTCTAGACCTTCTGTTCACCCAATACAACCGGCAACCGGTACCTGAGAGTCAACCTCGGAATACACTACATCTCAATATCAATCAGATGATTGAAAATATTGCTAATGTGCTTAAACTTTTTTGTGATACGTGCATATCTTTTGAATTTCTTTTGGTACCAGAAAGCCTCTCATGCAGACAAATAAACGAAGGCAAGTAACAAAGTATGAGTATGTAGGCAAGTATTTATTTGAGGCGATGAATAGAAAAAAACATTCCAGTCTTGTATTGACAGCTTAATTCGATGTTTGAGAATTCTTTGTGGTTTGCTTTTGGTCAACCGTTCGCTACTGGAATGCACTAACTTGCAGCCCTTGGCCAAATTAGTAGTTTCGCACTCGACGAATTCTAATCATCTATGTTCAAGCTATCGAGAAGCCGTTGATCCTCTCTCTGCTTTCGTTTCCAGATTATATTCGATGGGCCAATTCGGCGGATCAACTCGTCGGGCCAATTCGGCGGACCAATTCGGAAGACCAATTCGGAAGACCAATTCGGAGGACCAGTTCGGCGGCCGGCCATACAAAATCCGCATTTATATATATTTTGCACAATGTATACATTTTGCCCTATTCTTCTTTTCAAATGAGTTCCAGTCTAGTTAAAGAAGCCATTACGGAGTCAATCAATGATTGCCTCTTTGCCCTTGATACAAACGATTACGAGCTGTTCACATCCGTGGTACTTGACACGGTCGTTTGGGCTATGCACGGAAGAGAGGAGATAAAAGGGCTCACGTCGCTCAAGGAAAACATGTTTGATATTGTAGGTAGTCTGTGTACTACACACTTTATCAGTAACATCAGGACGAAGCTGGACGACGATGGGACCTCCGCTAAATCCACCGGAATAGCTCTTGGCCATCACTTCAGAGAAGAAGAGGGATTAAAACCTGATTCTAAGTACTTCATTTCTGGAGGTATTTTCTATTTTGATCTTGTTAAAGACCAAAACACTTGGAAGATCAGTAGATGGGTTATAGCGCCCAATTGGGCTGATGGAGATCCATCAATAGTTGCTCCAAAGCAGGCGTGAAGAGTCCTTATAGCTCGAAGTACATAATTCATCATACAATGTTGCACGGGCGTTTTGAACTGAATTCCAATTGTACCACGATCTCGTTATAAGATCTGTATATGGTTAGTAAACGTTCACGATCCGTTGATATTCTAACTAAAAAACCCACTTAGCATATAGATTAAGATATTTCTGATGAAATTGAACCAGAGACTTCATTCTCATGTAGGCAGTGAGCGAGTGCAAACCTGAAATAGCATTAAGCCTGATAAACTGCTCTCGTGTCAAAACCACCAGGCTGGCTCCCATGAATAGTCTCTGACCTTTACGAAAAAAGATATACGAGAATATTCCCTGCCATCAGGTCACCGCAGGAGTTTTGTCCTGTGGCGCTCTGCAAATTCCATACAGGTGACTGAATAATGTTATTTGCAGAGACGGCGTTCGGGCACGTAGTTAACAACAAACGTTAGTTGCCGTTAATAAATCATTTGTACACACTCGGGAGAATGTCAGCTAGTCCACCAGAAAGGTTACATACCAATTATTTAGAAATATATCTATCCAGTCAGACATCTATGTTCCAGGTTTGCAGACCGTTGCCCAAGCATTGATAGATGAATATGGAGACTTGGCGTGTTGTAACTTAACTTTAAAGTTTAGATAACGAAAATGAAGACTTGTATTAGCACGGATGAAAAATTCAAGTAAAAAGTAAATGGAGCCAAGTTATAAAGTATGAGTACGTAACTAAGTATTTATTTGAAACGGTTGACACAAGCTCCATTCCAGTCTAGGCATGATGGTCTAATTCGACATTTGAGAATTTCTTTTTGGGTTGCACCACACCAACTCGCAGCTCTTGGCAACGGTGTTAGCTTCATGGGCTTGCCTCACATCGCACTCGATGCATTTAATAGATAATCTCCTATGTTTTGACACAGTTTTTTATCGGAAGCCCGTCGGCCCTATCCCTGCTTTTCGGCGACAGCTTACGCGCCAATTCCAAAACCGAGGTGAGTCATAACCAATCGGACACCACATCCTATATGTATAAGGGGCGCCAAGAAACTATTTTGCCTCATACATCTCTTCAAATGAGTTCCAGTTTGTTAGAGACCAAGATACTTGGAAAATCAGTAGATGGGTTGTCGCGCCGAGCTGGATTGATGGAGATCCATCTGTATTTGTGCCAGAAGAGGCGTAAAGAGGTCCCTGTAACTCGAAGTACATATTTAGGCAAATGATGTTCTGCAGGTGTTTCGAGCTGAATTCCAGTTGTACCACGAATCGTGGTCCACGATCTCGTTATAAGACTCTATATATGATTAGAAGACGTCAACCCATGTCTATCCTAACTAAACGATCACTCATTTCATGAATTAAGGCAACCCTTATGAAATTAGATCAGAAACTTTATCCTCATGTAAACAGTATGTCAGCGCTAACCTGAAATGGCATTAAGGGTGGTGAAACTGCGGTAGTACCAAAACCGCCAAGATTCGCATGAAGCGTCCCAGACCCTTGCTCTTCAGAAAGAAGAGATGCAAAAATATTTCCTGCCGTCAGGTCATCGCACGAGTTTTGCTCTGTCACATTCTGTAGATGGCATACAAGCGACTGAATGATGTTGTTTGCAGAGACGGCAGTCTGGCATGTGGAAGAGAAAGATTGGAAAATCGTCTGGGCCCGTGTCAGAGAGTCAACTGCACGCGGCAAGATAGAGTCCCACGATTTGATGTAGACGTAGACGATGATTGTTACTGCTGCGTTCCAGAGAGGTTGCAACACTTCTGGCCAGCCGTATAAAGTATCAGACATCGAACAGAACAAGGATATTATGTCAATTATTATGATAGCATGGCGAAGTGCTGCCTCAGCATGCAAATCTGCATGTGAATGCTGGACTTCCAGCCGTTGAATAGTGCAACTGCCATCATTGGAATCACTGCAGCGAGAATAAATGATAAACGTGCGTTGCATCAGCATATACGCATTGTGATAGTGAAGTTCTAAGAGGGCTGCCTGTCTTAAGAGCCAGAGAGGTTTGGATAGGTTGCGATGAAGCTCATGGTCGAATTCGAGCATGTCGCCATTGACTGGTCTATCCCTGGTTCGACTCAGCAACAATTCTGAAGGCAATGCGTTGCGCCAGCTTTCAATTTTTTCAAACGCTTTGGAAACCTCAAGGGCTTGCTCTTCAAGAGCTTCCCCACTATTGTTGCCGTCACCTTCATGGCCAGTTAAAATAGTCTCGTTTATGTCGGTCACAACGAACATGAGCTTGGCCAGATGTATGGAATATGAATAAGCATTCGCACCATTTTGGTGATAACTTTTACAAGAGACATAGTCGACAAGAGCGTTCTCGTCAGAAAAAGAGCATTTCACGAGGTTCCTCTGAATGGCGGTAGGCAAACCGAGCTGTAGCGAACATTGTGCGTCCAGAGAAAAGAGTGTCCACCACAATTGTATTCTAGCAGTCTTTTCCGCATCTGAAATGTTGGCTGGAGGCCGTCGATAGAGATTGGCAGCGTAAGCTTTGCGAATGGTTATACCTAATATATTATAAGCTTCAATAAAAGCATTTCCCCTCATGAGATAGAAAACCATAAAAACATGGCAAAGCAAAATATCTAAAGACACTTCAGTGCTAGCCCGTGCATACTCCCTGCAGCGGCAGAAGCTTTCGAACCCGGGCCAGGCAGCTTCCTGAGAAAGGTCGGATTGGTTGTGCTGCTGGAGATTCAATATCCTCTTAGAAAACCCAGTTGCCTGGGCGTGCTGTTTCCCGAGAGCTATCATAGAATCTACCAAAGCATTGCTAGCTGTGTAGCCATCGAGCACGGCGTAAGGCGGCAAGGGTGGCAGGGAATCGAGCATGGCAAATTGCGCCTCGCTCATAATTTGTAGAAGCGGATGACAATCATCCCAGAAAATGCGGAGATAATGAACCCGCTGACATTTGTGCACTGTATCACTCTGTGCTGCAGGGGGCTTCTCGGACGGCAGGTGCTGATACGGGGGTTGAGGGAAAACACTACCAGCGATTGTAACGCTATTGGTAGGCTCCGGTAATGCATTGGAAAAGAGACGTTGAATCTGTGAAGGCAGACCCAAGTAATCCTCGTTGGAATTGCTGCTCGGAGATGTTGTCGGGGCCTCCGGGCTGGTGTAAGAGAGAGGATCAGAGTGGCTGGCCGGACTGATCCTCAAGTCTGAGGAAGATTCGCCATTCGATCCGTCTAAGTTACCGTTTACTGGTCTAGAGGAAGAAGGGAGCGCGTAGGATACCACGCATTCGGTCCTGCTACTGATACATTGTTCACATGGCTTCTGCTCATTGCATTTGATGCGATAAAAACGACAACGATCACATGCTCTACCGGTCTTCTGTCGCTTTCCAGTGTGTTCTGAATCCGAGTCGGCCGTGTTGCCGTTACTATGGCCTCGTGTCCCGCTGCGTGCTTTTGGGGGTGCGGCAGAAAATCGATGAAACATGACGGTCTGGTTATATGTGTAAGAATACGCGTATTCGACAACTCCCAGAGCGAGCCGAGAAGAGAAAAGGTTCAAGTGAGGATGATTTGGAACCAGGCAGGACTGTTGGCAGCTGTCCAGTGGTGCAAGCGATGACTTTTGAGTCGAAGACAATTAGTAATACATAGTTGAACCCCCAAGTAGCCGATATAACTGTGCATCCAGCGGAATGGAAATTAATGCTGCCAACGGTTTTGATCGCTACGATATCATAATGATTTGACTTTTCAAGTACGTGCTAGCGATCGGCTGTGTTCAAAACTGTAATAACAATCGGACTAGCTCGTATCTAATACGACCTTTTTCATAAACTAGCCGTTGAAGAAATCTCCGTCAAAAGGTTAATACAGAAGCTACTATATATGAAAAGTTCTTCTACAGTGGCAGAGACGCTGAGTGTGTTGCTGGCTCTAATTTGGCAAATGGCTGTACCTGCTTAGTTTGAAACGGCACAGTTTCTGGTTGTCAGGATGCGATATCAGAACAACTCTTTCAGTCGTTGCTGATAAAAGAAGTCAGATCTGAGAAATTTGAGAAGGCTGTTGGAGCTATTTGTATGTTTTGATCTTGCGACAGGGAGATGCGCTCAGCCGATAGGATATGGAAGCCTATTGGGTTCAAGGCATGCCGGACCATGTGAGAGGAGTCTCGTATTGCTAGGACTTGCTTGGGATATGTGATATATATGATCCATTGTTATAGAAAATATACAATCATTAGTGAGTCTATTTCTTTCTAGAGTCAAGCAGCTTCCAAGAAGACGGCTGTTGGATCTACACACACAGGTAATAGCAGCATATCCACTATCTTTTGAGTATGTACCTTCAGTCTCATAGCTTTGTATCTGCTCCAAATACCTGCAATCTTTGCTCTATGGGGAGTTTCTGCTGTCTCTCAGGTAACACGATACCTTCCTTTGGCACGCCAAATACCAACTGCGCTCTCAACTGCCAATCCGATGGAGCATTCCACGTCTTCCGTACCTCTTCGTCAATGAGGGGGTTATAGTGCTGCAAGCTTGCTCCCAGTCCCAGAGCGTCTAGAGCAGTCCATAGGTAATACTGGTGCATGCCATCGCTCTGATGTCCCCACTCGTCGGTTAGATTCTTATACAAGGGCGGGGCCAGTTCGTTAAGTGCAGCTGCAGTTTTCTTGTCATTCCAGAATAAAATGGTCCCATAGGAGCTAGCAAATTTGTTTATTTTGTCTTTAGTGCCCGCATTGAAACTCTCTTCGCCAATCTTGGCTAACAGTGCGTCCGCAGTGATAGACCAAAGCTTTTTGTGGTCTTCCCCAAAGAGAACAGTTAAACGAGCAGTCTGACTATTAAAAGCTGACGGCACGTCCAGAATGGCAGTCTCGGCCAGCTTGACAATAGTGCTATCGGGAACCGTGCTCTTTGACTCTAAGTCACGAATGCTGCGGCGAGAGTGAGTCGCTTCGCTGAAGCTCAGGTTGACAATTGGAGAAACCATCGTATGATCGGCAGCACTTGGCACTGTTGGCACTTTAGTGAATGCTCGAAAAAGCGCGTGAATGATGAAAGCTGTGACTATTGCGTGAAACAGAATGTGCATATGTTGCTGCTCTTAAGTTTCCCTGTGTCCCGGAACCACTGCCAAGTATTACTGTATTGGTGCATGTTGCGCCGCAAGGTACCGGAACATGAAAAAAAAATTTCCTCATTCGGGTGAGGCCACCATAACTAGTCGGAAAGACATGAAGAGCAGCCAAATACGGTAATAACTTCTTAATATTGTTTATAAAACTGGTTAGTGCATTATTACGGTCTGTTGAACTCTATTAAACAAATTCTTGGCTTGTCCCATATCAGTGGTTTGGGTTGTTTCGACAGGCAGCGTAGATCACATTACGCTGCACTGTAATTATTCACATTTTCATTCTTTCATTTCTGTTACTCCTTTCTACACTCAGCTTTCAAAGGCTGCTGCTCATCTATGTGCTGTGCTCCTTGCAGTGCCATCCTAGATCCCCTGCTGGCGTCTTTCCCTAAACATTCTCCGTTATCACCCTCGATGATATACTCGCTGATAAGCTCCGCAAGTCCATAAATCGTGGCCATGGGATGACCCGGTGGCAGAATAGGAAAGGCACTTGCGTCAACTACCCTCACTCCCTTTACCCCGAATACTCTACCATGGCCGTCAATCACTCCTTCTGAAATATTTCTGCCCATGCGCGCTGTGCATGCCGCATGAAAGATAGTGCTGACCGATGATTTAATAGTTCTTAGTATGTCCTCATCGCTCTCAAACTCCTCTCCTGGATATTCCTCACGATCAATAGCTTCCTGCATATTACTCGCGATATTTCCTAACATCTTATATGATGAAACTGCGAGTGCCTCATCTGCTCGGCTAGTCAGAAATTTTGGATCCACCATAGGTGCATCGAGTACTGAGTTAGACTTCAGTGAAACCTTCCCTCGGGACAAGGGTGAAACAATACCCGCCAAAATCGCCCCAAACTGCCGCCCATCAGATGGCGCTTCCTTGAGATTTTCGAAGTCTCCGATCCAGGCTGCTGGAGCAATGTACTCGATGTGGGGCCAGTCTTCTGGAAACTCTTTCGAATATTCTCTCAGATACTCTGCTCCGAGCTCCTTGTCACTGAGCTTTTGAAATCCAATAAAGTCGAGAGTGTTAGTCAATGGACCTGCATGCTTTTCCACGTACTCATCAATAGCTCGGCCGAGATACTCGGGATCTGTGGACAATTTGCTAGTTGTTGTTAGCGACGTAGCATATGTCTTTCCGAACATTACATGATCCATTAAGTTCTTACCAACGTTCAGGCTGTCCACTATTGTATTGATTCCCTTTTCTGAAAGCTCGTCTTTTGGTCCGATTCCAGAAAGCATTAGCATCTGTGGTGTCCTAAATGATCCTCCTGAAAGTATAACCTCTTTTTTCACCTTGAATGATGCTTCAATTTCATCCTGAGAATAAACAAGGACACTTTCCGCCCGCTTTTGCTGATCAAATATAACCTTTTCAAACGTTGTATTATAGAAAACAAACAGATTCTTGCGACCCACGGCCTGCCGTAGATATGACGATTCTGAAGTTACTCGCTGCTGATTATATGGATCCACTGCTAATGGTATGTATGAACGTCCAAGTAGATTGCCTTCCGAAAATCCAGTACGACTTTTCTCAAGCCCAAGTTTGCCCAATGCCACATCAATCCACGTGTACCAAGAATGAGCAAAGTTGGGAAACGATAGTTTCACCGGACCATCTTTAGAATATGATTCAGGCGTGAAAACGGGTGTCGCATTCGTGGAGCGGGTATCATTTGCAGAGAGCAGAAATGTAGATCTTTTAAAGTACTTATTCCAGTTATCGAATTCAAAATCTTGATTATTTGTAAGATCTGCAAATAATGAGCAGGTACCTCTTGTGAGCCGGTGATAGATCATCATGTTTCGAGCGCTTGCACCACCCAAACATTTGCCGCTCGCATAAAACATACTTTGATTTTGAAGTCCTGATTGCGGTTCCGTCACGTAGTTCCAATCAACTGGAACCTTCCCCAATGATGTGGAAACGTTCCATTGGAAATTCAGAGCAAATAGGGGAACTGTTCTCTGGATAGGATCCAGCAGTTCGTATATCCCCCCTGCCTCAATAACCGCTACTGTGGCATCCGGTTGCTCACTTAACCTGTTTGCGAGTGCCAGTCCAGCTGTCCCACCGCCAGCAATGATGTAGTCAAATTCGGTAGGGATCGATCCTGAACTTTTGGCCGCTGCTGCATCTGAATATACCTGGTTGTTTTCATTGTAAAATTGAGCCTGACGGCCAACAGACTCCGCAAAGTCGCCGAACAACTCTTCGAGTTGAGCAGTCACCACAATGCACTGAAAACCAAAAATTAATATAATGTAACTCCAGAGCCTAATCATTGAAAATTTAAGTTTAGTTTAGTGTGCACTTTTGCACATGCCAAAGTTATATAGTTGGTGGACTGCAAGAGGGCAAGGGTACGCCTGTCTCCTGGTATCTGCTTGAAAATCGAGATGGATTTTATCAATTAGAAAAGTAAAGCATGACGTGAATTATTGGGGACAGGAAAGAACCTTATGACTCCTCAGACTGACGAGCCACGAAGATACGTCAAAGAAAAATGTATTTATTAAATTGCATCTTAAACGCCTGCATTCCAGACGCCTGGGTTTTTGCGCCGCATCACACCAGATGATCCATGGGGAAGCACACTAGTCAGAAAGAAACGAAGCACTGGCAAATGTGGTATAACCTTTTGTTATTGTGTGTCAGCCTTAATAGTGTTAACCACTTTCACTCGCATTCTTTCCTTTCTCTACTCTATTTTGCCCGAACTTCCAGAGGCTGCTGCTCGTCTATGTGGTGTACTCCCTCCAGTGATGGGCTAGATCTCCTGCTGCCGTCTTCTGGCAAATGCTCCCTATTACTATCATCGATGATATAGTCGCTAATCAGCTCCGCAAGTCCATAAATCGCACCCATGGGATGGCCCGGTGGGAGAATAGGAAAGGCACTTGCGTCAACTACCCTCACTCCCTTTACCCCGAATACTCTACCATGGCCATCGATCACTCCTTCTGAAATATTTCTGCCCATACGCGCTGTGCATGAGGCATGCCATATAGTGAGACTCGACGATTTAATACTTCTCAGTATTTCCTCATCACTTTGAAAATCCACTCCTGGATATTCTTCATAATCAATAACTTCGCCCATGCTACTCGCAATATTACTCAATAGCTTATATGATGAAACTGCTAGAGCTTCATCTGCTCGGTTAGTCAGAAATTTTGGATCCACCCTAGGGCGGTCCCATACGGAGTTAGATTTCAGTGAAACCTCTCCACGGGATAACGGAGAAACAATACCCGCGAGAATAGTTCCATACTGCCGCCCATCAAGTGGCGCTTCTTTGAGATTTCCGAGATTTCCGGCCCAGCTTGGTGCAGCAAGATATTCAAGGTGGGGCCAATCTTCTGGAAACACATTCGAATATTTTCTCAGATACTCTGCTCCGAGCTCTTTCTCGCTGAGCTTTTGGAACCCAATAACATCGAGAGTAGTAGTCAATGGCCCCAACTGCTTGTCAACATAATCATTAATGGTTCTGACAAGGTACTCCGGATCTGTTGACAAGTTGCTAGTCGTTGTTAGCGATGTAGCATAGGTCCTTCCAAACATTACATGGTCCATTAGGTTCTTTCCAACGTGCGGACTGTCTATAATTGTCCTGATTCCCTGTTCAGAAAGCTCTCTCTTTGGTCCAATTCCAGAAAGCATCAGCATCTGCGGCGTGTTGAATGCTCCTCCTGAGAATATTACCTCCTTATTCACTTTAAGTGACGTTTCAATACCATCCTGAGAATAAATAAGTACACTTTCCGCTTGCTTTTGCTTATCAAAAATAACCTTTCCAAACGTTGTATTGTAAAAAACAAACAGATTCTTGCGACCTACGGCCTGCCGAAGGTACGATGATTCTGAAGTTATTCGCTGCTGGGTATATGGGTCCAGTATTAACGGTACGTATGAACGGCCTAGTATACTGCCCTCGGAAAATCCAGTGGGGCTTTTATTGAGTCCAAGCTTGCCTAGCCCCACATCAAACCACGTAGACCAAGCATGTGCAAAGTTCGGAAACGATAGCGTTACTGGACCATCCTTGGAATATGATTCAGGCGTAAAAACCGGCGTTGCGTTTCTGTGACGCGTATCGTTTGGAGGAAGCAGAAGCGTAGATCTTTCGAAGTACTTATTCCAGTTTTCGAATTCAAAGTCTTGATTATTTGTAAGATTCGCAAAGAGTGAGCAGGTATCTTTTGTGGGCCTATGATATACCATATAGTTTCGAACACTTGTTCCTCCTAAACATTTCCCTCTCGCATAGAACATAGTTTGATTTTGAAGTCCTGACTGCGGTTCGGTCACGTAGTCCCACTCAATTGGAACCTGCCCCGTTGATGTGGAAGCATTCCACCCGATGTAGTTAATAGCAAACGCGGGAACTGCTCTCTGGATAGGATCCAGCAGTTCGTATAACCCTCCTGCCTCAATCACTGCGACTGTGACATCCGGTTGCGCACTTAACCTGTTTGCAATGGCCAGTCCAGCTGTTCCGCCGCCAGCAATGATGTAGTCGAATTCAGTGGGAATTGAACCTGAACTTTTGGCAGCTGCTGCGTCCGGATACACCTGGTTATTTTCATCGTAAAACTGTACTTGGCGCTTTACGGACTCAGTGAAGCCGCCGAACAATTCTTCAAGTTGCGCAGTCACTACAACACATTGGAATACAAAAAACTGCGTCAATATAATTGAGCCCCGAAGTTTCACCATTGTATACTGCTGAACAATATTTTGTGAAACTCGCAAGGACTTAGTGAAAGATAATCGACGAGGGCGTTAGGGCAAGGGTACTTGAACGCCTGCCTTCTTTTTCGGGCGTCCTTCTGCCAATTTTTCTTGATGGTAAAAATTTCCCCGCTGAATTATATCCTCTCAATGAGCTATATAGTAAGGAGTGTGTAGCTATTTATGTAGCTCTTTATGTGTCGTCTTTAGTGAAAAGTAGGAGACACAGAAGTCGATAGTATGGCAAAGCATTCACACGCCTTCAGCCGCCTCTCGGCCCACGCGCCGCTTATCACCGCTCATCTCCCACTGACCCCTGTCAGTTGGCGATGCTATTTTACTTGCACCTGCAAATAAAAATGTGGCCACCACGTGGAAACATTTCCTATTACTTGGAGCTATGGGTTTATTGAATTTGAGAGGAAGGCCCCTTACTATATTCTTGAGCGTTGTAGGAGCAACATGCTTTGCCCTCCAAGGGTATGATCAGGCAGTTATGAATGGTCTACTGACTTTGGATACATGGACGGAGACATTTCCGTTGATTAATACCGAGCCTTCTCAGGTTCCTGCGTCAGAGTTATCGCATCATGAGACGATTCAAGGTACAGTCGTGGCTATATATGAGGTGGGATGTGCTATGGGGGCTCTGTCATGTTTTGTGGTTGGTGAAATATTCGGTCGCAGAAAAACTACATTTAGCGCTGGAATTTTGGTGTTGATTGGTATTATTATCCAATCGACACCGTTTTCTCTTGGACAGCTTATTGTTGGTCGGATTATAACGGGTATTGCGGTGGGCATGTTTACGGCGACTGTGCCAATGTGGGTAGCCGAGTCCACGAAAGCGGATCAACGAGGCTATATGGTAATGCTTCAGGGCTTTTTTGCAGTTGGAGGAAATGTTATTGCTACTTGGTTAGAGTTTGGCTTATATTACGTCAAGCATAGCTCCGTGAACTGGCGGTTCCCCATTGCTTTCCAATCGGTATTCGCAATCATCATTCTATCTCTAGTGTTAGTTCTTCCCGAAAGCTACCGTTGGCTTATAAAAAAAGGTAGATTTGAGGAAGCGAGAACGTCCCTGTCGCGATTAGAGGATGTAAATGAGGATTCAGAAGAAATCAATGCGGAAATTATCATGGTTCAGAAGGCGTTTGCCGAAGAGAATACTTCGTCGTGGTTTTCATTGTTTTCTCGTACAGAGACTTGTAATCTTCAGCGGACAATTCTAGCAGTTATGATAAATATTCTCGGACAAATGTGTGGAGTTAACATTGTTGTTTTCTATTCGAATACCATCTTTGAAAATATTTTGGGTTTTAGTGGAACTGTATCACGAGTTATTAACGGATGTCTACAGCTCTGGTTTTTTATCGGAGCTGGCATTGCTGTGATAATTATCGAGAGATTCGGAAGGCGACCATTACTGCTGGTAGGTAGTGGAGGTATGTTTATAGCGACAGCCAGCTTAGCAGGACTGGAGTCAGCTCTGAGTAACAAGAGGGCAGCGGGTGCTTCTGTTTTTTTCTACTTTATGGCACTATTCGTATTTCCTATCGGGTTGTTTATTATCACATTCATGTATTCGGCAGAAATTGCGCCGAATGGGATCCGTGGACAAGTTACAGCTTTATCGGCATGTGCATACTGGTTGTTTAACTTCTTGATTGCAATGGTCTCGCCAGTTGCGTTTGGAACGATCGAGTGGCGATATTATATTGTATATGCATGCATAAACTTTTGTGGCTTTTGGATGGTGTTTTTCTTTTATCCTGAGACTAAGCATCGTAGCTTAGAAGAGATGGACTCGATATTTTTGCAATCGAAGAATATCTTTGACGCGGTCAGGGTGGCAAGGAGTTTACCATATGAAACATCCCTAGGAGCAGGGAAAAGAGAGGAAGAGAGAGATGAGCAAGAAGAAGAAGGGGTGAAATTTTCATTATGACAATTTGCACTACTAGATATGATATAGGTATATACCATTACTAGGTGTGTGGCAAGAAATGACCTTGCTGTATGACGGAAGAAGACAAAATACTGAGGAAAATAGCTCAGTCATGAGATTCAAATTGAGTGTTCCGCTGCGCCAAAAATATGTCAAGAGACCGTCGCATGAATGGTAGTTCCCAGTCTATCTTTGGTTCCTTTCTGACTAAGTGATAACTTCGGCGCAACTGGCACGGTCAGACACCCGACATTGCCTCAACGGGCTTGAGCTGACAAGCTTGACGGTTTTAGGGCCCGACTACCCTAAAATTTTAATCTGATATTTGCCACATTGAAGAAATTTTTTTCCGATCGTCAATCCGTCTCTCGGTCTTTTCACACCATTTGATATGTCAACCCGCGGCAAGCTTCATCCAAACCATGACCTCCCCAACTTTTCCACAAGTCAGCATCCCGAACTCTACCCATACAGTCTCAGTTTGTATTATTGATACGACCTCAACAATCACTGCCCCAGCCAAAGCTTTCGTCAAGCCCGTGCTGGAAGGAAACGAAACCTGGAAAGTGCCTGCATATGCATTTCTCATCCGCAACTCCAGTACAAACCGAACCATTCTCTTCGATCTTGGCGTCCGCAAGGACTGGCATAACTTGGCGCCTTCTCTCCATACCCGCCTCCGCGCGTCGGGTTTCGCCGTAGAAACCAAAAAGGGGGTGCGCGAAATTCTCGATGAGCATGGCATTGACACCTCTGCCGACGGTATCGAGGCGATTGTGTGAAGCCACTCCCACTTTGACCACACCGGGGACCCTTCCACCTTTGATGCGGGCACAAGGCTGGTCGTTGGGCCGGGTGTCAAAAAGAGCCTGATGCCGGGCTATCCGACAAACCCGACGAGCCCCTTCTTGGACTCGGACTGGGCGGGGCGTCAGGTTCGTGAGGTTACCTTTAACGAAACAGATTTGTATATTGGGCAATTCAGAGCCTTTGACTATTTCGGTGACGGTAGCTTCTATCTGCTCGATGCGCCGGGCCATGCTCTCGGCCACATCTGCGGCCTAGCCCGCGTCACCGCTAGTCCAACCGCTTCCTTTGTATTTCTCGCTGCGGATACATTGCATCACGGAGGCGAGCTGCGGCCAAGTGAATGGGTGCCACTCCCCGAAAGGCATGCTAATATTGGAGAGAGCAAAGGAGAAAAGTGGGCAGGCGCATGCTGCCCTGGAGAGTTACTGCAGGCCCTAAACGACGCAAACGGCGGCATCTGCGGCAATGTTACTGCGCAACCCTTTTATCGTCCGACGGATGTGGGGAGCAATCTGGATGCCGTGGCGACGGCACAGACCATTGGCAAAATTCAGGAGTTTGATGCGCTGGAGAATGTCTTGGTCATTTTCGCGCATGATGCGAGCATATTGCCTATAGTAGATTTTTTTCCAAGGTCAGCCGTCGACTTTGTGAATCTTGGTTGGAAGTAAGACTCTCGGTGGGCATATGTCAAGGATTTTAAAATTAGTCTCCAAGCGGCGGAATGAGGGTGGATGGGTTTATTCTTACAAAGGTCACCACATTGGTAGTGTATTCTCCCGTAGTATTGGTAGGAATTTTCGGATGTATACCTGAAAATTCTTGCACTAATTATCCGTCTAACATCTGAAGCTATGTTTAAAGCGAGGATCGTTAAACTGGGGTTTTGCCCTTCTGATATATTCAGAATTACAATTTCAAAGAACATCAAAAGGAATTCAATTCAAAAGTAGAAGTTAAAATATCAGATCAGCTAATCTAAATTCGATATGAAAAAGAAATAAAGACACGCTGCACTAGAACTACAGTAATTGAGTCAATGGCAAAAGCAGGCACGATAGTGACAATCCAATTCTGTTCGATCCGTCCTCAGATGCTGGCAGCGCTGGACTGCTAGCTGACTGCACTTGAACTGTTTTTGATGCAGCTATACTGGTACTATTTGCAGCCTCATGTGACACAGAATACGGACTGGCACTGTGGTGTACCACACAGCGTGGTGATCCATTTCCCGGAACTTGATAGGAAATAGCCTCTCCTGTGGTGCTATCCACCACCACATTTTTATTTTGATGCTGGAAATAATTTAGAGTGACATTTATATAGCGGTATGTGTGATTTTCGTTTCCACGTACGCAGCTTCATATGTTGCGGAAGAGACGCACCTGTTTCAAACAATTTCTGAATATGATAATTTTAGCTAGGCCCAATCTATTAAGCACATTTTTTTTTGTATTTCTATCCAAAACATTATTATGCTTAGAAGATTGCCCAGTACTTGGTAAAGAATAACCAAGCAGTTCACCAAGCACTTGACTTGATGTATCCTTTCATACAACGAAACTCGACCCTGTTTGCCTATTGGAACTGAGCTTGTCCTAATTTCAAAATTTTATAGTATTTTCGGTATCTGCTATAGACATTTGTATACGGATTCAAGCATAAAGCTCTTCAGTCCAACAGCACAGGTTCTATGATAGCAAACGGCTTTTGCTCAACTGGCTCATCATAGACTTACAGAATGATGCAACATCTCAGCATTTGTAACTCGCTAAGAACGTCTAGTTCGTCTCTGTAGTTCGGAATGCTCTCGCTCTCTCTCCAACGTGTGTCGATATCTGTTCCAGTTGTTGTGTAGGTGATTTGCCAATCTTATCCGTAGGTGATATAGAGTTTGCAGAATTTGCTCTCTTCTTATCTCATTATCTTATTTCATTAGTACCTGAATGTATGCTTCTTTTATTGTGTACTCACATGCTGTGGGTAGGCAATCCATAAGATTTTCCTCTCTGTGGCACATATCATCGACGATTGAATCAATTCTGCGAACTTCGTCAGGCACTCTTGTATACCAGGTGCTCTTAAAATCCATTAGTGCAAAAGTCACCATGAAACTTGTACTGAATATGTTGAGTAAGTTCATTGTGCTGCCTACGACAGGTTGTCTTCGGATTTCAAAAGCAGAATATATAGTACTTTGGAAATTAAGAAAGCTCCACCTTACTATGACTCATCTGACAGGTCTTTCAACTTGAAAATTGTTTCAAGTTTTGTGGTTTGTGTGGCTCCAAGTGTCTCAGACTAAAATCGTTCTACTGGTCGACTTTCCGCCACTTGAGTTGATTTCTCCTTTTATATGGCCAATGGGCTTCAAGTATGTCTTAAATATAATTCTGCGCTCGTTTGTAAGATTTTTGGGTACTCACGATATCCAAAATACCTACTTTTGTTGGCATCTTAAATAAATCTCTCTCTAATTAAACGACACCATATGCGCATCGGTACCACATAGCGTCTTCTCTACTAATTTCATGTATGGGCAAAAAACTAAAATTAACCAGATACTGCATTAATGAGATCTACTTCCGGCTTTAGCACTACCTCTCTGCCCTCATCACCAATTGATAGTAATCCCAGTTTCTATACAAGCGTTCCTCCAATCTCATGCGGGCTGTATGCAGCCTTTCGCGAGTTTCATTTTTTCTCTTCTCGGTTTCTTGTATATTAATATCTAACATCATATTTCCTTGTATTTTTGTACTCACTTGCTTTCTCTAAGCTACTGAGAAGAATTTCTTCCTATTCGCACCAATCATCTACAAATACATCGAGGTTACGGATGCCACTTGGCACTCTCGTATGCCAAATACTATCATAATCCAATAGCCCAAGGAGCACTGTATAGCTTGAAATGTAGTTCATAAAACTCATTGTTCTGTCTGTCTCTTTGATGGAATTTTGACTTCAACAGCAAAATATATATTAGATGCTAAATTTCCAAGCGATCTCTCACTTTACAATGTCATATTCTTTAAGCATATATGAATAGCCAGCCAAAGCTTTTTCTGATCCGGTAGCCGCCATTATCGTTATTGATCCTGTCAGCCTATTCTTGTTTTGTAAGTAAATAATTTACTGCTGCCAGCTTGTTTGCTGCTAAAGATTTGAGTGCGTACTTGGAATGGTGGTGAATGCCTGTGTTATTAGCAGCCTGCCGGCTGTAAGAGAACTGGCATACCTCTTTTCTGTTACTTCTAACAATATCCTGTGGTACTTGCTACTTAAAACCGTCGATTATCGTTCGCTAGCCATTTTGGCCCATAATATGCCTGCTATTTACATGGTATACGAAGTAGAAAAAGTAGAAGAATTACAAATTAAGCAAATTTTTGACATAAACATCAATACACGACCTCAAATCAAATCATTTTAGCCATTTAAGAAAGAATATACAGAAATTAAAGCATCCTGGTCACACTAGTGTAACTTGTAAGTTGGCCTGTTCAGCCAATCAGAGTGCAGGAAGGTCACGCGACTCAACTTTAGTTGAAAATTATCCGTATCCTTCACAAGAACATATCTAGGATCCTGCTAAAAACATGGCAACTTTTACTAACCACTCACAAAATCACCCCATTAGGCAACCTGTCAAAAACACTTAAGCCATGCTCCTGTTCAAAAAGCGCAGTCACCTGACCACAAATGTGTTTTTGGCTAGTCGATTAGAGATGGTTATCCACAAGTTGGCTTCATCCCACCAAGAACCAACGCAACCTTCGCATCTATACATGTGCAAAGGAACGATTCACAACAGCACGAGGAATAAGACCGTCGTTGCTAGTAGGGACGAAGAACAGCGGCCGGCCCTCCACTTTACGCCCGAGACAGGTTTCATGAACGATCCTAATGGGCTGGTCTATAGCAAAGGAGTTTGGCATCTGTACTACCAACTGGACGACCAACACCTTGTGGCCGGCCAACCGGAATGGGGCCACGCTACTTCGACAGATCTTTTGAACTGGAAGCGACATGAGAAAGCCATAAGAGCGCCGTCGGATCATGAATCCATATTTTCCGGCTGCTGTGTGGTTGATTACAACAACGTGTCCGGTCAATTCGACGAGTCAACTGGGCCAAATGACCGGGTTGTCGCCATATTTACACTCCACACTCAAGGGCACGAAACCCAAAATGCTGCATTCAGCTCCGACGGAGGCTATACATTCACCCCGTACAAGCATAACCCGGTACTTGACATAGGCTGTGCAGATTTCCGTGATCCAAAGGTATTATGGCATAGTCCATCAAATCAGTGGGTCATGGTTGTTGCAAAGTGTCATCAATTCAAGGTTGGCTTCTATGGCAGCGCGGATCTCATACATTGGCATCATTTGTCAGACTTTAAAGGTTCCGGTGTCCGTGGGTACCAATACGAGATGCCCAACTTGGTGCATGTGCGATTTGATGACGACACTAAACGCAAGAAATGGGTGCTTTTCTTGAGTATTGGGCCTGGTGCACCTTTGGGTGGAAGCTTTACTCAATATTTTCTTGGTGAATTTGACGGCACCACCTTTACTACCGATGACAACTACTTGCGAACAGCAGATTTGGGCAAAGATTGGTACGCGGCGCAAACGTGGTTCAATTCTCCAGACGGTGAAACATATGGTATTGGATGGGCAAGCAATTGGCAGTACTGCAACCGCGTTCCTGCCGAGTGTTACCGGTCAGCTATGTCACTTCCTCGCAAGTTCACTGTCCGCGAGGTTCCTTTGAACGTAGCCACAAAGTCTTTGTCACTCATATCCCGGCCTATCGACCTTAATAGCGTTCGACTGCCTAGCGACGATATGGCGATAGTCTATACCAACGGTTCGGCAAAAGCCGACTCCTCCACTGATGTCATATACGAGAGGCATATGCAGGGCTCTGGTTCGTTTGAGTTTAAGCTCAATATTAAGTCGGGGACGTCCTCTGCACGGGTATCTGTGGACATGGCAAACTCCAGCGGCCACTCGGTCGGCCTTAATTTCGTACTGGAAAGTACAGGAATGTTTATTTCTTTGGATCGAGGTGGTGTTCGTTCTGGATCTTCATGGGACTATCTTCTGTTTGACGACAATGTCTGTATGTGGGTTCCAAATACCCAAAGTATCTACGATGTCCACGTCATAATAGATGTCTACGTATGCGAGCTGTTTGTCATGGATGGTGCTTATGCATTCACCAATACTTTTTTCTTGCGAGACGGTGCCGCATCGATTTTGACCGTGTCACAAGAAGCCGCTAATATAGAGTTTTTTGATGTCTACGATCTCCGTCCTTTGGCATCAGCGGAGCGATTGCCATGATTCGTTTATTGAGAGCATAACAATAGAGCGTCGAGATTAAAAGTTTATCCGGGTGAGGTATTAACCGATGAAACACTTTCATTGATCTCAAAATATGTTTATTGGTCTCAGACAAAGACTGCCTTAAATAACACAGACCAATATATGAAGATGTTCTTTGTCTCACGTAGCATTCTTTTGTAAATAATATTAGAGATTATTTTCGTTGTCATTAGATCCATTGTCTAATAGGACGAGTACATGAGTAAATGGGACTAAGACGTCGGCTCTGGTAAGCTGTATCACAGATATCTTAGGTGAACGTTACTCTTGAAATGGTGTTTAGTTGTTAACAAGCGTTATGGTTTCATTATAAGCACTACATAACGCCACCTTTTCAGAAAAAAATAGTGCTGTCCAGCTGATGCCATTACTATCCATCTGACTCCTCACTGAAATATACTCCTGACTTATAAGGTTGAAGTACTTTTTCTTCAGGATTATCAATTGAACCAAGTGCAAGTGAAAAAGAGCCATTAACGTCCATGGCTGTACTAAACCGGAGAAATTCAATACCACGACCGTCTGATTAACTCCATTCTGTTTGATATATGTGAAAAAGTGTTTATTTTCCTGATCAACGATCTTGAAGCTACCGTAATTGGTGAGCTAAGCAACAGGGAAGTAATTGTAGAAAAAGAGTATAGAGAAAAACAGCGGAATGAACAAAAGAAAGAAAAGTACACAGCAGGAAGAAGCGAGTAAACGAAAAAAAGCAAAGAAAGTTGCTTATGATCCAAAACAGCTTCCTGACACTGGTGAATGCTCTAGCAACAGAGCGAAACACCGCACATAGTATGAGAGCCTCAGAGATGTTTTCTGGCCATAGCATATATTTGTAAGTTTTATTCTGTATTTGTTTTTAAAATGTATTATTCCGTTCAAATATGTGTCAAACTCGGTAGGATTACTGAAATTGCGGTCGTGAGATAGCAGCAAATTAACTTTTAAGGATGAATTTGAAGGGAGATTTCTCGAAAACAAGAACATTTATTGATTAATTGCTATGATGATACTTTGGAAAAAATGAATTGAGCTTGTGAATACGAGCATTTTACCAAAATCAAGACGGCGAAATGATCAGAAGCCAGAGAGTCGGTCACAGATGTCAACATGGTGGGTGCTTTAAGGTTTCGAAATATAGAGTCGCAGTTTATACCAGAAGTTACATTGTTCTTACTGTGGTATAATTCGACAGGCTTATTGATGATTTTGATATACGTCTTTTTCACTGTTTTCTTTGGAGTTTGTTTTGGAGCCGATCGGAACATAACCAGTCAAACGCAGAACAACGTAAATAACAAAGAAGGTGGTCAGAGTTCTGAGTTGATTTAGAATTTGTTGAAGTATTTCGGTGTCGGTCATATTATTGGCTCGGTTGTGATTGATGAGGTAGAAGAGGGGTTGAGGGATTTTAGTGGTAGGGTTAGCGCTGTGGACTGAGAGCAATCCCAAATGGTACCATACTACCTTGAATTCTTAAGGACATATATCTTTTACTCAGCATTGGTGGTAAAGAAAACAGAATAAACGAAACAAAAAATGCGCTGGATGGCCAAAAACCTGGTATTTACTAAGCTTTCAAGCTATCAGAAAGGACGAATTAAATACTGACGACTTTATATGGTTCCGCAAGTTCGATTGTGGTGTGGGTGTTACCTGGCTGATCGCTCTCCGTTGTGTTGTGGATTCTGGGACGAATCCCAATTAGGTTAACTCATAGTGGTTACCCTGAATTATATAAAAAGATATATATATATATATATATATATGTATACTGCATAGCAGTACTTAGGAATATTAACAATTCTCTCTCTCTCTCTCTCTCTCTCTCTCTCTCTCTCTCTCTCTCTCTCTCTCTCTCACATTTACTCACGTATCTATTCTTAAATCGTGTCATTGAAACTATAGTTCAGGGTCGTATATTTCAGTACAACTCCTTTAGCTTGAAAGCACAAAACCTCGAATTTCCTAACTTTGGAGGGTAACTCCTAGCGTATGACAATAGCAATATACAGTCAAACCTCGTTATAGTGATACAATTAAAACACGCTCTGGACATCGTTAT
>JAJMJF010000011.1:0-264272 GCA_030563415.1 Casaregolazyma lundiana | reverse complement strand
GAAAATCTTTAGCACGTGATCAAAAAAGGAAAATGTTAGCGGATTAAACACAGTATGAAATCAAATCAAGTAATTTCCCCAATCACTTCCTAAGTTGCACAGCAAAGCAGCAACAAAGCATACAACATAGAGTGACATGAGTTCAGAGTGCGTATGAGATGTGGGAAATGACAGCCGGAAATTATGAGTGATGTTTTATGACCGCCGTCTAAGTACATGTCGATATCGTTTTTGTGTTTGCTAACAAACGTAGACAAACTGAAGGTGCCAGTTCGACAGCATCTCCGCCTTTGATAGCCGATGAAGATGCCAATAATATAGGCAGTAAGTTTTAAACTTTTATATTTTTTTCGTCTACTTGTTCGTCGCAAGTTATTCTAACTGTCAGATGACCTGGACACCTCCATCATCAGGCTGCAACTTGTGGGCCTGCTGCGTAAAGGCAAGATTGAGCCACTCAAGGAGTTTGTGAAAGAGCATCCTGAGATTCTGAAAAGTGAGCGGTTTTTGCTTCAGGCTGTCCAGATTGCTCCTTCAAGTGTGGTGAGCTGGATCATTCGTACAAACAATGCTTCAGGGGATATCGATATCAATTGCACCGACGAAAACGGCAACAGTCCACTGCATCTGGCTGCATTGTA
This sequence comes from Casaregolazyma lundiana, assembly GCA_030563415.1. Taxonomy (NCBI): domain Eukaryota; kingdom Fungi; phylum Ascomycota; class Dipodascomycetes; order Dipodascales; family Trichomonascaceae; genus Casaregolazyma; species Casaregolazyma lundiana. The sequence goes on along the minus strand of JAJMJF010000011.1, from coordinate 263,631 downwards.
TGGACGTCAAGATGTCGCTTTAAAGCTTTTAGATGATCCGCAGATCAATGATACTCTTCAGAATAACGAAGGGAAACAGCCGGTCGAACTTTCAAAGTACCCGGAACTGGCTGAAAGTATGCAACTGGCTCGTGCCAAGTACGTTGAGAAAACCGCCCTTCTTATGATGAAATTCTTTGAAGAGGAAAATGTCAACGAGTTGGAGGAGTTACTATCTTCACCGAGAGCAACTGCTTTGTTGGACATCAATGGCCAAGACCCTGACACTGGATCTACTGTATTGCATGGATTTGTCAAGAAGAGGAACTATAAAATGGTTGAATTCATATTGTCTCACGGTGGTGATCCTTTTCGACGTGATGTCAAGGGGACCCTGCCTTTAGAACTAGCCAAGGGTGATGATCGCATGAGGAAAATCATTAAGGCCTCCATGAAGGAACAGAACGTCTTTGTTCAACAGGCAGGCAGTCATGCTAAGGGCCCACAATCCGTTGCTCCTCCGCTTGACAGCAACTATGTGCCTGCTGATGGAGAAGCAAACGGAGTGCATCTTCAGACTAAAGCTCCGACAATGAAAGGATATTTGAAGAAGTGGACAAACTTCACTGGAGGATATAAATTAAGATGGTTTGTGTTAGAGAATGGCACACTCAGCTACTACAAGAAGCAGTCCGACACAGAAAGTGCTTGTCGTGGTTCCATTAATGTGAGGTCGGCAACCGTGCGCTTGGACTCTTCGGAGAAGCTGAAGTTTGAAGTTGTCACTCGTGGAGGACGTACAAAGTTTCATTTGAAGGCCAATCATCCTGTGGAGACTAATCGCTGGGTTTGGACAATTTCTAATGCTATTCAATGTGCCAAAGATGTGGAACGTTTGAACAGGGTTTCAACTGGAGATTTCTCTCAATTGGGACTACCCGTTTCTTCATCTCGTACCAGTTCAGTATCTACTAGATATTCAGAACTTAATAACAAGGTCAGAAACAAGTCGTACGACGAAGCTTCGGTCGTTGATAGTAAAGTTGCTTCCTTGGCATCCAGGGTTAGCGATGAACGTATTGGCACGAGCAGCGAGGAGGAGTACGAAGAGGACAATGAGGATGAATCGTCTAGTTTCAAAGTCAAGTTTAATAATGAAAAATACTCTATCCAAGATGGTATTTCAGGGGAACTTGATGCCGCAGAAGAAGTCGTCAGCAATATTACGGGCACCCTCAGTCAGACAGCTGATGAAAAAATTGTATCGGGGCTTGCTGCTGTCGCTCAGGGTATTAACAGTATAAAGCGCTCCTTCAATTTGTATACGTCTCTGGTGTCTGAGCGAGAAAGCTATTTGCAACGGCAGATTGAACAAGCTGAAACCAAAGAATCTTTATGGGCTAGAAACCTGGAGTCTCTTCAATACGAGCATGACAAAATACAGGAAGACTTGCATAAAGCTCTTACAAAGCGCAAAGAAGTATACAAGCTGTTGAAAGAAAGTGCTAGGCAAGAGGCCGGCAGCCCAATTGCTGATTCTGCTGCGCTAAGTCAAGTTGCCAAAGTCCTATCGGACAGAGATTCCTTAGATATGGAGAGTGATGGTGATGATGAGTTCTTTGATGCCGAGGGAAATGCTCCACTTTCGCCGCCAGAAGATGAAGCTGCTGAAAGTGGGCCTAGTGAACTGCAAGAGAAGAAGAAGGAGCTTATTGAATCGCAAGACTCCTTTAAAGGTTATGAAGATCCGCCTAGGCCGAAACTCGAGTTGGGCGTCGATGATAGGCCAAAAATCTCCTTATGGGGCATTTTGAAAAACTTGATTGGCAAGGATATGACAAAGATGTCTCTACCGGTGACGTTCAATGAGTGTACTAGTTTGTTGCAGCGGTATTGTGAAGATTTTGAATATCCTTCATTATTGGACAATGCAGCCAAAGCAGTGGATGATCCATCTTTGAGAGCGGTCTGGATCAGTGCATTTGCGCTTTCGTCGTATTCATCTACTTTGAATAGGGTAGCGAAACCATTCAATCCGCTGCTTGGCGAAACCTATGAGTACTCGCGCCCTGATAAAGGTTACCGTCTCTTTTGTGAACAAGTTAGCCACCATCCGCCGATTGGCGCAATGTATGGAGAGCATCCCAAATGGGATTACTACGGGTATAGCTCAGTCAGCCCCAAGTTCAACGGGCGAGCTATTGATGTGATTCCAGCAGGAAGATGGTACTTGGTTCTACGACCAGACAAGGGATCTCAAGTAGAAGAGGAAGTTTATTCGTTCCGAAAGCTGACCAGTACTGTGGTTGGTATTATTACTGGAGCACCCGAAGTCGATAATCACGGAACCCTCGAAGTTGTCAACCACACGCTAGGGTACACCTGTACTGTCAAGTGCAAGAAACAAGGCTGGCGTGGAGGCGGTGCTTACGAGGTTCGCGGGTATGCCAAGAATCCTAGCGGACAGACAGAATGGGCGATAGGCGGGCACTGGGATAGAAAGCTCATAGCCAAGAAAATGTCAGTAGGAGAAGAAGACGGTAAAGCAATGGAAAGCATGGTTGCAGATAATGACCATAAAAAGGAGCAAATGATTTTATTGTGGGAAGTGGAGCCACGGCCCCGATCGCCGTTTAACTTGACGCCTTTCGCGATAACCCTGAATGCGCTGCCATCTCATCTAAAACAGTGGATTGCGCCAACTGACACACGCCTGAGACCCGATCAGCGTGCTATGGAGTTGGGGCAGTATGACTTGGCATTTCAGGAAAAAGATAGGGTTGAGAAAAAGCAGCGTGCCGCGAAGAAAACAAGAGATCTACAGAGAGAGACATGGCAGCCGAAATGGTTTTCCAAGGATATACATCCGTATACCAAAGAAGAATATTACCGGCCATCAGCAACGTATTGGGCGCATCGCCAGAAATCCGATTTTAAAGAGTCGGACGACATATTTTAAATATATTATAATGATGTAGTTTTAGTAGCTAATTCAATTTGTTTTTTTGGTACTTGTGGCGGTACAAACGATGTGCAAAGTTTCACCTCTTTTCGGCAACTTCAAATGCTCGGCATGGCTTTCTTGCCAAATTATCTAATCTCTGGCCAATAAAAATGTTGGAATAACCGTCTGTCTCAAACGAAAATATCGGGCCCAACCGGGGGCGGCACCGATCGATACAAAAGAGGCAAATGTATTAATGGAGTAATATTTATATTTCTTGACCCTGGTGTTCTGCGCTTTCGGAGCAAATCATTTAAATAGACCAGGGCCGCCTTATTGAGCAATTACCCATATACGGTCAAGCTTTATTTTTTTTTTCAGAGTAATCAATAAAGATTGTATTTTGATTCTCTATTTTCTGGACATTTTAAAAAAAATTCATAATACTCTATTTCCTTGAAACAAGGCTTGGACCTGCTTCATCATATCTCGCCATAATGCATTCGTATCAAGCAGCAGAGTCTGTGGCCAATGCCATGCATAAGCGGACAGACCTCTATCAAAAGACATTTGATACTGGTGATGTCTCTTACATCATGATCAGCACCTGTATGGTGTTTTTCATGATTCCCGGCCTCGGTTTCCTGTACTCTGGTCTGGCTAGACGCAAATCTGCATTGTCTATGATATGGCTCTGCTTAATGGCAGGATGCGTGGCTATGTTTCAATGGTATTTTTGGGGTTATTCTTTGGCTTTTTCGGGAACTGCTACCAATGGATACATTGGAAACCTCGATTCTTTTGGACTTCGAAATGTTCTTGGCGGTGACGCTTCGTACCCCGAGCTGCTGTTTTCAGCTTTTCAAGGTCAGTTTGCTGCGGTAACTGCTGCAATTATCATGGGAGGTGTTGCTGAAAGAGGCCGTTTATTGCCTGCCATGATCTTCATCTTTTTATGGCTGACCATAGTTTACTGCCCCATGGCCTGCTGGGTTTGGTCTGCTAACGGCTGGGCCATGAAATGGGGTGTCTTGGATTATGCAGGTGGTGGTCCTGTGGAAATCGGTTCTGGTGTCGGCGGCCTTGCTTACGCCTTGGTTCTGGGCAGAAGGAAAGAAAAATTGCTCGTCAATTTTCGGCCACACAATGTGTCTCTGGTGACACTAGGCACTGTCATTCTATGGTTTGGATGGCTAGGGTTTAATGGAGGCTCTTCCCTTGGTGCGAATTTGCGGGCTATTTACTCCGTCTGGAACTCGTGTATTTGCGCCTCTTTTGGTGCTATGAGCTGGTGCCTGCTTGATTTCCGGCTTGAAAAGAAATGGTCAACCGTGGCTGTATGTTCGGGTATTATATCTGGTCTTGTTGCAGCTACTCCTGCTTCTGGAATGATTCCTCTCTGGGGATCTGCGGTTCTCGGCATCGTGGCCGGAGTTGTCTGCAACTTTTCAACAAAAATTAAGTATTTGATTCATGTCGATGATTCGATGGATACATTTGCTGAGCACGGAGTAGCTGGAATAATTGGGCTGTTATTCAATGCCCTGTTTGGTGCGGACTATATCATTGGTCTGGATGGAGCAACGGAGCACGATGGTGGATGGGTCACTCACAATTGGAAGCAAATATATAAGCAAATTGCTTATATTGCTGCATGCTGTGGATATACGCTTTTCATGACGGTTCTTATTGCATTTTGCCTTAACAAGGTTCCTAACTGTCATCTACGAATCAGTGAAGAAGCAGAAATGCTAGGCGTTGATGAGGATCAAATCGGCGAGTTTGCCTATGATTATGTCGAAGTCCGCCGAGACTTCCTGGCATGGACCCCGCCCCATAACACGTTAGACGGTTACTCAAGTACACCTTCTAACAATGACAATTCCACACCGGATAAAAAGCATGACAAGTATTCGGAGAAAGAGGCCAAAAGTGATAGCCAAGGTGATTCTCAGCCTGATCATTCTCGAACACAATCTCAGAGTACTAATATGGTAGATATCACACCGACCTCGAGTAAATAGATGTTTATTATTAGAACGAAGACTACTAAGTCTTCTAAGGGCAATGCATTTTTTTAAGTTCTATTCAGGTTTTAAATATTTTCAGAGTTGGTACTAGCCATTGAATCTTCGTGCAATGTATCAATGCTGCTTATCCATTCCGAGAGTACTTGATAACGCTGCTTCTCCAAACTCGTTCCTTTGATTGTACCAGACGCCGCAGATCTAGCCGCAGATGAGCCCGTGACTAATGACTGCTGTTCCTGTTGTTGCCGTTTTCCTAGAATATTTTCTGAGTACCTCGCAGGGAGATGCTTATGAAGATTCGGTGACCCCAGTGTAGGTACCTGGTCCTTGTCACTGTCTACAATGATGAAGCCATTAACAAGATCAATGCGAGCGTTAGGCAACTTTCTATCAAGAATCAGAGTTTTCACCAGATCCAGAGCCTCATCTTTACTGAGACCTCCCGAAATTGCCGCGAGTTTTGTGAAAGATATCCGACTATAAGGCCGAATACCGGAGAGCAGATTCATAGACAGAAGCGATTTGTTGAGCTCGCCCAGGAAATCTCTCATAAACGGATCGTTGGCAATATCATCATACTCATCTATCGTGGCCCTGAATCCCTCAATGTCGGTACGTTGAAATGCCTCTACCAGTTTGACAACGCCATTGATGTTTGGGTTGTCACGGTATGGCTTTGTCTCTTGAGAATCAAAGGGATTAATGCCTGACCCCGAAAGCATACATGCAAGTACGTAGTATCTTAGCACTGCGGTTCGGTTTGAAGAGCCTGCTTCATCGAAATTCTTGAAGCTTTCAAAGAAGTCCTCTCGCGCCTCGGACCACTTCTTTTCGCGCATATGCAATTGGCCCCCGCACTGCTTGATAACACCAAGAATACGAGGATGTGGAATAGCAGCAAACTGGACACCCAGTGACTTGTTGTAATATAAACGAAGCTTGCGAGCATCTCCCATATAGGCGGCCAGCTGGATTTGAGCTGCATAATACTCAAGTGTATAGTTATTTCTCTCCACAGAGACTGCAGAATTGATAGCAGCATCCTTCCCTAGCATATCACTTAAACCATCCAAAACCTGCTGAGCTTTAGCATAATCAGCAGCTTCGTCGATATAGAGGCTAGCCAGTCTCAGAGTAGACCGGACAATGAGACGCTCATTCTTGGTAGGCCGTAAGCCATCAATGGTTATTTTAAGTATCTTCTCCATGAAATCCACATCACTGCATGCTACATAGTCCAGAATGTTCTGCACGCTTTTCTCAACGTAGTTCTTGTTGGCTAAACCGACCTTGAGGCTGTTGATCCGCGTGTACAAATGCGGATATATCTCCAAAAGCTCGCGCTTTCGTGACAAACTGAATAGCAGCTTTATCAATTGTTTGGTCGCTTTCAAACCCCACTCCGAATCGTCAGGCTCATTGGCTGTTATGGACTTGAACTCTTCGACGGAATGCTGGGGATTGTCTTCCTTCTCGGCCTTTGCGTTATAATACTTGTTTTCGGCATTCATATTCGCCGGGTCATCGTCATATGGCTGGTCATCATCGTCTTCATCATATTCAAAGTCGTAATCTTCTTCGTCGGCTGATATCTGGAAGTCCGAGTCGGACATTGTTGAGATGTTGATGCAATAATCGAAGGGAATCGATGAATCAAACGGGCTATTTAAGAGACGTCATTGCAACTAACTAAAAATACTGCTAGATATATTTGCTTGTAAACGCTTGTATTTCTTCTCAATGAGTATCTGGTCTAATTAAGCGGCATTTTCAACCCAAAACTCATCTGATCCACTTTTGTCTCGCAACCCTCCACATCATGAAGAAGCTGCCGAACTCATTCCTGTCGTCCTTCAATATACACGAGCACTTGGTCGGCAGAAATGGGCTTGCTGAAACGCTTTCGGACGAGGTACTGGCTAGACTTCATCGGTATCTGTGGTGCGTCTTCGTGGTTCAGTTTGATGTCGATATCGGTCCTGATCTCAAGCTCATGAGGCCTTCCAAGCTACCAAATGGGCTGCAATTCACCGAGGATGATCTGCGAACCATCTGTTTTTCTGCATTACCTGAACGATCCGCACCTGTTTGGAAACAGGCAGATTCGGCCAAGCCGTCGTCGGATTTCCATATGATTTCGTTCGAGCCGGCCAATGCCCCTGACCAGCTAGTGCACGGGTTCATTCTGTTCAACCAAAAAAAAGACGCTACCAAGTCCCGATTTTATTTACAAGAAAGTCTGGCCATAATTAGCCCGCTCAGGTATCCTGCTTTTTTCCACGATTGTCTGAGGATCATTGCCAGTAACAGTGATTTCCTATTGCTGAGCATCGACCATAAATACCCGGTGCTGGACTCTGTAATCAACATGATAGCAGAATGGCCGGATCCAATCCTTGGTTCAAGTATGGAGTTGGGACTGCTGGGAAGCGTCATAGACTGCGCTATTCCAGCCAACCTGGCGACTCCTCTTGTCGATTCGACTTTTGTTACTAGACCTATTGAAAATTGGAGCAATTTTGTGCCAACTTGTCAGCTACTTGGACCAGTAAGAGGCTTGCCAAAAATCACTTCGGATCAGCTGTACATGCTGTACGAACTGCTTATCCTTGGAAATGGCTCGGCTGTTGTGATATATGCCAGTTTCCCCCACATGGTCTCGTCATTCATAGATTTGGCTCTGGATATGATTCGTCCTTTTCACAGTACTGCTCATAGTGTATTTGAATACGTCACTATTCACACCGATACCACTGCATTGATGGGGACTCGGCCAGGCGCCATTTACGGCGTCACTAATCCACTACTTCTGATGGGTCTTGTAAATAACGCATTCAACGTCACTCCGTACGTTATCAATCTGGATAATTCATCGCAGGAGCTTGATAATAAGTTGCAGCATGCTATATGGCGCTTTAACAGCAAGCTGAGAAAGAACCGGTTCTTAGCTCCAAGCCACAAGCTTGGCAGCATATTAGCAACTACTGGCGGTGACACGCACTCGCTTATTAGAATGCATTTTGCTACCCTTACTAGCAGAATTCTCTCTCCGCTGACCGGCTATTTGAAATCAGCGCCTTTGGAACCGAGGCTCCAATTCATGTACGAGGATTTTTACCAAGATCTGCATGCTGCTGGCCAGTCAGGCACCTCTTTTTCGGCACCAAACGTGTTTGTTTCTAACAGCTCTTACGGAATATTCCGTCTTGGAAGTAATTTTCGAGCTCATCCCTGGTCCGATACCAGTAGCTTGAGATTCTACAAGGAGTTGGTGGGGTCGCCTGCATTCAAGGGCTGGCTTGAGCTCAACAAAGTGGCTCATTAAAACAACGGTAACCCGTTTATTTGCATTGTAAATAACTGTAAATATAAGAAATTGAAAGCTTGTTTTACAATTAATATTCTTTTATAATGAGTATCATGCTTTACATGAATAATATGATCATTACATGAATAAATATGCCAAACTACATCATTTTCCAAATCCAGGAGCAAATCCCGGAGGTGCGTTCGTCCTCACGGGACCAGTAAGTCCAGATGTTCTTGAAAATGGTTTGGCATGCCCGGGTCCAGTAGGAATCGTCGAAGGTCGTGCCGACTCGCTTGGAGGAGCTTCGACCGTGACAGAAACAACGGTTTCACCGCGCATAATCACCAATCCCAGCGTACGTTTGACGAGCTCCTTGGATTTCTTGGTCGTCCGGAACTCCTGAGTGTCTGCTAAAACTAAGTTCATGTGTTTGTCGAAAGCCAGCATCTGGCCGCTGAACTGCCGGCCGTCGAGTGTAGTAACTTTGAGTCGATAGTTGACCAGATCGGCCATCTTGGCTTTTTTCACATTCTGCCGTTAGTGATCATTGCATGAAATAAAGATTCTAATATTCTTATGTTACATACCAGCGACATTGCTGAAGAAGATAAATAGGCTCCCGTTGACGTTGTGGGAAAAAGGTTGAAATTTTCCAGTCCGTCAACAGTGCCATCACTCAACTGTACTATCACGCAGCAATGGCATCTGACAGCGAAGATCTCAAACGTAAAGCGGTAGAAGACGAATCTCAAGAGCCTAGCAAAGTCGTGGTGACTTCTGGTGGGGAGCCCGCCGAAGAAAAGCCCGTCCCTCGGTATAGTGCCGAAGCTAAGGGCAAGGCCAAAGTGCTCAGCAGCATTGCTAGCAAGTACGGAGGTGACGAGAAGCGGGAAGAACAATTAGATGACGAAGATGACGAGGATGGTGACGAAAGAGAGGAGGAGGACGATGACGACGCGGATGATGAGGAGGAAGATGATCCCGATGATCTTTTACAGGAAGCGGATCTCGAGTTTCTGGCAGATATCAAAAACCCGGGGAGTCGCACGCGAAGAAAGGTGATTGACTTTAAAAAGACGATGGAAGAGCTGAAAAAAGAGCAGCAGCTTGGCGATGATGACGACGACGACGAGGAAAGTGACGAAGACTATCAGCCTCCTGCGGACGAGTAGCCCTTAGTGTTTTACTATTTATTTAGAAGAATATCACATCATATTAAGCGACTTTGTTTCATAATCATATAGGTACGGAAAGTTCTTCTAGCAACACTGGCCGGCCTTCTTCTTATTTTCGTCGTCAGGCTGAGGCGTAAAGGAAATGGTTTGACCCTGCGACGGCTTGGACTGAGCAAAGTCGGCCTGGAGCGTCTGATCAGCATAAAGACGGTAAATCTCCGTCAGAATGTTCTGGAATGCCAGCTCGACGTTTGTCGCATCCAGAGCAGAGGTTTCAATGAAGAGCAGCTTGTTTTCGGCAGCAAACTGCTTAGCCTCGTCGGTAGGCACTGCGCGCAAATGCTTCAAGTCGCACTTATTACCTACTAGCATGATGACGATCTGGGAATCAGCGTTATCACGAAGCTCGTTGAGCCATCGTGTCACGTTGACATAGCTCTCCTGCTTGGAGATGTCGTACATGAGCAGGGCGCCAACGGCGCCTCGATAATAGGCAGACGTGATGGCGCGGTAACGCTCCTGGCCAGCAGTATCCCATATCTGTGCTTTTATGGTTTTTCCATCTACTGTGACAGTTCGCGTTGCAAATTCGACTCCGATGGTGCTCTTGGATTCCAGATTGAATTCATTCCTGGTGAACCTGCCCAAGATGTTTGATTTGCCAACGCCCGAGTCGCCAATCAGCACCACTGCAAATCGGTTAGTGTTTCGAAAACTCGGCTACCGGTTTCGTTCTCGCCACTTACCTTTGAATAAAAAGTCGTATTCGTCGCCCATATCTAATTTTGGTCACAGAAAAACACAAGACGGTGGTCAAGTTGATTGGGAACGGGAGGTGGCCTTTACAGTGGATGGGTTTGGATGAGAATTTTAATTATGGTGTAGCCAGGGGGGTTTGTAACTGCATGGAACAAAAGTATTGGAAGAATGCATTTAATGTGAAAAAAAGATGAGAGTATTAAAGACTAGTTTGAAATTTTATAACGGCAAAATTGAAGAAAGTGTTCTTGTTGCGTATCCGATCCAGTTCTTTGGCCCCCTTATCTCAGGGCGGAGGCTTATCTGGTCTTAATATAACTTAACTTAATAGATGGCATAGGATTGGGCTTAACCGTGCCATACCTGTCTAATACTCGTACCTTTGTATTTATCTTATAAACCTTTACTTCTTCGCCGGTCTCAAGTAACTCACCATGTCGTCTTTGACTCCCACCTTGGTATACAGAAGCTGTGCCCGATGGTTGAAATGCTGCGTATGCCAATACACTTTTTCGACCTCGTTTTTGTCGGCCTCGCCGTATACATACTCAATCAGCTGGCGCCCGGTCCCGTGGTTTCTGGATTCTGGCGATACATAGAGATCATGCAGGTAAATGACTTCATGCTCCCTCCAGGTGCTCAGATGAAATACATAGCTAACTAGCCCAATTACCTCGTTGGTGTCCTTATCCACTGCTACTGCCGCATATACCTTTGCTTCTGGATCAAAGTACCGTTCCCATGTCTTATCAAGAGTAGTTTGAGGAAGTTGTGTTTTGTAGAACTGTAGATATTCGTCAAACAGCTTATCGAAAATGGGCTTATCTGTAGACTCGACAGGTCGTATAAGCACTGGCATCATGAATTTTTTTGCGTCGATGTAAATTTTATATACTTCTGCTTATTTCCTAATAGTGGGTTTACCGTTTCTCGCTTCGTTGCACTCAATTCCGGTCGTAACTATAATTTCCATCCAGTATTGGTCATGAATCCAACTTGCCACAATGCACGGTGTGAAACGGCCCAAACGCAGCTTAGAACAAGCAAATGCACACAAGCAGCAGGAAGCAGCGAAAATCAAAGAGTACAGGAATCTGATCAATGAATCCGTCAAGGCTCGAAAAGCTGCCAAGTACGACCGCGAGTCGCTTAAGATGACTACCAGCATACTGGACTGGAACCCAGAGGACTACACCACCTGGAATTTCCGACGGGAAATCCTGTCCAAGCTCATTGACGCTGATACTGAGTCTATAGGTACTCTTATGACAAAGGATCTGAGGTTCATTGAGAGTTTTCTTCCGCGATTTCCTAAAGTGTACTGGGTTTGGAATCACCGTAAATGGTGTCTAGAGATCAATCCAGAGACAGACTGGTCCAGAGAACTGGCGCTCGTGTCTAAGCTTCTGGAGATGGATGCTCGCAATTTCATGGGTTGGCAGTATCGCAGATACGTCGTGCAGAAAATCGAAGAGAGCACCGGTCACAGTGTCGTTGAATCGGAGTTTCAATATACCACCAAGAAAATCAACTCCAACTTCTCCAACTTCTCCGCTTGGCATAATAGAGCCAAGCTGATACCTACTCTTCTGTCCGAGAGAAGTTACACCAATGATCAACGCAAAGTCTTCTTAAATGAAGAGCTTCAGTACGTTACCCAAGCATTTTACACCGATCCCGACGACCAGTCTGCATGGATTTACCACCGGTGGTTACTTTCGGATAATGGGCTGGTGAAGCTCTCTGAATCTGAATTAAAAAGTATCCTTCGAGATCAATTTTCTTCAATTGAGGAACTATACAGCGTTGAGCCGGATTCCAAGTGGTGTGCATTATCTCTGCTTCACTTGAAGCAGATGGCCGGCCAGTCCAACAACCAAGAAACTGCTACAGAACTGTCAAAGCTTAAGATTAATGATCCAATGAGGCGAAATCGTTACGACTATTTGGAGAAGCAGTGGGTTGAGGCCGATTCGCAGGCAAACTGAACATCTCATCGTGTTTCATACCGATCAATATGCATGACATGATCCGTGCCAATCCGTATGCATCGCATGCTTAATTATTTACATTATTAGTATCATAGCTACCGTTTGAGTCATTAAATCCATCCTAGTTCAACCGACCACCTCTCCTCGGACATGGTCTCTTTCCCACTCTATAATATACCTCGCTGAGCCTTTATCTGATATTCTTGGATCTCTTATATGCTGCGGAGCTCCTTCACTTGTGGGCTGGTTCCCACTGAAAGTTTCTCTATTTAAATCCATGCGGAAGTTCATAAATTTGCTGACCTCGATGTCGGTGAACTTTGCATTAAGCTGCGATATGTTCAGATATTTAATGTAAAAGTCCAAGAGCTCACCTAGAACAGCATTTACCGAGGACCTGGCAGAGCAAAAGTTGTTGCTGTCGAGAGGAAATATGTTAACATCGGAAATTTTTGCTGCAAGGACGATTGAGCCCAGTGCAACGGTATGTGCAGGGTATTGCAGTGGAGCCAAAGTCGCGTAGGCATCAATAGCGATAGTCCATGCCTTCAGAGCAACCTCTCGGGTAGTCTTTTCAATCTGTTTGCAGAACTTGATGATGTATCTGAAAGGATGTCTAATCCTGAAGTCAAATGCTATAGTCTCAAGGATCTGACGCTCCAGTCCCAGAACTCTTGTCTTGATTTCTTCTATTTGGTCTCCTGATAACATAGGCGCGTTGTGTGCATTTCTGGCTGTAAATACCGCCTGTATAATGTCGCGAGACCGCTTAGGAGTATCTTCAGTCTTTGAAGCAATCAGAAGGCAGGCGATAGAAAGCTCCGTAAGAGGAACTTTGAGTCCGAATTTATTGTACAATATGGTCCTCTGAAACAGAAGCGTCGCAGTCACTATAGTCCTCATGGGAAACTTGATGTTGTTGGCTTTGGAGGCAGCCAGTATAACCCCATGGGCCTGGGTCACGAGCTGAGTGAAAAAAGGACCCTTTATTCCAACCTCCGTCTGTAATTGATCTATCTGCGCAGAGTTCAAGAAAGGATGCGATAGTTTTATAAGCGACGGGAAATCCGTGCCTTGCGTGGGTGCATCTGACTTTGGATTGGACATTGTGAAGTGTATGATGGAAAAAGCAGGCGGAGATCATAGTCAAAGTATTTAAATGGAAAAACAAACATAAACATTGAATTAAATATGACGAAGAAGATTTACAGTCCTTGTTATTTTCCAGTCTTTGTTATTTTGAGAGTTCTATTTAAATTGAAGTAAAAAGAACGAATCGGCAATCTTCCCATCCGTTAGCATGGACAAACGGCACTATTGCGACCTCTGTCACAAGGTAAATACTGAATGCACACTAAGCAAAAAGCGCATGCTGCTTAGTATATGCTGAACGGTGTTCTAACGACAGAGTTATAAGAGACAACCTGACTTGGAGCGGCATTTATTTGGAGACGAGCACTTGCATAGAAAGGTATGTCACGTATACTCAAAGCAATTTTCGTATGGCTGACAGTATGTAGCGTGAAATCGATCTGCGCAAGATTACAAAACAATTTGCATCGCATGACCCTGAGGAGATGAGCACTGAGCATCCAGTTGAACCGCAGCATCAAAGCATATCGCCGCCAGAAGCCGATATTTCCAAGCATCAACGCGACGACGCTCCTTATAATCCGTGGTTTCCAAACACACTACGCAAATAGCACAATATAAGTTAACGGTGTATGTAACCATCATTGCCATATAAAGTTTATATACATTGAATGATACCTAAGCGAATGGCCAGTTATATACGCAGAATGCACACAAAATAGAAGAATAGTCAAGTTGAGGCATAAACTTGTTTAAGCCTGAGCTATCTGTGGGGACGCAGATGCAGCGACGGCATCAGGGCCCAGAGTGGGCGTGGTTCGCTTGCTTCTGTAGTCCTTGATTGCACTCTTGATAGCATCTTCTGCCAGCATACTGCAGTGCAGCTTGACTGGAGGAAGCGACAGTTCCTTTGCAATAACGGTGTTCTTAATTTTCCCGGCCTCCTCCAACGTCATGCCGCGGACCAGTTCCGTCATGTATGATGACGATGCAATGGCAGACCCGCAGCCAAACGTTTTGAACTTAACGTCACTGATAGTTCCATCTTCGCCCACCTTTATCTGCAGTTTCATGACGTCGCCACAAGCAGGCGCACCTACCAGGCCCGTTCCGACATCCGTGTCGTTCTTGTCGAGCGAACCAACGTTTCGCGGATTGTTATAATGGTCTAGAACCTTGGGATGGTAAAATCGCTTGCTAGCCAAAGATACTGGCGCAGCTCGCGAAGCAATACCGTTAATCCTCAAGGCTGGTCGTACGTTTCTAATCATAGTGCTCGAGTGTCTTGCGAAATTCATTTTGACTCTTACGTTGTTGAGAGATGTAAACGTATGAAGTTGTCTGAAGAGAAAAGAAAAATCCCGAACATGGCAAGTCCGGGTGGCTTACCTATATATTTGTGGGAATTTTGGTTGCGGAGTCCGGGTAACCCTCCTAATCGGGGTGTTATCAGATTTACACAGGTGTGCGGCGCAACAGTTTTACCGGCCGAACGAAAGCATGAAAGACGGCTCCGTGTCTTTTGAATCACTATTGGAAGAAAGCGATTTGAATGAACTCGGCGAGCTGGATCTCGAGTTATTTTCTGATGTTGATGGGTTGAATAATGATGGTGGCGGCAGTCTCACGGGGCCGGGTGACTGAGAGGTTGCGGAGATAAAGGAAAACTTTCGGCCATTCGCAGCGGGAACTCCGAGATTGGCAGCAGCGTCGGGATTTTGCGTGAATTGCTCGTTTCCCTGAATAGGTGCCAGTCCATCTGAGACCTCCTGAGATTTGAAACTGGTCTGCCAGAGTCTGGAATCCCGTTTATCCCTAGTTGCAATGGCAAACGAACCCAGGCCAACCTTTTGCAACAGCGGCTGATTGCTTAAATGCCCAAGTAATGAATTGCAAACTGCTCCATGCGTTACAAGGATCACCATGAACTTGCCAGGCACTGTTTCGTAGTAATCAAGCAGATTCTTCAATCCCTGGCATACGCGTTCATGCATGTCCGACCATTCCTCGCCATATTCTCCAGACATACCGATTTTGTTGAATTTCCAATCATGATCGACGTGTATCACCGATGGCTTCTGCTTCGCAGACCTCGAATTCCCTTCAAATGTCGATATGCTCATGCTTCTGGCCGCAAGGGCTGATGAATGGTCAACTAACGACAGCCATTTCAGCGAACTCTCTGCCACAGACCGTAGGCCATCTCCTGGTGGTGGAACAATGTCACGGTAGTAACTCTCAGTGAGCCATTCTCCGAATACAGCGTCCAAACGTATGGTGACCTGAGTGGCATGCTCTGCGACCACTTTGGCGATTTCCCTCGTGGTCTGTACACAGCGCAGAAACGGACTCGAATGCAAATAAATAACGGGAGGTAAGTCTCCCTGCTTTTTTAACTCTTCAACTATCTGTTGGCCGCACTTTCGAGCGTCGTCGAATCCTCTTGGTGCCGCGAGAGGCGAATCATAGGGAGTCGGCGACATGAAGAGCCACTGTTTATCCACAGAGTCCAGCCTGAGCCCATGTCGACATACGACTATTTTTGAAGGCATGGACTAATTGTAGTCAGTGCTTGGGTTGATACTGGAATCGGCGGTGGAGTGTCTGATTACGAAAAGATTGTCATGCGGAGTTTGTATGGTGATCTGCCACGGCTACAAATCCCTTAGAATAGTTTGGCATCGAAAAATGGCATGTTTTAATAAAGATGGAAAAATAACAATATAATAAATATGCAAATTTATGTCAGAGTTTATATGCTCTATTTTGAAACTGTTCATAGACTATAACTGAGAATTGAAGCCCTCTACTGCTGTAACTGTGGCTAACCCGCTCCAGAACATGCAACAAATAGTTGATCAGGCTCGACTGGGCTAGTGTCGATTCCAGGCTCGGAATCTCTATAAATATTAAATGGTTATTGACAACTAACGCTGAATCATATACTAGCAGATCATGTAAAGAGTCCAATCCTAGTCCATAATACTCGGCAAAGCCAAAGGTGTAATTGAGTCGGGCAAACAGATGTCGATCATCGTTTATACTAGCACCGTCCAGTATTACATGATGAACTTGCAAAGTGTTGCCAGAGGCGGGTTCTGCGGGAATTTTCGGCTGGCGGCCTCCAGGAATAATGTGGATCCCGTTAGGTATGTTGGCCGCCATATCAATGTAGGATTGAAGTGGGGAAGTTTGCAAGATTTTGGCCCAAGTTTGTGCACAGCCAATGCCAATCACATAAGGGAAAAACGCAAGGCTACGAAATATGACAAAACGCCAGCGATCAGATTAGTGGAGTTACAGCAGAAAACGGATGTTAAAAAAGTGATATTTCTAAAATAAAAAAATGAAGCGAAATACAACGATCGATCATGATATACGTGCATTATTCTAATGCACTCAGCGAAGTAGCAAATCTCAATTCCCATGTTCCTTATCTCTGCTGCGCTATCTATCCCCGCACGCGTTACATGCAGCTTGTCAGAGCCACAAATAGAACCACATAGCAAGAAATATATATATATATATACCATCAGACTCATAAATTACTTTTCTCTTTGCGTCTAAAAGGCAAACTAGCTGCAGAATTAAATTCCAATCAACTGGCTGTGCAGGGTACATATTTACTTGTTGGCACTGCTGGTGATTTCTTGAAATAAAAAACCCGTGTGGCTAATTTTTTTTCTATCTCACATGGAACATTTGCAACGCCAACCTCTTACGCTCAACTCCGATTCAACCGAGATGAAAGGGGCAGTGGTGGATCTTGTATACAGCCTAGTGCTGGCAGCGTGGAGTGCGTCCATGCTGGCGTTTTATGGTGCTGCCTATGTCATTGTGCAATGTGCCTATCGACTTTGTCACTTCTTTGTAGTGTCACCTGTTTTGTTAGCATGGCACGCCTTTCTATACATGTATGAAAAGGTCGTTGTTCCTTTATTCTACTTCTCTCTACTGGCTAGTTTCATGGGCATGCTCACTGGGCTTGTCGTTGGTGTTTATGCCGTAGCTATTCAGAGCTTGATTCCTGCTAGGGGTACTACTCGTCATATTGTCGACACTCCACCGCATGTGACCCCGCAAAGTTCGCCGGCACAACGCCAAAAAAGTCTGTTTGGACTGAATATCGAGACTGGTCCACAGGAGCAGACGGCCGCATCCGACAGCTTGTCGTCGTCGTCGATATCTACGGGAGTGAGCCCAAACAGGAGGTGGGCCGGATCTGCAGGCAGTTATTCGCCCAACTCCTCGACCAAAACATCGGCATACTCCTTCGAAAGCAGTCCATATTTTCAATCGTATTCGCACATGTATGAAGATGAAGATGGCTATGTGTGCCATTATCATCCGGGATCGGCGAGTCGAAGAACTTCGCATGAAAGTTTACTAGGAGCCCCTATTTACGAGCAGGACGAGCCCGACTCACCACCACTGTGGCGAGACGGGGAACATAGCAGCGAGGAAAACGAGCCTCATAGCTCGTCCCCGAGTCCAAGACGGGTTTCGTCGAGCACGTTTGGCTCTGATTACCCGGTGAGATACCTGCAACTATCCGCCAAGCATTCTTCACTATCTAAAAACTCCTCGTCAGACCGATCCAAAAGTGCACGCACACGACCACGATCAGTTGCAGCTTGAAGACATGTTGTAAAACTGCATTTATTTATATATCCATTTCTACGAGCCTGGCTCTATAAAGCCACATATGGTGAATCTTTATTTAATATATTATTACTATGGTCCACAGCCAGCGGGTTTATATTGCTCATCTTCTTGATGGTTCTAAGCTGCGTCTTTTTTCGCAACCAAAAAAAAAAAATGTTTCAGCCTCCCTCATTTAATCTCACATGAGATTTGCAAGATTTTATCTAGCACGTGGCTGCCTCGCAATATTCCATTAGTTTTAATCGCTCAGCATGCCACCATTAGTTCACTCCACTAGGTAGAAAAATTTATCGCTAGTTTCTTTTTCATCTCTTCTCGTTTCCTGTCACCCAATGAATTCACGTGCGCCTTTGTACCAATCAGCCATTGAATTTCCCAAACAGTTTCATGTCGTAGGGTCCACCACTTTATAAGTGGAGCGGCTTCCGCCCATCGAGATAACGAAGTACCTAAGAAAAAAAAAAAGCTAGCGCAAACACGCAAAAGTGAGCATGGGCATTATTGGCGATAGGCTGGAAGTCATCCGTGACGAAATAACAGTTTTCAAGAAGCGGCCTGTAGACAGGCATGTGGAAGTCGACGACGATGATGATATTCCTGTTCGTGATGGTGGCCTAGGCAAGTACTGGAGTATTGTCACCGCCGGTGCTGGTCTTTTCTCCGACGGCTATGTCAACAACTCCATCAGCTCTGTCCTCACGTTTCTAGGCATTCTGTATCCTACTGAGTATGCCAACTCTCCTGCTCAGTCCAATGTCGCTTCTATCGCCTTTGTTGGTACTGTCGTTGGTATGTTCATATTTGGCTATATTGCCGATTATCACAGCCGAAAACTCGGTATGGTCATTTCCACTATTATCTTGATTCTGTTCACGATTCTTGCTTCTGCTTCTTGGGGTGCGCATAACTCTGTCTACGGCATGTTTGCTGCGTTGACTGCCTATCGTTTCTTTCTCGGTATTGGTCTTGGTGGTGAATACCCTGCTGGCTCGGTCGCCTGCGCTGAAGCTACCATGTACTTGAAAAAGGGGTCTCGGAACAGATGGTTTGTTCTGTTCACGAACTTCATGATTGACTGCGGTTTCGTCGTTTCCGCCTTTGTTCCTCTTGTTTTGCTGTGGATCTGTGGTAAGAAACATTTGACCCCCGTTTGGAGATTGACCCTAGGCTTGGGTGCCATTCCCCCCGTATCGCTTCTGATTCTCCGAGTCAAGTTTAAAGAAAGTGAATCGTTCAAAAGAAATAACATGAAGCGAGTCAGAATCCCTTATCTGTTGGTGCTGAAATACTATTGGCTCAGACTCGTAGCTGTTTCAATTGTGTGGTTTTTATATGACTTTTCTGTCTATGCTTTTGGAATTTACTCAACATCAATTTTGAATATTATTGTTCCCAATGGGGACTTGTATAAGACGTTGGGCTGGAATGTTGTTATTAACTTGTTTTACATTCCAGGATCCTTTCTAGGCGCCTATGCTGCTGATTATTTTGGTCCCAGGCTAACTATATTCGTTGCTCTCGTCGTTCAATCTGGAATCGGTTACCTCATGGCCGGCCTTTACGCCCATCTAGAGCATCACGTTGCTGGTTTCGTTGTGGTATATGGTATCTTCCTTACTCTTGGCGAATTAGGACCTGGTGACAATATTGGTTTAGTGGCATCTAAAACTGCAGCTTCCTGTGTTCGAGGTCAGTATTACGGTTTTGTTGCTGCCATGGGAAAAATTGGTGCTTTCGTTGGTACTAAAGTGTTTCCCACTATAATCAAGAATGCTGGCGGGGAGGACACTGTTAAGGGACTGCAAGCTCCCTTCTGGGTATCTTCTTCTCTCTGTATCTTTTCAGCATGTATCGCTTTATTCTTGTTCCCTTCATTGACCCAAGAGTCTATTTCAAAAGAGGATATTCAATTTAGGGACTATCTGGAGCAAAATGGATTTGATACTTCTATGATGGGTGATGAGATTATCGACGGCTCGCCTCCTGGCTACTCGGCATCTCCTCCTAAAGAAGAAACCGCTATTAAGTCATCTGAGCTTTCTTAGTTGGACTACTCGTCTATTTTGTAAAACGTTCTTTTTGCTAGCTCAAGGTGTTGGAGCTTTACGATTGTAGTTTCATGTTATATCTGATTTTTAGTATCGAGTTAATTCTGTCCGTTCTCCTCTGTAACGCCGAGCAAGATATTTTCCAGTAACAAATGTCTATCAGTAAATATTAGAGGCGACTTTTTATCATAGAGCTTCCATTTAATGGTTGACCATGGGTTGAGCTTCTACGTTTTAAATATCTGGCACGTGATACTGTTTAAAAAAAAAATTTTGGCTCAAAAAAGCGAAATCATCCACGATCATCCAAGGCAATAACCAAATGGTAAGTAAAAATCTTTTCAGCAAGGTTTTAAATGACTTACTAATGATAGAAAATAAAAGCCATTTCCAGATCGTCCGATACTTTTGTTCCTGTCTCAAACAATGAAATATCGAGACTACCAAAAAACCTTGATCCTGCATTGCATCCTTTTGAACGGGCCCGAGAGTATACAAGAGCACTAAATGCTACGAAATTAGAGCGCATGTTTGCTCAGCCGTTTATTGGCCAACTGGGAAATGGCCATATAGATGGAGTTTACTCGATATCTAAGAACATGGGGAGCTTAGAGCGGATTGCGACCGGTTCGGGAGATGGTGTAATTAAGCTATGGGACATGTCGCAACGAGAAGAGCTATTTGAAGTTCAAGCTCATAATGGCATTGTGAGAGGGCTGGCTACTGCTCTGGACGGTTCATTGTTGTCATGTTCTTCTGATAAATGTGTGAAGCTGTGGAATGGAGAACAACTGGACAGTCTGAATCGAAAAATTGAACCTGCGATGACATATGTAGGCTCGTCTTCTTTCAATGCTATAGACCATCATCAGAATGAGGGCAAGTTTGTCACAGCAGGCGATGTTGTACAGTTGTGGGACATCAAACGGTCGAAGCCAATGTCGTCGTTTTCCTGGGGTGCCGATAGTACTACGACCATCAGGTTTAACCGCACAGAGACGTCGATATTCGCAACAGCAGGCTCAGACAGGTCAATTGTTTTATATGACTTGCGAACAGATTCTCCTATACAAAAACTGGTATCTACCCTTAGGATAAATTCCATTGCTTGGAACCCCATGGAAGCATTCAACTTTGCAGCTGCTTCTGAGGACCATAATGTCTACCTTTACGACATGAGGAAAATGAGCAGATCGTTGAATATTTATAAGGATCATGTTGCTGCTGTGTTGGACGTTGATTTCTCTCCCACTGGTCAGGAGCTGGTCACCGGTTCTTACGACCGGACTATTCGCATTTTTAAAAGCATGGAAGGACATTCCCGTGATATATATCATACTAAACGAATGCAGCGAGTATTCTGTGTCAGATACTCTATGGATTCGAAATATCTTATATCTGGCTCTGATGACGGTAACGTTCGTCTTTGGAGGAACCAGTCCTCTGAGCGAGCTGGAGTAAAGTCAGCTAAGCAACGTGCCCAGTTGGAGTATACAGATGCATTGAAAGATAGATTTAAGCATATGCCGGAGATTCGGCGAATATCAAGGCACAGGCATGTTCCAAAGTCTGTCAAGAGAGCTGCTGATCTCAAGCGCATCCAACTGGAGTCTGTCAAGAAAAGGGAGGACAATTTGCGACGGCATTCGAAAAAGGGAGCAGTTCCATTTCGCTCAGAACGTGAAAAGCATATTGTTGGTGTATCTAACAAAGAAAATTAATTAAAGTAATAACTATGTATGTCATTAAAGTTATCGTAAAAGTGATAAAAGTTGAGCTTCTAGCGTAATATACAGGGAGTATGCATCATGCATTGACAAGAATTGGGGAGTTGCGACCCGTAGCAGAAACTACCATCGTCAGATATTCATATCCAAAATCAAGCTGACATCAGTAACTTCTTTCTTCGCCAAGTCTTCCAGAAATGGAACCATGTCGAGGAGCTCGTTATCATGAATGTCTGAAAACCAACTGCTTATCGGGATAGCATGCTGTGGATGGAGAACATAAGACCCAGGCGAGTTATCTATTATGATGGTACTCTCCAGTGGTCTTCCCAGTTGTGAGAGATTTTTGATATAGTTGCCATTATAGTTATAGCAGCTTTCTCGAAACAGCCGGTGATTAACCACATGGTGGATATCGAGCTGATCCAGCAGCGGGTCACCGTACTTGGCAACACTGGCAGTGAAAACAACCAGTTCAAACAGCTGTCCCATGCGTTTCATGAATTCATCCACACCTGGCCGTTTGATAACGTATACGTTATAATACTGACCGTCAATCTCCACTGGGATGACAAAATCAGCCTCATGGATATATTTGAACGAGGAATGAACCAAGGTCTCGTCTAGGTCTAAAACAAGGCACTTTCTGCCCTCAAACTGGTCCAACACTGGTCCAAGCAAACGTATCGAGGTATCAGGGAGAGACTCGGGCGGCGGTGAAACGCCAGTGGTGGGTTGGGCCGGCGATGTTACTGTCATTTCTCGGTCGACAGGAGATTTGAATTTTCCAGGGTCAGGAGTGCCAGTGCGCGGTATATTAGGAGAGGATTTCTTGCCCAGTTCGACCGAGGAGGATGACGGACCCTGGTTCTTCTGTGTATATGCATCCGAAGTATCAGAAGGTTGCCATCTGCCATCGTTAAGGCGCGATTTCTCGCCCTGCGACTCCTGCAGCAACGCCCGTCGAGGCAGACTGGCCTGTGAACTCTTCTCTTCATCTGAAGCTGCTGGGGCCGGCCCCGGAGGAGATTCTCTACGAAGCGATCTCAGTGGGGTTTCCCCGGACTGCTGATCATTCTGAACATCGCCTACGCAGCAGCTGAGAAATTTCCTGAGAAAAGACGGTTTGCTGGGGTCGCTGGAACGTGTAGCGTCTGTTGGTTAGACGATCTGGTTAGAGCCGGAAAAGTGGTATTATTACTCACCAGAAGACGTCATGATGCCGAAAACGATTATATTATGCAAAAAGACGCTTGAAAACTTGTACCGAACGGGAATATAGTATCGTGATTGACGACTTAGCCAGCTGGTACCAGCCACAAGTCGGCAGCAATCAAAGCCGATATCCGCACTTTTATACGCAAAATATGTCGAAGAGGTCCAGTAAGACTCGACCAAGCGATATTCCGGCTATGCCTCAAGTATCCGAGAGGTTGTGAAACGGGTGCGTAAGCAATCCGCCTGTTAGTATCGGTACAATGGTAGAATGATGCAAAAGATACGAGGGAATAGGAGGTCCGGGTAAAAAGGGCCATTGGCGGCAGGCTGGCGGGCCCGGGGCTGGAAATGCCTAGGAAGCATAAGGGCCGGCAGAAATATAAACTGGAAAACCTCTATTTCTCCTTTCCCGCCAATTCGCCACTTCTTTCCCTCGTTGTTCCTGGCTTGGCTGCGTCAGGCCATGCGGCTGGACCACTGGAAATGATTGTCGAGTTTGACTCATCTTGGACCGGATCAACTGATTTTTCCCACTGAACCGCCATTGCATTGCACAGTTTGCTGGTTGTAAGGTTCTTTTGAGTCGGAGAGTTACAAGCGGCTTGTAAGCGTGGTTTTCGTAAAGGTTTTTTTTGCATTATAGCTGTTTTTCACTAGTCTTAGAACTGTGCCAATGTCTGTATCCTCGCTGGCTGCTGCTGCCCGGCCATGGCTCGTTCAAAAATTCGGAGGAACATCGGTGGGAAAGTTCCCTGACAATATTGCTGATATTGTCACGCAGTCGCTGAAAACGCACCGAGTCGTGGCCGTGTGCTCAGCTCGATCTACCGGTACCAAGGCCGAAGGAACCACCACTCGTCTGCTCCAAGCTGCCGACGATGCCACGTGCGACGGTGACTACCAAGCCTCTATACAGTTGATTCTTCAGAGCCATTTGGAAGAGTCGCGCAGATTCATAAATGACCCTGCCGTGCTAAAGGCCGTCGAGCAGGACATTGTCCGAGAGTGCGAGGATCTCGAGCGCATCCTCAGTGCCGCCAACGTCATAGACGAGATCTCCCCACGCACTCTCGACACTATCATGGCAGCTGGGGAAAAGCTGTCGTGTATATTCATGGCGGCCTTGCTGAATGAGCGAGGTGTTCCTGCCAAGTTTGTCGACCTGTCTCGAGTGGTGCCCACTGGGGTGGACATCTCCAAGTCGGACCTCGATAGAGAGTTCTACCAGTACTTGACAAAACAGATGGTCGAAGCTTTAGATGTGTCATTGAGTGATAACAGAGTTCCTGTCGTTACTGGCTTCTTTGGTGTGATTCCCGGAGGTCTGCTCAGTACAGTGGGGCGAGGCTACACTGATCTGTGCGCTGCTCTGCTCAGTGTGGGCCTGGAAGCTGACGAGCTACAGATATGGAAGGAGGTCGATGGTATATTTACGGCAGATCCGAGCAAGGTTCCGACGGCACGGCTGTTGGACCGCATTACTCCTGAGGAGGCTGCTGAACTGACGTATTATGGGTCCGAGGTTATCCACCCCTTTACTATGGAACAAGTCATCCGAGCTCGCATCCCTATTCGCATAAAAAACGTCAAAAATTCCAGTGGAAAAGGTACCATTATATTTCCGGACAACAACTCTCGTCGCGGCGAGGAAACTCCTCCTCACCCGCCAGTAGCCGTGCCCGACAATTTACTCAGGGACTTGGCTGCTCGAGACAAACTTCCTACTGCAGTCACCACCAAGTCCAACATTATTGTCCTCAATATGCATTCGAATAAAAAAAAGAGTCGTTCTCATGGGTTCTTGGCCCAGGTATTTACCATTCTTGACCGATGGAGATTGGTGGTGGATTTGATTTCCACGTCCGAAGTCCACATTTCCATGGCTCTGCATTCCACGTTACCTGAGCCTGGTCTGAAAGGTGCCTTGGAAGAACTGAAAGATTACGGTGCTGTAGATGTTACGCGCAGGCTGTGTATTGTATCGCTAGTTGGCACCCACATGAAGCAGTCTGTTGGTACAGCAGGCAAGATGTTCACTACGCTGGCACAGGCGAATATCAACATCGAAATGATCTCTCAGGGAGCCAGTGAGATCAATATCAGCTGTGTTGTAGATGAAAGAGATGCTGTCAAGGCTCTGAACGTGCTCCACGAGAAGGTGTTGGACGGGCATGGTCTTAGAGGATGAAGGGGTCTTGGGGACCGAGCTGTAGAAAAAAAGTCTTAGATGACTATAGAATCAAATGAAAAGATGAGACATAGTTGATATTCTAAACGCGAGCTTTCCTACTAGTCTTTCTAACAAGACTTTGAACCATAGTTTTACGTGCTCTTTTAGAAGGCAAACACCTGGTCCACCAACTTGCTGACAGGCTTGGCCTTTTCGAATCCTATTTCCGCTGCAAGCTTCTTGACAGCACTTACCATCTGGGGAGGACCACATATCAGCAGCTTTGCGTCAGGCTCAGGAGGAGGAATGTGGGTTTTGATAATTTCGGCGTTGACGAAACCGACACCACCCTTCCAGCCTTCGAGGGGCCGATCCACGAGAAAATGGACAGAAATATTGTCGTGAGTGGCGTGCAGCTCTTCCAGCTCCTGTCGCAGAAGAATGTCATCCTCGGTGACATTTCCATAAACAAGCGAAACCTGGGTGTTGTCGTTAGGGTTCTTTGCAATAGCTCGGATTATCTGCAACATTGGCGTAATACCAGTACCACCGGCTATCATTCCCAGTTTCTTGACCAGTCCATGCGAATAGTTAAACAAGCCTTTGGGTCCTCGCACCTTTATGGTATCGCCGAGCTGCATTTGCGCTATATACTTTGATATGTTTCCTGTCGGGTACGTCTTGATCAACAGGTCAAAGTATCCCTTGTCGTCATCGGACGACGTTGGCGTATAAGAGCGGACAATTTGCTTCTCATTGATCACAGCAGCTACACTGATATGCTGGCCAATTGGAAGACCCAGGGTATCGGTAGGTCGTGGCAAACCAAATCGGTACAGTGCAGTGTTCTGAGTGATTATTGTCTTTTCTATCAGAGGAAAATCACGGAATTCCTCGGCTGAAAGCACTGGCTTCGATGGCCTAAGGAAGAAGAAGGCTGCAACAGCAGCGCCAGCAGTTGTGAGTCCTGCGATGACTACCCAGTTCGGAGTGCTCATTTTGGGGCTTCGGCTAAGGTGGTTGGGGAAGGAGGTTTTGGCAGGAAATTTTAACTTTGCGGCGGAGGTGGAAGAAAAGAAGGGGAGAAAAGGAAGAAATGATAGGAAATACGAAAATATGTAAATTAATGATACAGGGTAATATGGATAGTACAGCTAATCGCTTCGTTACGAATATCTTTCATTTCCTCACTCTATTCTAAACCTCTATCGTACACTCCAGTATCCCGCATGAAGATACTCCAACTTCTTTCTCAATTCCGCATCTTGTCCTACCGGCTGGGTCGAAATAGCATTTCTCATAGATCCATCCAGATGTGCAGCTACTTTTCCGGATTTCAGCCCTTCTTCAATGCTATTGAGAATGGCACTTAGAAGTACATTGGCATTGTTGGAGTTGGCTTTGAGATTGCCAACCACTGTTTCCACAGAAACTGGTGCCTCACCTTCTCTCCAGGCGTCATAATCGGTCGACATGCATATCATCTGATAAGCAATCTCGGCCTCCTTGGCCAGCTTCGACTCGGGAATCGCTGACATGTTGATCACCGATCCTCCCCATGATCGGTATAGACGTGACTCTGCTCGTGTCGAGAATGCCGGGCCCTCCATACACACCAGAACTACATCTCCACCCTCCGTCTTGCTCGTATGAAGTGTGATTTCCTCCTTGTGGTCCTCTCCTTTGAGCACGTGCCCGTACTGAGAGATGATGTCTTCCAGATCTTTATCGAACGGATCACCAAAGGCCACATGGCCAACAAACCCCTCGTCGAAGAATGACGATGGCCGGATCCCTTTGGTTCGATCTATGATCTGGTTCGGAAGCACAAAATCTCGTGGCTTGATATGCTCCTGCAACGAGCCTACCGCACTAAAAGCTACAATGGCTTTGACACCGAGGTGCTTGAGTGCAGCAATATTGGCCCTCGACGGCACCGACGACGGCGTATATTGATGATGGAACCCGTGTCTAGAAATAAACGCAATGGGAAACCCCGTAGCTGTTCGAGAAATCGTCACGGGAGACGACGGCTCGCCCCATGGTGTTGTGACGTGCAGCTGAGCTACAGGATGGAGCCCACTGAGCTGATACAAGCCAGTTCCGCCAATCACAGCCAAAGTCACTGGCTCGTCAAAGGTGTCTGGGAGCTTATTTACCATGGCTAGTCGATTGAAAAACCGTCGAAGTGCGAATTGAGGCCAATTGGTTTTGAGAATGGCGCAAACGAAGTGAAGTTCCAAAGATTTTTTCGACTTGTTGAGCATTATATCAACACACGTGCCGGTGACTAACCACCAAAGCCACTGTAATTAACATCATTGGCGTATATAGTTATTGAATCTAGACGATGATATGAGAATAGGCATTTTCGCAGGTGCGGATTGACTTAGACAGCTTCAATCGGCTCCAGGCTCTTATATTCCTGGATCACATCTGCGACCGTTTGACGAGACACCTCAAACTCCTCGAACCCGTCCTCGAACATGGGCAGTTTCCTAAACTCAGATAAAAATGCACGTTTTTTCATCAGCTTGTCAAATTCGCCAGCTATGCGTTCAAATAGAGTTCTCATAGATGTATGGTTGGCCAGCATGAGTCCGGAGATGCGGTTTTGCGGCGTTGACAGATACGGAGATCGTCTGGCCAGCGAGATCTGCAAAGCCGCCGGCGCATTAGGCACAAAATTAGCCAAATTTCGTTCTCGGATTCGTAAAAGTGCCTTATGTATATCCGTAGGATCCACTTCTCCTTGAATGATATTTAAAATGCTCATGTAGCAACTGGTTTTGCCCACACTGCTGGAGAGCATGCGCGTTTTTGGCTGAAGTAAACGTCTCATAATATCCAGCACCGTAGTCTTTCGTATAATCTTGGCATGCTCAACAGTGTCATTCGTAAATGGTGTATATGCAGCCTGCAAAAAATGCAGATTCGGATATGGAATGAGTGATGCTAGAATGGACGATAAGTCGTTATGGAGGTACCCTGGATACCTTAGTGTCGATGTAGCCGCGCTAATAACTGTAGAAACCAATTGGTTGATCTGGACAGTAGACGTCTGAGGAGAATTGAACGTGTCAGACGCGATACGATTCAGTGCTGCATTGTCCAAGACAACCACCGCGTCCGCGTACAATGCCAAACGTTTAAGCCCCAGTATGCTATTGTATGGCTGAACGACCACGTCATTGTGGCCAGATCCGGAGAAAATTGAGTAAGTCTTGACCAGCTTCTTGGGAAACCGCTCTGCAATGCGTTCCAGAACGAAGGAGCCCATGCCAGAGCCTGTTCCCCCAGCGATGGAATGCAATAACATAAATCCTTCCAGGGAATCCGAACCCTCAGCTTCA
Source organism: Casaregolazyma lundiana (assembly GCA_030563415.1). NCBI lineage: Eukaryota > Fungi > Ascomycota > Dipodascomycetes > Dipodascales > Trichomonascaceae > Casaregolazyma > Casaregolazyma lundiana. The sequence goes on along the minus strand of JAJMJF010000011.1, from coordinate 235,170 downwards.
CGGTCTAAAATATCCAAGATAGTTTCTGCACTACTTTCGCCTAGAGTGTACCCAATTCCCCAGTTGTTTCCTGCTCCATTTTTCTCTGGATGTATATAAATATTCTCGGGGTTAAAGAGCTTGCCGTGGGAGCTCTGCTGGATATTATTGATCACGCGCGGTTCCGTATCTAAAAGAATCGCCCTTGGCACGTAGCGCGTATCATCGCTTTGATAAAAAAACACATTTTTCCTATCGCCGGCGACGGAATCGGGCGAATTCAGTGTGCCATCTTCACTGATACCATGTTCTAAACAGAGCTGCTGCCAAAACTGATGGCCTATCTGATTTCCGCATTGGCCGGCCTGTATCGATATGAGTTCTCTGAAGTATTAGATCGTGAAATATCTTGCTGAAGTGGGCCTCGTAACACAACTTACCTTGGCATTATCGACGCGTCTCTACGTTTGAGTGAGTGGAGTTGTAGTGGGAATTTTGGAGCAAATAAATGGTCACGTGGCTCGAGAGAAATGCGACTTACAGTAGATATTCATTTCCAGTGCGTATGGGATGCAGTATCAATGCATATATTTCGTACAATCTTGCTCTTTTGTTTTCCAGTTTTTTAGAGAATCAGCGTTACAAAGTCTGGCCATGAATGTAGTTCCGCTCAAACCACAGCTTTAGGAATCTGAAATCTGGGAACATCTCTCTCGATCCAGCGATCATCCATTATACTGCCTATTCAATACAAAATCTTTAACATTGGCCCTGTAAAGATAGGTGCCGGCATTATTTCAAATGTTCACACTATAGTCGATTATAATAGCTGCTCACTTCATCTATCGGACTCAGGGCTTGATAGGCTTGAAATTGTAAAGCTATTACAGACAGGTCTCAGTGATTATTTACTTTTAAGGGCAATGCCTTACCTATGCGCGATTTCCAATTGGCTAGCCTTTTTATTCTTTCCTTGGTGGAAATATTGGGTAGGCTCAGTGCATGGAGATTTCAGATACGTATATATATCAAGTCTTTATCCTGGAGGATCCTACGCCATTTATCCGTCATCGCCGCGGGGAGACATCAGGAACGCCTTCACACTCACGTAAGCAGATATCTATAGATGCCCCCCCCTTATATATAAGTACGGTAATCAGCCGTTATTCTTTTCAGCTGTAAATATTAAGACTCCTAAAAATGGCCACCGTTACTTTGAAGCACTCTGGACAAAAAATGCCCTTGGTGGGTTTCGGAACCTGGAAGGTTCCTAATGAATCGGCACCTGACACCGTTTACAATGCCATCAAGAGCGGATACAGACTGTTCGATGGCGCCCAGAATTATGGTAATGAGAAGGAGTGCGGTGAAGGAGTACAGAGGGCTATTAAAGATGGTCTGGTCAAGAGAGAGGAGTTATTTGTGTCATCCAAACTGTGGAACACCTTCCATGCGAAGGAACATGTGAAGCCCGCTCTCAAAAAAGTTCTATCAGACTGGAAATTGGATTACCTTGACTTATTTCTGATCCATTTCCCTATTGCTCAGAGTTATGTGGATCCTAGCGAGCGATATCCTGCCGGTATTGTCAATGACGTCAAGACCCAGACCTTGACTCTCGAAAAGTCTCCTCTTCATGAGACTTGGGCTGCCTTGGAAGAATGTGTCAAGGAGGGTCTGGTTAAGAATATCGGTATTTCCAACTTCAATGCTGGTCTGATTGGTGATTTGCTGACATACGCTAAGATCCCGCCTGCCGTCTTACAGATTGAGCACCACCCATATCTGACGCAAGAAACTTTAGTTGAATTTGTGCACTCTCATGGAATTGAAATCACAGCGTACTCCTCTTTTGGACCCCAGTCGTATATCGACAATGATCGAGTCAAAGGCCAGTTACCTCTGATGACCCATCATGTAATTGAGAAGATTGCAAAGGCCCATGGCAAGTCCACGGCCCAGGTTCTTCTGAGATGGGCGACACAGCGAGGAATTGCTGTGGTTCCCAAGAGTAACAACCAGGGCCGGCTTGTCGCCAACCTTGAAAGTTCCAAGTTTGATTTGACAGAGGCTGAGCTTAAGGAAATTTCATCCTTCAACACTGACTATCGATTCAATGATCCTGTCGACTGGAATCCTCCTACACCCATTTTCTAAGTACAGTAGCCTCGTTATAATGATATAACTAAAAAGTGCTCGTGACATTGTCGTAACTGGGATATCCCCATTGCGCAACCCTGCAAGCGATCATTCCTGACTGACAGTTCATGCATATTCCATCTAACCTTGAATATTCATCCACTCAAAAAATACAATAGTCGGCAATCGGCCAGCACCTGAGGCATTTACGCAAAGCACTTTAGTGGCTTTTCTAAAGTAAGCAAGCCCGTTTCACCCATATCGTGCACATGTTTCGAGACACAAGTGCAGATATTATACGAAGCAGAACCATTTTCTCTTGGGTAGCTTCTATATCAAATAATATTTAATGTTGCACCAGGAATGGCCATTATTGTTTCAAATGTTGTGCTAGCTTCATCTGCTCCGATTCTGGATCCAATAGTAACCTAAATTTGAACATACATATCAGTTACCTAGCTTGCCCACGAAAGTAAATGTTTATTTGAGACCCATGACACGATCTTCAATTGGCCTGCCTTTCTTATTCTTCCGTTGCTGGAAATATTGCGTAACTCAGATCATGGAGTTTTCGAGAAACATGTAACATCAACTCTTTATCCGGAACGACCTGCCTTATTTATCCGCTGTCGCACCCCGCTTTTTCATATATAAATACGGTGATCAGCAATTGTCTCTTCCGTTATAAACCACAAAACAAGCCAAAATATCAAGACTCATAAAAATGGCCACCGTTACTTTGAAGCACTCTGGACAAAAAATGCCGTTAGTGGGATTCGGAACCTGGAAGGTTCCTAATGAATCGGCTGCTGACACCGTTTACAATGCCATCAAGAGCGGATACCGGCTGTTTGACGGCGCTCAGGACTATGGTAATGAGAAGGAATGCGGTGAAGGAGTACAGAGGGCCATCAAAGATGGTCTTGTCAAGAGAGAGGACTTGTTTGTGACGTCCAAACTGTGGAACACTTTCCATGCCAAGGAGCATGTGAAGCCTGCCCTCAAGAAAGTTCTATCGGACTGGAAATTGGATTACCTTGACTTATTTCTGATCCATTTCCCTATTGCTCAGAGTTATGTGGCTATCAGCGAGCGATATCCTCCCGGCATTGTCAATGATGTCAAGACCCAGACCTTGACTCTCGAAAAGTCTCCTCTTCATGAGACTTGGGCAGCCCTGGAAGAATGCGTCAAGGAGGGTCTGGTCAAGAATATCGGTATTTCCAACTTCAATGCTGGTCTGATTGGTGATTTGCTGACATACGCTAAGATCCCGCCTGCCGTCTTACAGATTGAGCACCACCCATATCTGACGCAAGAAACTTTAGTTGAATTTGTGCACTCTCATGGAATTGAAATCACAGGATATTCCTCTTTTGGGCCCCAGTCATATATCGAGCTCGGCAATGCTCGTGTCAAGGACCAGGGACCTTTGTTGTCTCACTCGGTAATTGAGAAGATTGCAAAGGCACATGGCAAGTCCACGGCCCAGGTTCTTCTGAGGTGGGCCACACAGCGAAGCATTGCTGTGATTCCCAAGAGTAACAACCAGGGCCGACTTGTTGCCAACCTTGAAAGTTCCAAGTTTGATTTGACAGAGGCTGAGCTCAAGGAGATTTCATCTTTGAATGCTGACTATCGATTCAATGATCCCGCCGACTGGAGTCCTTCCACACCCGTTTTCTAAGTATGTAGTAGATGAATGAAATTGCGATTCAATTCAATTCAACATGATATTCAGGCGTAATACTTTGAAATTATGGCGACCCATGAGGTCTGCCTGCCGTTTGGCTTCCCTCTTTCCCCTCCCATTGCATCATCTTGTTCCTTCAACTCACCATGAGTCTTTCAAAGATCCTCAAAGTCGCCTTGGTGCAGATCAAAACAAGCGCTGACAAAGCAGCCAATCATGCATTGGTCAAAGAAAAGGTCACTGAGGCTGCGTCCAAAGGCGCTCAACTTATTGTTTTGCCAGAATGCTGGAATTCGCCATATGCAGTGACGGCATTTCCCAAGTATGCAGAAGCCATTCCTCAAGGCGAAACAACGGCATTTCTGTCGCAACTGGCAAAAGCTACCAAGACGTTTCTGATTGGAGGGTCGATTCCAGAGAAAGATGATGCTGGAAAGTACTACAATACCAACATCTCGTTCAATCCATTGGGCGAGCTGATCGCCAAGCACCGTAAAGTGCATCTTTTTGATATCGATGTCCCAGGCAAAATCCGGTTCGTCGAGTCCGAGGTGCTCACAGGAGGCAGCAAGGCCACGGTGTTCAAAATAGACGGCTTTGGTACAATTGGTTTGGGCATTTGCTACGATATACGCTTTCCCGAGTTGGCAGAGATCGCCGCTCGCAACGGTGCATTTGCTGTAATTTATCCGGGAGCGTTCAACACCACCACGGGTCCTTTACACTGGGAATTGCTTCAAAGAGCTCGAGCCATCGATAATCAGGTTTACGTACTGACGGCAAGTCCGGCACGGGACCTGGAGTCGTCGTACCATGCATGGGGCCATTCCATGGTTGTTGATCCGTGGGGTAAAGTGGTGGCCGAGGCCAATGAGGACCCTGCCATAGTGTATGCGGAGCTTGATCCCGCAGTCATTGAGTCGGTGCGAACGTCAATTCCCGTCAGCACGCAGCGCCGATTCGATGTTTATGAAGATATTAGTAAATCGGCCAAATTCGGGGCGGAATAGCGTGCTGAATTACCACATGGTCGGCTTCTCGTACGTAATCATTCGAGTAATGTTTTTTGTTTGTTCTTCCCCTTTCGTGATAACCACTTCAAACTTAACAACCATAAAATTTTAACGACTTCTACCGGAACCAAACTGGTCTTTTCTTATCCATGAGGAGAAGAGCTGCTTCGGCAAGTAGCAGTAAAAGCTCCGGTGGAGAATCAGCATTAGATGACCAGGTGCGTATGAATGCCCAGCCGGTCCGAACCCCACTGCTAACTTTCTCTAGGAACTTGTGTCTCTGTACGATTATCTGGCAAAAATCATATTACTTGGACCCTCGGGATGTGGGAAATCATGCATTTTACACAGGTTTGTTAAAGGCGAATGTAAGTAAATATGGAGTCTTTGGAGTGCTCGGGTTGGCAATGCCGCCTCCAGTCCATAAACCATAGCTAACTGTCTAGGGCGAGTCCTAGGAAGCCAGACAATAGGTGTTGAATTCTCATCGAAAATGGTCAAGGTCGGCGAGGCTACAAGTCGGCGAACGTTGAAATTGCAACTCTGGGACACAGCTGGCCAGGAACGGTACAGATCCTTGACCCGTGGATACTATCGAGGAACTGCTGGCGTGATACTAACATACGACGTGACGAACCGGGCGTCGTTTGAAAAACTCGCCTCATTTCTGGCTGATGTACGTGCATTGACGGCAGCGTCCGTTTCCATTGTTGTCTTTGGCAATAAGGATGATTTGATTGAGGACTTGGAAGACTCCAGCCAGCTGGTATCTAAACAGGAAGCGATTGATTTCTGTGTTCAAAATGGCGATATTCCCCTCATTATTGGATCTGCTAAAACTGGGCATAACATTGAAGAGGCCTTCAATAAACTGGCATCTATGATTGTCACCAAAGTGGAACTTGGGGCAATTGAACCAAACGATCTGGACAGCGGCGTTCAGTACGGAGAAGTTCCTCGGTGGGACATAACAGTAGGCCGCAGGAGAGGATTCAGGCTGTTTGGAGGGCCCTCTTTTCACTGGAGTGGCGGCAGCAGCAGCGCAACACCAGATACCCCTGGACGGACGTCGGGATGGTGTTGCTAGCGAAGTTACTTAGAAACAGGATAATTGGTGGGCTTGGATAGGTTTTATAATTTGCATTTGTCATCCTTTTGTTTGCGCTTTTATTTACTTTAATATACTTTGATGGGGTTTTGTCATGTATTTGACTCGTTCCTTTGGGTATCAGTACCTAATTTAATAGAGTCAACCCCAAAGTAAATTTATCTCTTGTCCACGCACTTTTTTGTACAAGTTTTCCCCGGCTTAGAGCAGCGCCTTGCTGTTATTTTGCTTTGGTCTGCCTGTGTAATTGCATTTTATTACTCATCAAGTGTCTGGCATTACTATTTCCTTGTGGGGGTTCTTGTGAGCAACTACTGGCTCTACTGATAACTCTCCGTCTTTTACTGCAACGCATTCAACACACTCTGCCTGAATGAGCTCGGAAACGTCCGGAGATTATGGCAACTCATTGTCTAGGGTGAATTTTGAACCTAAAAAGCGTTCCAGGTCGAAAATGCGCTTCCCTCTGTAAGTAATACTGTATATCATCTATCTCGACACATCTAACCGTTGCAGTTCTGAGCTCGCTAAGCCTTTCTCGTCCAGTCGTCCCTCGACTCCGCCTCCTTCTTCTGACAGAGATGATATGGAACCAATCAGTCCGCATTCCAGCCATCAATCTGCTGAGGACTTTGTCGGCCCTCTCCACAATGCGCATGCCGACTATGAACAGGCCTCTTCTGGAGCTTCTGGTAGGCGCCAGGTATCACTACCTATGCAGAGATCCATTCAGCAATCTTCAGTGGATTCTGGTGCCACTGTTATGCCGAGAAATACTTCTATAGGCGGCATGTCCACGTCGAGCTATTCCACGTCTAGTCAGAATACCGAAGCTGATAGTACCGGAGCACGCCGTCCTACTGCAAGCTCATGGCGTAGCCATTCTTCAAATCGGTCTTCGGATTCTACTCCGACTAAACAAGGTTCTCTTAGCCAGAGCCCTACGCATGTCACAACCACTTTACCTTCCAGTGGGATGATGGACCCCACTGAATTCAGCTTATCGGGGGGAAATTCTGGCAACCGCAGCAATTGGTCAAAGGTAACCTATCCCACTCCAGAACAGGTTCTGGACACGAGCTCACACGATAATGATGCACATACTGAAACGTCTCAGTCTGCATTACGTGCGGCTTCGGTAGCATCCACAGGCTCTTCCAAATCGTCTAAGAATTCTCGCCGCAGTCTGTTTGACAAATTCACTCATCGCAGGGATTCTTCTGCTGATGGCCTGTCTCCGCCTAATGGAAGGGGTCCTCGTAAGACAAAGCATCGTCGCGAAACGCTGAGAGCCCTGGGCAATGCTCTAACCTCTACTCCATCATTGTCGTCCTTTTCTGGTCCTTCTCAAACTGTCGGTCGTAAAGACAGTCAAGCTAGTTTAGGCCGATACGGTGAGCATGATGACCATTACAGAAATGCGTCTCCTTTTACTCGAAGCCGCCGTGGGCATTATCAGGCTGACAACGATAACATTGACCCGTTGTCTAAAACTTCAGATGCACCTGGTAGTCGCTCTCCTGTTTATTTTGCTCTTGATACCGATCTCGGCGAAATGAACGGTATTGTTAAGAGCGATTTGAATGAAGGGGCCCAGGATGGTAGATTTTCGTTTGCCGGCGGCACTTCATGGACAGCGCCTGAAAGTTGGGGCGTATATTCGAATCCTTCTGTCAGTGCAAAGGGTGCAGAGTCACCGGGTGTTTCTGGCACCGATGGAGTTGTTTCTCGTCCTGACTGGAATGCTGCATTTGAACACATTGCTCCAGAAAAGCAGTCGCTGAGGTACTGTTTGCGAGTTTTTAGAGAAGACAAAACTTTTGGCACCTTGTCTTGTCCTTTGGACCTTACTGCTTACCAATTGATACAGCAGGTTGGAAGGAAGTTTTTCATGCCTTCTGTAGCTGGTTATAATTTGACTGTGAAAGCTGGTAGATTGACAAGGATACTGACCCCCGAAGAGAGGCCTTTGATATTTCAGAAAATGTTGCTTGAATTCATTGGATATACGGAAAAGGAGAGATTAGGCGACGTGGGACGCGAAGATTTAAGCTATGTCTGCAGGTTCGAGCTTGTCCCGGCTTCTCTACGAACCTTGCTCCCAGGGGAAGAACGCCAAATCAGTAAAGACTATAAAAATATCGATCTTCATAATATGGGTCTACAGACAATACCTGTCATGCTTTTTCAGCATGCTCCAGAGATTAACTATATGGACTTATCGGAGAACCCGTCCATCGCAATACCTCTTGATTTTATTCAATCTTGTGTCAACTTACGAACCATTAAATTCACTTCAAACTGGATAAGAGATATTCCTCCGAACTTATTCCACTGGGCCAGTCTGGAGTCTTTGGACATGTCCAATAACCTTATTCTTGAGATCAAGAACAAAAACTTGTCTAAGCTAAGGAATTTGAAGAAATTAAATTTGCAGGGGAACCGCTTGAGAGAATTGCCTGAATCTATATCAGAACTGAAGAAACTTGAGGAGATCAATTTGTCCAGCAATAATATTATAGACATCGAGCCCTTATGTGAGCTTTCGTCTTTGAAATGCATTGATTTGGGCTTTAACAGAGTTGAATCAATGCCAGATGCTGTGAAAAATTGGACAAATCTGGAGAAGCTGACTATTCCGAATAACTTTTTATCGAAGGAACTTCCGGAGTCTTTTGCATCTTTGCAGTGTCTGACTGAGTTGGACATCCGCTACAACAATCTGCAAAATATCAACGTTCTCGCACGTTTGCAAAATCTGGAAATCCTTTATTGCTCGAAAAACAGTGTCCATCATTTCAATGATATCTTCTCTAAATTGAAATTGTTCTACTTCGATCGAAATCCTCTCACGAATTTCTCTTTCACTCAACCGCACTCCAGTCTTACAGTACTGAACCTGTCGAAGGCCAAATTAACCCAGCTGAGCGAAGATTGGATAAAGCAACTGCCTAACCTGATCAGTCTGGTTCTAGATAAGAACCACCTTCTCAGCCTGCCTTCTAATATAGGTTCTTTGCGACGTCTCACTTATCTTAGTGCTGTGTCCAATAGCTTATCTTCACTGCCTGCAGAAATAGGTCAGATTTCCTCTCTGCAAAAACTCGACCTTCACAGCAATAACCTCAAGTCTCTCCCCAGTGAGATCTGGAATCTCGGTTCTTTGGCTATGCTGAATGTATCTTCTAATCTATTGACGTCTTTTCCGAAACGCAGTTCAGTACCCAGCAGTCACGGAAGCCTTGTCGATAGTCAGTTATTCAAGCCCGGCGGAGCCACGCCAACTAATGATTCATCTGTTAGCGGGCCAAGCCGTAGCAGGCAGAATACTCCTAGAGGCTCGGCAGCTGGCATGGATCTGGAGTTTGAGTTCAAGGCCGTCGCTGATCGCAGGCCCTCCGCTATTTCTGTTACTTCATCTGTGTTGTCTCCAAAAGATTCTGACTCTAGGAGAGGTTCACTATTTACTGGCGAAACGGCTGAAGCAGAACAGTTTCCAATCAAGTTTAAGGATGAAGGTCGTCTTCTTGCGAGGCAGTCTCTGTCTAACAGCTTATTGGTTCTTCTGGCTGCCGATAACCAGCTGACTGATGAATGTTTCGAGGAAATTTCTTCGCTTAGTGAACTCCAAATCCTCAATTTATCTTATAATGATATTTTTGATATACCAGCGGGTGCACTTGGCTGCCTGACTTGTTTGAAGGAGCTTTATTTGTCTGGAAATCAGCTAGCAAGTCTTCCGGCTGATGATTTTGAAGCTTTGACATCCCTTAGGGTATTATTACTCAATTCAAATAAGCTGCACTCATTACCTGCCGAGCTGGGCAAAATTAAGGATCTGGAGGTGCTTGATGTGGGGTCAAATTTGCTGCGCTATAATATTAATAACTGGCCATTTGATTGGAATTGGAATTGGAATTTGAAGCTGAAGTATCTCAACTTCTCTGGAAATCGTCGTCTTGAAATTAAAAATATCCCGAATCAAGGTGGTCTACGAGGAGATGGAGGACAGAGGGATTTGAGTGATTTCACTGTGCTGAGTGATCTTCGTATCCTTGGTCTCATGGATGTTACTTTAACTGTACCCTCGATCCCAGATCAGACTGAGAATTGCCGAGTTCGTACCTATGGATCTTGGATTTTGCGCATGCAGTATGGCATGGCTGATACACTGGGGGATAACCCTGACTTGTCTATAATGGACATGGTAATTGAAAAGTTTAGGGGCCACGACAATGAAGCAGTTATTGGCCTTTTTGATGGCCGTGGAAATACCAGTGGAGGGAACAAGTATACAAAGCTACTTCAAGAAGCGTTTGGTAATACTCTGACTACTGAACTTTCAAAACTTCGGGAAGACGAAACCGTCAAAGATGCGCTGAGACGAACTTTTCTGAATCTCAATAAGGACATAGGTAATGCGGCTCTTGCTCCGGTCGAGGAGGGTGTCACTACCACACTGTCGGCTCATCGAACTTCTGTTGCCGCTAGTCTCAATATTGAGGACGCTTCAGCGGGATCTTGCGCAGCTATTATTTATTTTGCCGATAACAAAATGTATGTTGCCAATGTTGGTGATACTGCCTGCGTTTCTTCAAAAACTATTGGTGAGTATTCTGTTCTAACGAAGAACCATGACCCTACCTCTCAGGAGGAGCTTGCTCGCATTAGGGGCGGCGCAGGTGTGGTATCTAATAACGGATTATTGGACGGAGTTTTGGATGTTTCCAGAGCGGTCGGTTTCTACGATTTGGTTCCTCATATCAATGTGGCTCCTTCTGTTACTGAATATGATCTCAGTGATTCTGATGATTTTGTCATATTGGCTTCAAAGCAGTTATGGGAACAAGTGTCCTATGAAGTTGCTGTTGACGTTGCTCGAACTGAAATAGCCATTGACCCCATGGCTGCTGCAGAGAAATTGCGCGACTTTGCCATTGCTTATGGATGCAGTGACAACATTATGGTGATGGTGATTGGGGTTGGGGAATTCCGCAAGATGTCCAGAGTCAAACCACGAACAGCTGGCGGAAACAATGCGATAGGTGGTTATTCCAGTGGTTCCTTGGCGGCTCCTCTACAGGGTTTATATGGTGATGATGATTTAGCTCCCTCAATGGCAAGAAGGCGCCGTGATAGGTCATTGCTTCCTGAAGATTCCTCTTTGGCTCGTCTTGGTACAGCAGCGCCAGCTCCTGTTGGTGATGTTGCCATGGTATTCACGGATATTAAGAACTCGACTTCACTTTGGGAAACGTACCCTTTGGCTATGAGATCCGCTATTAGAGTGCATAACAACATCATGAGGAGAAATATTTCAATTGCTGGAGCATACGAGGTTAAAAATGAAGGTGATGCCTTCATTGTCTCATTCTCGACACCTGTTGCGGCTATTTTGTTCTGCTTCAGTGTTCAGAGCCAGCTGTTGTTAGCTGATTGGCCCTCTGAAGTGTTAGACTCCGCAGAAGGATGCCCTGTTCTGGATGAAAACGAGGAACTTTTATTCCGTGGCCTCTCTGTCAGAATGGGTATTCATTGGGGTCATCCAGTGGCAGAACTCGATCCGGTTACTCATCGTATGGATTATTTTGGCCCAATGGTAAATAGAACGGCGCGAATAAGTGCTGTTGCTGATGGTGGCCAGATAACTGTTAGTCAAGACTTCTTGTCCGAACTTAATCGTTATCAGCAAGCTCACAAGCATTTTGTTGAGAACGAGCATGTGACGTGGGCTGAGGCTTACGGAGACCACAATTTGGGTGCCCAAATGGACCAGTCCATCAAAACTCTGAATAATATTGGGTATACGCTGACTGAATTGGGTGAAATGAAGCTAAAGGGACTTGAAAATGCCGAATTGATTACGGTAGCGTACCCGACTCCATTGAGGGCGAGATGGGCATACCATGAACGCAGTCGAGCTGATGGTGCTGGTGCATCTCCATCTCCTGCTTCTCCACCAGCGCGCACGCTACCTGAGCTTTCTAATGGAGCGCCTTCTGGTGATTTTCGTCCTAGAGATTCTTCTGCGTCTGTTGCTGATGGCGGGCACGATGTTGATATGCAGGCTCTACGAAAACGAATTGAGCCCAGAGTGGGTAATCTGAAGATTGATGACTTGATACAGCTTAGGGGATTGTCGCATCGTCTTGATGATATATGCTCTAGCCTTTCGAGTGGAATGAGTCAAATGGGCGGGTCTACTTCGGATCTGAGCAGATCCCATCACAGGATTGGCGATGGCATGAAGTATGCGATACCGAATACGGAACATGATTACCTGGTGTTTTTCGATCATTTGGTGACAAGAATTGAAAATGCGGTTGGTTCCATGTATTTACGAACTACAGCGTCTGCTCTGGTGAATAAGTACAAGAATAAAGAAGGAGGAGCGTTTTTGGCAGATTTATCAGATATCATGAAAGCACTGGATGAACTTGCATACAACAGAAGCGAGCAGGTGGATAAACAGGACAGCCAGCAATAAGCATTTATATTTGTTGTGCGATATAAAAGTTTTATAGTCTTCTATAACTATTCAATATGCCTTTGTGATGTTTAACTTCTACTGTTTACTCTTTAAAGGAGCAAAGTAAGGATGTGCCATTGCTTCTTTGGCCGTGAGCCGATCTTGATGGTCGTACCTCAAAAGATGATCAACAAAGTCAATCGCCTCTGGAGAAACAAGGTGCTCGTTATCAGAATTAATAAATCTTTCCCAGGGCTTTCTAGGGTAGTTTCCCATGATATTGTGGTACTCGGAGCCCAGGGTAAGCTCGTACTTTTCAAGGTATTTGAACAAATCCTCCGTTCCAAGAACCTTTGCAATTTTGACCAGTTGATCAGTGTTAGAGGAACCGTGGAAAAAGGGATCCTTTTTGAATATCATGGATGCAAACATGGCTCCCAGACACCACATGTCTAAGGAATAGTCATACATTTGGCAATCCACCAGCAACTCCGGGCCCTTGAAGCACCTAGAGGCGACTCTGACATTGTATTCAGTTCCCGGATGATAGAACTCGGCTAAACCCCAGTCAATTAGACGCAGAATGCGCTTCTCATGGTCAATCATAACATTGTGCGGTTTGACATCTCGATGCATAATGCCCTTGGAGTGGCAATAGTCTAGAGCCTTGAGAAGCTCGTTAATATAATAGCGTATGTCATAATCACTGAGCCGCGGATACAGAATCCTGAAGTCGGTATTATTAACGTACTCGAAAATTAGAGACGGGGTCTTGGAGAGTGGGTCTCGAACAACGTCTAACAGCATTACAATATTGTTACCGCCCGACAGGTTTTGAAGAATCTTGATTTCCCGCTTGATCTTCTTTTTCTTTACAGGCTTGAGGACCTTTATGACGCATTTTTGCTTGTTATTCAAAGACACGCCTTCGAATGCCTCCGAATACTTGCCTCTTCCGATCTTTCTTACAATCTCGTAATTGGGCAAGTTACCCCATAGAACCGACACGTTGTCATAGTCCCAGTAGCTGCTAGGCATGCGCTGATTGAAATCAGCATATACCCGCGAGATGGACACCTTCATGGCAAAGACGATGGTTCCAGGGCGAAAAGTATCAAGCGGTTTGGTAGCTGGTTAACCTTTTTTGTTGGAAAACTCCCTGCATGAGAGGGTAAATTGTTTGCGGCATGCTGCCTAAAACAAACCCAAAATCTCGTGTATTTGTATTAAATACGATAAATGCATGGCGATAACCAAGGCGGTCATTCATAATACGGCAGAGCTGCAATGGCCGGCTCATGTGGAGTCTGAAAATATCGAGGTGGAATTACACGGGTTTAGGGTGCCTGGTTTGGAGGATAGCCAGGGAACGGTGCAGTTTGATCCGGTCTCTTATATTGACACGAGATTGGTTCCATTGTGGTGCATAGATGGAAAAGTCATTCGCATTTATAGTCAATATGAACATGCGCGTCTTTTTTTCCAGGCTCTGTTGGACTGTGGAGGTCCTTCTGCCAATGTTGGTTTGCTGCTATACAGTGACATGGCGCTCAAACACCTTTTAATATATGTGGATTTGGGTCGAAAATCAGGTCCTTGTGTGTGCGGTTGCTGGGTTGACACTGAGGTACCTGCATATGTTTCTGAGGCAGTGCGGTCTGCTGATGACTGTGGACCTCATACGTCCGGAAGCAACTTCTTCCTGCCTAATGAAATGGAGTCCAATTCACCTAACACCGGCGAACTACAGTCTGGTGGTGTTTCTAGTAATGGTGTCGTATTGACGAAAGATAGCGCTTGTTCCAATGAAAATGGCATTGCATTAGAAACTGGATTTGAAGTTGGATCAAAGGGCGTGAGCATCGAGTCAAAACAGAATGGTATTTTGTCAAAACGGAATAGCACTGACTCAAGACACCATATGCAATCAAAGCACAATATAAATGTAAGCCAGACCAGCTTTGGATCCGATGACGCTGATCCAATTCCAAAACCCAAAAAAGCAGCCATCTTGGACTCCTTGGTTCTGCGCCGGTCATCCACACCGTTTGAAAGAGCAGCGAGGCAACAATCATTTGGCAAGGGCGGGGATATATATAAGCAGCCAGTTCCTGGCATTAAACGAGAATCACCTGAGGCGGCTTCGCAAGCTTCATCAGGAGACGCTAGCAGAAACCATGTCCTATTTAAGCAAGTTATATTGGCATCTTTCCGCCTGAGAGGACTGTCCAAATCAACCCAAGACTGGCATGCGTTATATCATCATACATATCAGTCTCTTGTTTTTGCATTTCGAAGGAACATGACTGGTAGGGTGCAGCTTGATCAGGTTCAGGAAAAGGTAGACAAACTTCTAAGTGTCTACTTGGACTGATCACGTATTTGATACATGACGTCTTTCTCTCGTCTGGTCTATGTCACTCTTTTGATCATATGCATTGCATTCCTCTATCTAGCATCTCCGTTGGTGTTTCCATAGCACGGCTTTATGGCCATTACCCAATGGTCTAGGCCTATTTGATGTACATAGTATCTACATCGGACTATAATATATTCTACAAACATTCTACTGTATATATCATCTATTCTAGTGCAATTGTTGTGCTTTTCATCTCAGCTCTAACTGTTCTCGTCACAACCGAGGTTTGTCGTTCCTCTCGTTATTCTATCGTGTCTGAACCCCATCAGAAAAGTGATGTTTTCAGGTTTCCCATTAACAACCTCTCGTGAAAATTATCAAAGGAGCCATATCTGAACTCCATATCAGGGCAAAGAGAATATACTGGACCATATATTGCATCGTCTGACAGATAGAAATGAGCGCAACAATTTTTAAATTAGAAGACGTGGCCAAGCACTCGGCTGCCAATGACATTTGGGTCGTGATAAAAGGAAAAGTTTACAACATAACCGACTTTGTCGATTTCCATCCGTAAGTACGGCGAACTGGCACTGCTTAATTTGAACATTATTTCGTCTAACAGTGTAGTGGTGGTGAAGAGGTGCTTGTGGACGTGGCAGGCAAGGATGCTA
This sequence comes from Casaregolazyma lundiana, assembly GCA_030563415.1. Classification (NCBI taxonomy): domain Eukaryota; kingdom Fungi; phylum Ascomycota; class Dipodascomycetes; order Dipodascales; family Trichomonascaceae; genus Casaregolazyma; species Casaregolazyma lundiana. The sequence goes on along the minus strand of JAJMJF010000011.1, from coordinate 219,736 downwards.
CGACTGAGTTTATCGATATCGGTCACTCCGAGGAGGCTGATGAGATTCTAGCCAAGTATTATATTGGCGATTTGGACCCATCCGAAGTCAAAGATTACGGTCTCTCGACCAATGTAGATGTCAAGTCCAAAGATCTCGATGGAAGCGGCTCTTCGTCTATCAAATATTTGATGTTTGCAGCCATAGTGGCCGGTGCTGCCTTTTTTTATTTACAGGCTTTGAAATAGATTGTACGTGAGTAATAACTGCTGTAATGCATCATATAATCGTTTGTTTTATGTTTATTTTTTTATATTACGTCTTGCTGGCCTTCGGCCTCTACGCTGTCTTCCCCGACAATCTGGACCAAGTGTGTTCAGCCAATGGTGCTCCTTTCATTATTAACGGACCACTTTATCTTGTTTTGCCTCGGTGGCTTTTGTCTCCTCAGGCGTTTAACAAGCATACCACTTCAGACTTAGCTTTTTTTATATGCGTACGTTATGTGTGTATATGTATATTACTGTTTTAATCGTTTATATTGTTGTTTATTTGCTCGTTCTTACATGGTTGGCTTACTCTTGTCTTTATCGATCGGTCGATATATCATCCCGGAATATTCCCGTCTGTACATCGAATGCCAATAGAATTGGAATATTGACATCCACGTATTGAAATACCGAATTTGAACTCTCATATGATGTTACCAATATGGTCCTAATAAACCACGAGCCCGGATATGTGTATCTTTGGCTTTTCGTTAGGTTAGGTTTACCGTAGCCATGAGGCCAATATTCTGGCCAGGCAACCCTATATTGACAGTATTTTTAATGTGTACAGTCTGTTGTTTCTTGTGTCAGTTCAATTCTTTTGTCATTTGTGTATCTTTAACCCTTTAACCTTAAATATGGAATTTTCTGCAGAATCTGCGTGGTCTCTGTATGCAAGCAATATTAGGATCCTATAAAAAATGAGCACTGCGCGATAAATTCTACCACAAAGCGACAGAAACGCATGAAACATAACCGAAAAATCGTCACATAAGAATCAAAAGAGGTACACTCAAATAACAATGATTTTAAAACGAACCAATAGACCTATCACTGAATAATCGACTGAAAGACTGCATTCAAGTACTCTAAGCACTCTATGCGCGGCTGAGTTCCCCACAGTTTGACGACCAGTGACTAGGACCATCTATATCAACGAATGAATATATAAAAAACACAGAGAGATTCAATTGATGGCGCTGAAAATTCGCCAAGCGAGTCTCAGAAATTAAAAGTAATTACTGCTCAAAGTTGGGGACGAGGTTACCATGGATGAAAAGCACAGAAATGCCAAGTGCCCTACTAAACTACTAAACTGCCAAATATGTGGAACAAGAGATGAAAAACCAAAAAAACCAAAGAATCACCCGTATACCATAATCAAAATAGACGGTGCATTATAGACAGCTGTTGGAGTTCTCAATTCCCAGACGCAGAGGATCGATCTTGTTCACCCACAAATTTCCTCTACACAGAAAAAGAATCATGCAGGCCAAAAAGTTGCCACATAAATGCACACTGGAAGTATCAAAAATACATCAAACAGAAAAAGGGACAGAGGTGGAGCGGAAAGAGGAATTCACATGCAAGGTTCCGTTGCGGCACATCGAACGATTTACAATGTACTAAACAACTAACTAACTTGCTGATTTTATTAGCCCACGATGAGAACCCTGGATATCAGCCCTATATGAAACGGATATAACTCGCAACAGGCATATAATCACAATGCATACGCTGGCAAGTATATATCGACGAACGATAACCATTTTAGGTTAATATACCCGTCGCACGGCTGTAGCCCCAATAATTTTTTTGGCTCGGGAAACCACTGCCACTTTAGGAAGGCCGCCGATATCGGCGACAGTCACAGCATCAACTCGTCGCCTCCGCAAATTTTTTTATTTGGCTATGAAAATGCGAAACTTGCCCATTTTAACGGTGAAAAGCTGCAGCTTTTTCTATCAAAAAATATGAATTGAATTGTGGCTTTTTTTGGCTACTGGCAAGTGCAAGTTTCATGTAGCTACCTTTTGTGTCAATGACTCATTTTTGGAAAACTCCGGTGCTCCCAGGCGGTGAATGCTTGGCGACGGTCCCAAAACTATATAAGTAGCACCACCGCCACAATTTCAACCCTTGTCGTTTTTTTAAACCCTTTTTTACACCCCCAGAATTTAGAAGATCAGAGATACAGAGTTAAAGTCGTCAACATGTCCTTCTAAATTATTTTACCCGTAGTGTGTGGAAAAGCGTGTCTAAAAAAGTTATAAAAGAAAAAACGAAATAATGATATGACCAAAGCAGTCATGCAACCGTCAATTTTTTTGAATATGGATTAAAACTCTCAGAACTCGCGGAACTCTTTACGAGTCTCTTTAAAGATGTCTTTCTTAACAATACTTTGCTGAATTGATCAGTCTCTGACCCTTGAATCTTACCTATTTTAACATTGCAACTTACTTGAATATCAGCCTGAATTCGAATTTTTTTGAAATGGAGTCTGTCTTTAACAAATACTCAGTGTCTCAAGCCGCTGTCCAGGACATTTGGTCCGTTGGGCTTGATGATGCCGATGGAGCATGGCGTCAACTGGAAGATGATGCCCTCATGGTTGGCAACCCGCGCTCCAAGTCCTATGTAGACCCGCTGGAGTTCACCGCGTCTTATTCTCCTGGGACTGTGTCTCCTTCGGAATTGTTCTCAACTACCGACGCTTCGCCTAGCAGCGCATATGACGATAGCGATGGATCGCCATTGTTTAAGACTGAAGATTGTGCGGAGGAATGGCCTTCCTTGTTTGCTACATCTGAAAAGGATAGTGCACCTGCAGACCGTGCTTCGGAGTCACCTGCTATGTCACCAATGTCACCGCTTTCGAGCGCAGATAAAGCTCTGTCTCCTATTGTCTCTGGTGCTCATGTTTCCAAGCCTCGTAGAAGCAAGAGCAGTACGCCGGATGCGGGCTACAAGAAAGATGCCAATGGTATCACTGCCTATAGCCGAAAGCCTCGTTCTACGCCTCTTCAGCCTATTGTTGTCCCAGAGGATGGTGATGACATGACTGCCAAGAGAGCTAAGAACACAGAGGCCGCTAGACGATCACGAGCTCGAAAGATGGAGCGAATGGTCCAGCTCGAGGATCGAGTAGAGGAGCTTTTGTCCACCAACAAGCAGCTTCTAGAGGAAATCGAGCGTCTTCGTCTAAAGTGTGGTGAAGCCTAGGCCCAGGTGTTGTAGCTTGGTTGAAATTATTTTGCGAAATTATGTTTACGCATTCTAAATTTGAATATATTTTTATGGAATAATTAATTAGGTACAAAACTCTGAGATCTAGGAGAAGCCGTCCGTACCGTTGAATCCTACAAATCCCGTCAACAGGAACATTTTATGGTAGGGTTTTCTAGTAATAGTATTAGTCCAGTTCCATGCCGATGTCAATCTACCATCAATGCAGGAGCCGGCATCGTAAAAATTATCGGCACCAGAACCGTCAAATGCATGCTTGAAGAAGTCGCTCAAAATGGCCATCTTGAGTGATTTCACAGAGCCAAACTGAGCATTAATGTAGTCGATGACATATGGATCCCGAGCAACGTTTTCCAACTCCTTTATGGTCAAAAATACCGGATTAAGGATGCGAGGTACTTGGAGATACTTGTCAAGGAAGAAAAGTGCATTGGGAACAGTATGGTCACCCAAATGTACCACCGACGATCCGATCCAGGATCCAGTACGAGCTTGGGCCTTGTGAATGATATTGTGCATGGCTCGATATACAGCAGGACATGCCTTTATACGGTTAAAGCCCTGACCGGTGTCTGAAATACGGTATCGAACTGAATCAGACAACAGGTCATCGTCGGCAAGACTCCAGAGCATGAACATGTCTTTCATTATCTGAGACCAAAGTGTTAGCGACTGCTTCACATACTGGAACTGCTTTGCGTGATCGTGGGACAAACGAGCACCGCTGCGACCATACGTTATACCAAGAGAGTATTCCCCATGCTCGGTCGTTGAAACCTCATCCGCATCGAAGTAATTATCAAGCAACTTCAGGAGCTCCTCTACCGGTTGTCTATTGGCTCTGAGGTAGGCATGATAATCGGAGATGGAATATAGACATTGGCGCATCTCATCGCTCGAGATAACACCAGCCTTGGCATACCTTTTAGCCAAGGTATCAAGGCTTCTCTCCTTTCTCCTTATTTCAATCTGAATTTGGCTTCGCGATTTGTTATCCGGGATAATCTCAGCGGTTGCCGTTAAAATGAGCTCATCATCTAGGACTTGAAGGGAGTCTCTTGATTTTAGAAACGAAAAGACAGTATTAATTGGTTTGTATAGATCGAACTCCATGACTTCTCTAACTTCAGGAAGCCTCGAGTCCATGATCATATACGTTAGTTTACCAAAAGAATCACGCATCTTCTCGGGATTCATGATTTTATACCTTCTGCCAATCTCAAACACGGACTGAAACCACTCAGCATTATTAGAAAATTCCTTGTTTTCAAACAGAGTTTGACCGGCTTGCATATCAGTGGCTACAACGAGGCCAGCCAGGATCGAGCACATTTCTTTTAGCTGAGCGACAATTCGCTTAGATTTGGACGAATAACTCAGAATATCAACCTTATCAACATACTCAGATACATGAAGCGCTGCCTCAAAAAGCCTCAATAGTTTACGCTCTTCATATGTGAGACGCATCGGGATGAATTTGGTGTGCTCCTTAACCATAACAAGCAGCTCAGGCGACGTCAGTGCACTTTTTTCTCCACGAGTCGATGCCATAGATATCACCGACGCACCCAGAATGTCTTCTTCATCGGTCTCGTCAGCGTCGGAAGCGGAAGATTCTTCACCAAGAGGTGATTCTGACGACGAACCGTGCTGTGAGTCCTGGTCATCGGCCACTTGAGCTTTGCCAAGACCCTTGCCGGCAGACTCACCGTCCAAATCACTCTTTATTTTCTTATAAAGTCTAACCTTGTGGCTCTTGCGTTTGCCGGTTCGGTGCAAATAGTTGAAACACAAGGTGCAAAACGGTTCCTGGCAATCTAAACAGTCGAGCTCGGCTGGCTGATCTCCGCATTCGACGCACAAACCTTCATGCGCAGCAACAGGCTCAGCACCAGTGCCAGAATCACGGCCAGATTCGTGCATGTCTATATCGCCCGACCCGGCAAGGATATCCTTGAGCGTCATGGTTTTATGTTTTGTAATTGACGATGGAAGAATTGAACAACACGGCTGAAGCAGGAAAAATCTTATGGCAGAATCAATGATTTAAATATGAGATAAGTTATATGAATTAAGGAAGAACAGAGTATGACAAAAAGGTGATGGAAAGCTGTAGAATCATAGAGAAGTAAATAGAGCAAAGCGTGTGAACGAATGGAATAGAATATGGCTCTAAACCATACCGTTCATGCCAGTGAGCTTGTTGCCGAAGCGCGCACAACGGCTTATCCCGAAAATACACTTCATAGCCGCTACCACGCGCTTTTTGGGAAACTTTTTCCTCTTGGTTGCTTTTTTTTCTCTCTCGTTTTTCGCTTACTTTTATGAGCTACATTTCAATCTCCCACGCCCAGCCGGTGTCCAATTGCCTTTCTCGGTTTGTAAAAATTTTTTGCCGCTTGCTTTATGGCCCAGGCCTTGGGACTATTTAGCGGGACTGTTTGGTCAACGGTCCAATGGGCAAGACAAATTTGCAAGCAAACAACACAACATTTGCTACCTGCATTGACTTGAACGCCGTCTTGCGAAGACTAGCATCTTTGAGGTGCCAGAGTCGGAGAACTAAGCTTACAACGTGGTATTATTGGATATTTTTTTGACGCTCGGTAAACAATGTGCTTTTTCTGCTAAGCAGACTCTTGTTGATCCACGGTTTTACATAGTGCTCAAGTGCAATATTAGGCTCTGAGCGTTTGATCTGAAAGGAGTTTTTACTCTTTGTCAGGTTAGTTGTCAAATTTCTTTTACTCTTGTTCAATAATCGCGTGGTTTGTTTAAGGTTCATTGGTGTATCTGGGTGCTGTTGGCTGTTCCCTTTGTTTTAAATCTTTTGGTATAATGGAGTCTCTCTCTTTTGCTCGAAGAGATTGCTCGCAGTACTCGGCTCCAAAAGTTTCCTCGTTGAGTAAACTGATGGATTCCAAGAGTTGCTGCGGTTATACGTCGGATTCTTCTGTGGATTCCATGGACTCTCGTCCGAGCCTTGCTTCTACCACCTCAGTGGAAGATCTGGCTGCTGGTGAAAATACCAATGCCAACATTCCTTGCATCAATGGTGGAATGACTCCTGCTACTCTAGTTAATGGCTGCTGTGAAGCTGCCGGTCGGTGCACCAGCAGAGTCACTTTCATTTATTGCCCCAAGCCTGACCGTCTTCCTAAGGATAATGGCACTGCAGAACATCATCGTCTGCCTGCATCACCTTATGTCGACAAGTTTCCTAAGTTCGTTGCTCCTATCGAAGATGATGAAGACGAGGATGCTGAAATCGATCATTATGACGATGAATACGATAGTGAAGAAGAGGATGTTGATAATGGCTGTTGATATGTTATGAAATTAATAATACTAGTGTAATACTATGTTTATAGATTATGTCAATGAATATTCTTACGATTAACCGTGTGATTACTGCAGTTGTATATTCGGTATCGATTCCTGACCATTGGTTACCCGGCAATGGAAACTAGAATAATTTTTTTTTTTCTCCCAAAAATTTTTTTCTTCTTAACGCAGCTTATTAAAATGACCTACGAAGGCGGCGGATATCGTGATAACTATAGACAGGACGATAGAAAATACGATCGTGGTGGCTACGGTGATTATCGTAGCAATGGTCGATATTCGGATCGTGGTAGAAATGACGGATACGGTAATGGTGGTGGCAGAAGAGGCCCAGACAACTTTGGTGTTTTAGAAAAACCAGACTTTTCGGACATGAGCGCTTTGTCCAAGTTCGAGAAGAATTTCTATAAAGAGGCCGACTCTGTAGCTAATCGTACTGATGCAGAAATCCAAGAATTTCGAAACAAACATAGTATGACCGTTTACGGCAAGGATATTCCCCGTCCAGTAGAAACGTTTGATGAAGCTGGCTTTCCAAATTATGTTATGAAGGAGCTCATGCAACTGGGATTTGAGAAACCCACTGCTATTCAATGCCAAGGCTGGCCTATGGCACTTTCAGGAAGGGATATGATTGGTATTGCCGCCACTGGTTCTGGTAAAACCTTGTCGTATTGTCTTCCCGCTATTGTCCATATCAATGCCCAACCCCTGCTTTCTCCCGGCGATGGTCCCATTGTGTTAGTTCTTGCTCCAACTCGTGAGTTGGCCGTCCAAATTCAGCAGGAATGCTCCAAGTTTGGCCGTTCTTCCCGAATAAAGAACACTTGCTGCTATGGCGGTGTCCCCCGAGGCCAGCAAATTAGAGATCTTGCCCGAGGCGTCGAGATTTGTATTGCCACACCCGGTAGATTGATCGATATGCTGGAAAGCGGCAAGACGAATCTTCGACGAGTGACATACCTCGTGCTTGATGAAGCTGACCGAATGTTGGATATGGGATTTGAGCCCCAAATTCGTAAGATTGTAGATCAGATTCGACCAGACCGACAGACTTTGATGTGGTCGGCAACTTGGCCCAAGGAAGTGCAAAGATTGGCCCATGATTACTTGAATGATTATATCCAGGTTACTATCGGTTCTTTGGAGCTTTCTGCTTCTCACGATATCACACAGATTGTTGATGTTGTGAGTGAGTATGAAAAGCGAGAGCGCCTTTTGAAACACCTGGAAGCTGCCATGGAAGACAAACAATCCAAAATTTTGATCTTTGCCGGTACCAAACGAGTTGCTGATGATATCACTAAATACTTGCGTCAGGATGGTTGGCCTGCTCTTGCAATCCACGGAGACAAAGCCCAATCTGAGAGAGATTGGGTCCTAAATGAGTTCAGGACTGGTAAGTCCCCTATTATGGTTGCTACTGACGTTGCTTCACGTGGAATTGGTAAGTATTTCTGTCACAAGATTTCTCGACAGCATAATGCACAGAGTGGGCCCTCCATCCTGAAGGCGCATACAAATCATCTTTTCCTGTTTGATTTAATCCATTATTATCTGGCGCTATATTCCATTGATACGGCTTTGTGTTTTTATTGTTTTGTTTAGATCTTCGTTATTTGTTTTTTTCTCCGGACTTGTTCAGCTAACATTATCAGATGTCAAAGGTATCAGCCATGTTATCAATTTTGATTATCCTTCCAACAGTGAGGATTACGTTCATAGAATTGGTCGAACTGGCCGTGCTGGTGCTACGGGAACGGCCATCACCTTGTTCACTCAGGACAATGCCAAACAAGCCAAGGATTTGGTGGTTGTGCTCAAAGAAGCCAAGCAGACAGTTGATCCCAAGCTTGCTGAAATGGCAAGACCTCGTGGGGGTTACGGCGGCAACAGTCGTTACGGTAATAACCGATACGGTGGTGGTGGCCGGGGCCGTAATGGATATGGAGGCAATCGTGGCTACGGAGGAGGATATGGTGGAGGTGGCTATAGGTCCACTGGAGCCAATACTGCACCGCTGCCTACTAGAAGGTATTAAATTTGGTGAATTTGCATTAATGCTGTTATTAAATCATAACTTGACGTAATCTTGTAGAGAAACAAACTAGGCTAATCCCATCCCCAGGCAGAATCATCTTCTACAGTGTCTTCCAGCACCAATTTCGACTGTTTAGGTTTGTTTAGTTTTAATGCTTTAGATTTGGTGGTGGACCGTGGTTTTTGAGAAGGAACTGGAGCGGGCTCCGGTGTTTGCTCTGGCTCCTCGTCTTGATTCCAGCCGAAATCATTCAAGTCGTCAACCAGCTCTGCCCAGCTAGTGTCATTATCAACCACATCCGGAGTAGAATCAGCAGCTTCAAAAGAAGGCTCTCGCAAAGGTTGATTCGCATTGATTGGCTTCTCAGTCTGAGGTGGTGCTGATGAAGTTCTGCTAACACCCAGAGTAATACTGCCAGAAAATAGACTCAGATTCCAATCTTTAGACTTTTCCTGCGCATCTGCATCATCAGAGGAGGTAGTTTTAGTAGCCATTTTTGCAGCTTCATTACTAATCGTTTTCATAAATATGTCCATAGTCAAACTGGCCCTATCTCTGACGGACTTGTCACTGTCTAGCAACGAAGGCGCCAACGGCCCAATTAGCTTCGAAGCAATTTCTTTAGCAGAGAAGTATTCAGAAGTTGCTGATAATGCCATGAGAGCAGAAATGCGTGATGCGACAAAAGGGTCCTTAAGAGCACGAGCAAACGCAGCCACTAGCACGCCAGACCTTGTTGAAGACGAGAACTTGTTAGCAATCTTGCCCAGCAAAATAGTCGTGTTTGCTCTAATTTCAGGAACAGTATCACTTTGAGTTTTAGCCAAAAGCCTCAGCAGCTCGCCGTTGATAATCCGATCAGTGAGTTTGTCAATAATTGTGCTGATTGATTTCACAGACTGTTCCCTAATTGCCGGTTCTGTATCAGATAATCCCAATGCGAACGGAGGATATATTTTATTCGAGACAGTTTTAGAATCCAGTTTGTCGACGTATTCAGGAAGCTTCATCAAAAGCTCCATCCTGATAGCACGGTCCGAAGATGCGAAAAGCTTAATAATGAGTGGAGTGAGATGCTTGGTGAATATATCCTCAGAAAGAGTCGAGCCTATTGATAAAACAGAAGATATTCCCAAAATACCGCCTTTATTCAAGCCTACGCACTTGCATAGCTCGGGCAGTACAGAGTTTATCAGATATTGTTGTGGCATTATCGATAAAGAACTGTTTACACTTTCCAAAAACTTGGAAAACTCATAATCTCCAGCCATTGATATCGTTTTTAAATTATCAGACACTCCGTCAATATCAGTATGAAAAACACCCATGGCAGTGCTGTTCATGACCATCTTTGGCAGAGGTATACGCTGCTGGGGGTTTGTCGCTAATAGGTTCTTCTTGGCCAGATTGAACAGAGACACAGGAACTTTGCCCCTCGTATTCGGAGAAGAACCAGGACCATTAAAAGATTGTATAATGAGAAGACCAAACTGCCAGGAGTCCAACTGATAGGTTTGCTTCCTGCTGCCATTCATGCTATTTTCAGGTGCGGCCCTCAGACTTGCCCCAGGCAGCAGCTCAGCTAACATTAATATTTGATCGTTAGCAGAACCAGGCCCGGTTTCTCCAATAGTGACACAGACCTCGAAGCCACCTAAAGCCCATTCGCCCGATTCAGTTACGAAAACAGTACCAAGGTTGATGTTTCCATGGATACACTTGGCTTCTTTCTGGATATGACTCAGTGTCCGCAGAACGTTGCCGAGTCCCCATAGCTTTGTCTCGGGGTTCAATGTATCAACAGTGGTATACAGTGGCATTGCTGGTTCCGTGGCTATCATGACCGAAGTGTCAGTCTGTACAGTCTCAACGACCCTCAGAATGCCCGGGATCCGCAGCTTCTTGAGCTTAGACGCCATATTATTAGCAAGAAGCAGAGAATCTCTTATGCGGGATTTAGAAGCGTCGAAAACAAACACGGTGCATGCAGAACCATCGCTCTATTGGTATTAGCACTGATCTGGCCCAAATGTAATAACAACAACCACTTACTTTTCTCGTCCCATGATACACGTTCCATATGCTGGGGAAATCAGAATGAGTTGGAATCGGCTCGCCTATATTCACCGGAATATTAGCGCCCGTGAGCGTTCCGATAGTACGTGCCAGAAAGTCCATGGCTAATGTTTGAAAGGTTTGTCCCAGGGGCTTGTTGAATGAATGGAAATTGGCATTGAAGACGGAGATACTTAGCAAAAGATGTCCGCAGATATCAAATTCAGCAAAAAGAGAAAATCAAGCATTATAATTCAAGGATAGAATCCCACATAAATTTACAAATAAGTTATACATAACATGCCGAGTGTCCAAGTAGGTACTTTAAGTCGAGTAGTTTCCCTCTTTCACTTGATCCCTAAATTTGGCTTCCACTACATCGCAGAGATCACAGAGATCCTGCAAGCCTTTTTGGAGAGCTTGAAATGCTGTAGTTGGGTCATATGTCTGGATTCTTATGTTCATCTTCGGCTCCGAAGGATGTGGTATGGAATATCCACAGAATTCAACATCCGGGCTAAACGTTAATAACTACATATGCCGATTCATCGTTCTGTCCACTTACTTCTTCATTATCATATATCTCAAAGCATTTCCTAGAGTGTGGTCTTCCTGTTTGATCTGGAATGAAGCTGCAGTTCCGTCTTCTGAAGCACCGGGAAGCTATAAGTTAGCCAAAAGCTAGAAAGTTTAAAATAATACTAAATACATACAATTTTCAGCTTCTCGGGATCTTTTACTTCTTGCTGAAGAGATTTCGCATCTTCCATTGATTCATCTTGTTCTTCAGCCATTTTTGACAAAAATTTCCTGCAATTACAGAAAAAAATTGGATTGCGGCAAAGAAAAAAAAGGCCGTCGACGACAGAGCAAATACAGCCAACAAAATAGCAGAATAATGATTACAATCAGTAGAATACAAAAAAAACACTAGCGATAAGTAAAGAGCCAAAAAATTGCGTCAGCCCGGAATCGAACCGGGGGCTCATCGATGGCAACGATGAATTTTACCACTAAACCACTAACGCGATTTCTGGTATGAGGAGTGGTTTTTTCACATTAGAGCTGCCGAATTTCGCTTACGTAAGAAAACGCGGTATGCTACGTAAGCAGAAATTTCTGCCCAAAAAATTACCTCGTCTTGTTTTTAGTTTTGACCTCAGCCCATAAACTTCAAGGTCAGGGTGTTCTTATTGATTCTTGGGTTTATGGGCTGCTGACGTCAAACGCTCTGAATACGAATAATTAGGTGTGGTCATTTTTTTCTTCGTATTCGGCTTGGTATTTGGCGGCTTCTTGTGGCAGTGCGACTTTGGACTCTTCGTTATATTTTGTTCTATTTTTTCGCGTTCTGCTGCACTCCTTGAATTTTCTCCCGAAAGTCTTCGGGTAGGTTTCTTTATGAAGACTCTGAGGTTGCGGATTCGAGGATTAAAATTGGGTCTCATCGTGGATACTAGTTTGTAGCCTGCTATTCTGTTTATTTATTGCTAGGCTTGACGGATTAGTTCCCGTTAGGTGAAGACTTGTCTCGGCGACCTGTCGACTCTCTTGTTTGGGATCGTCAGGACCCGTTCTGAGAGGGATTAGCTCACTGGTTATCGTAGAGATCAATTCAGGCGCTTTCTGCGAATTCAGGTTGTTGACAATTTTTGGTTGTGTCATGGTTTTCTAATTGGTTGTTTGCAACGCTATTTTCAGAGGCCTTCTCGATCCTTTCCCTGCGCTACCTGGCTTTCCATCTCTTGAATGCGGGCAATGTACTTTTGCTCTTTCTGCTGAATTGCTCTCTGTTGTTGCATTGAGTACATTACCGCTTCTAATTCTAATTCTAATTCATTTCAGTTTATAGTCGTGGGCTTTAACCCGCAGCAGACTTATTTATATGCCTTATATCGTTGTTGTTGATAAACGATTCAATCAATCAATTCAATTATCTGTTTATAGTCCTGGGCTCAAACCCACAGCAGACTTGGTTTACTTAATCATCATCATCTATTTATTTATAGTCCTGAACTTAGTTCGCAGGGACTAAGGTGGCACTGAGTGCCAATATGTATCCTGTATTACTCAAAACGGACCTCGTCTTGGTTGGATGGGCCTTGCAATTCACATATATATTATCTTTAAACTTATCTTCTATTATAGTCAATGATGGTCGATATCAATCAATTTATCTGTTTATAGTCCTGATGAAAATGGGGATGATGATAATCTATTTGTAGTCCTAAACCTAGTTCGCAGGAACTCTCATATATTATTCCTTATACCTTATTCTCTAAGGACATCAACGTAATTTTTCTTTCTTTCTGAATTTTGTATCTCTTTTCATATCTAGTTGTGCGTGCTTGCAATCTCACGCAGATCGATTCTATTGAAGCAAACCCCAAAACTGCCTTTTTTTTTATTCTTCAATAATTCCAGCGGCCTTCAGAGCCTGAATTGCCTCCTCAGTCCACTCCTGGCATCGTCGCAGTGGCTCACCCGGGAAAAGTCGCTTACCGCCATCGAATTGCTTTTTAGGAGCCTCAATCGCGTTACAAATGTGCTCAACTCGCGGATAATTTGCGTGTGAGATTCTGCCGAGATATTCTTTGGATGAATACGTCACAGTGTCTTCTGATCTTTCAGCCGACTTATGGTCATGCGTCATTCCTTTTTGGATATCCCCTGAAACCTGGAAAATGAATCCTGATTTGTCCTCGTTTGTTTCGAAGAATATTACATGGTGGTCTCGAGGGATTCCATGATGGGCCACTCTGTACACGTTGTAGGCCATTTTTGCACTTTCCGTCTATTAGGAACAGGTATGCTGCAATTTGAAGTATCTGGAGAAGTGAGTATTTACAGGCTTAGATATTGACTAAATAGAGCGTAGGTTCAGTAAGAGATAATAATCGAAGTATATGCTCGTGATAAAAGACCAGCGACATAACAAATATTTACGCTGTAAGTAGTTACTCATGCACACAATATGTGGATCGATGAGTACCCGCATTAAACCCCAAAACAGCACGTACCTAATGGAGAAGCCGCCAAGAGAGCTGCTAGGAATAGCTAACTAAGCGTGCTTCCTGAAACCATGAAACGGAGTTCAATTTGGCCATAGAAAGAAAAGCAGCTATTTATCAACAATTGGGCAGGCATCTCAACGGCCAATCGACATGGCATTTATATAGTCAGAAAATGAATCTAGCGACACTCACAACAGCTTGCCAGTTTATTGACTCGGAACAAGCTTGACACGTATAATAGAAGAATTTAATAGCTTACAATGCTTTCTGATATCTATTTGAGCTGAATTGTGGCTTGCTCCTTCAGTTTATATGTGCTCTCAGAAATTAGCCGGACGCCGCAGCATCTCCACAGCTTGGTTCTCCACTTCCGTCACATCTTCACAGCATATGCATTATCGGCTGTCGAGAACACAGGCACATGTCGATACATCCTGAGCGACGCAGAGCCTCCTGGTCTCCAGAAGTACACACGAACCCTGGTGAATCGTCTCCAGTTGATGAGTATGGTCGGACAAGGCCTTCCGGGAGTCATTTCGAACAAGATCCCGAGTCTCGCTCAAGATCGCGATCTCCATCTTTCCATGACGGCGCTTCGCGTAGAAGGCCAATACCACGGGTACCATCTGCTAAAATTGTCATTGATAACGTCGGAAAGGACGTCTCATACGGCCACATTCTAGAGATCTTTGGAGCTTATGGTGAAATAAAAGATATATCGTTTGCAAGAAGCAGTCAGCCGGACGTGCGAGATATTTCTGCATGTTACGTCACATATCGATATCCGGAAGAAGCTCGTATGGCTGTTAGTCATATGGATGGTGGCATGCTCGATCGACTCGATGTATCTGTTGAACTATGCGGCCCAAGAAGACGGAACCAGAACAGAGGCCGGCGCCCAAGCAACTACGACGACTGGAAAGATGAAGGAAGATTCGGAGATCGCAGAAGACACGACCGATCTACATGGCCAAGAGAACGAAGCAGAAGTTCTGATCGCAGAACCGAAGCAAGAGATCGCAGCCGGTCTCCCAGTACCACTGCATATTCACAAATGAGCTATTAATTACCAGAAATTCGTCATTGATTATGGGGAACGAATCATCAATTATGATAAAGAACTAACGACTGAATGCTCACATGTTGATTGTTGTGCGATCTCATATATACATATATTTCTAAGATACATCGTATGCCTTGATTTCCAACATGCATCACCTTTACGACATGTATCGCTATTCCAGTTGATACCTATCATACTAGATGGTCCTTGCTCTCCAAGAAAGTCTCAAAATCTATAATAGGAAGATCCAATTCCTCCAGTATTTGCTTGATGTTACTATTTGCAATTGTGACTCCCCGAGAGTTTTTAGTGGGGGTAGTGATTGAAAATATTTTTCTGCGAACAGAAGAAATGCTTGGATATGCTATCGATAGCTGAGGTAAGTGTTCCATCGGTCCTGGTTCTCCCTCGTGCCATACCAGGTACACAGTCTTTAGACCATCCAATGCTATGCCCTGTAAACTTTCTGGTCGTGTAATTAGCAAACGGGGCTGCTTTGAATTGTGGAACCCATCCATGCTTAAGAATGCCTTTATATCGATCGTGGCATCTTCGTGGTCTTCGGATACATACATGTACTGCTCTTGCACAGGAAAAGCAGTACGAATGAATTGCTTGTCCTGCAGTAACTCTGCCAAGTATGTCGGAGAAAGTGAATTACATAACACAATCAATCCTTGTTCTTCTCCATGCAATTGACTGATGATCTGTGCAAATGAAACATGAACCTTCTTCTTATCATTTTTGGTAACTGGATAACTGGCGACTTTCTTATTGTCCGAATCCGTGATTTTGATATCAAATACCATCCGCGATCTTTCGCTATAATTAATCATTATCAAGTCTGCCTTTTTGCCTTCCTTAGCAAGTGATGGTGCCGAAGCATGCATTATTGGACGATCGCTCATCCAGTCTCTTTCCTTGATATAGCCCCCAATATTTTTGGGAACAGACGTGCATATTATTTGTCGAAGCGGAATGTTTAAACCTCCATTATTTTGTACGTAAGCATTTCTCCAGCTTCGCAAGTGCGAAAGAAGCGAATCCAAACTAGAAGGCTTCTTCGAAGGATCCTCCAGAAGCTCGTTAAATTCGTCCACAGCAACAACCGAAAGTCCATTGAGTGGCAGTAGAGACCTATCTGATGATGAGAGGAAGTCAAGAACCCGATTTGGCGTGGCTATGAGTACATGGGGGCTTGGATATTGTTCTAGTAATGACTTCTGCTGTTCAGCTTGCTCTGTATCTTTACCAGTCCGGTAAAGTTTTTGAACCAGTCTATGCTTATTGATATTTGAAGAAGCGAAAAGCTTGTCAAATATTTCATAATACGCTTCTGCCAGCTGCGGAGAAGGAACCAGAAGCAGGCTGGTAATTGGCTGTATATCACCAATGTTAGTCCGAGGATATGAGGCCAAGTAAAGGCACATTGCCAATGATTTACCAGTTCCAGGAGCAGAACAAGCAGCTACAGAGAAGTCTGACTTGAGCAATGCGAGCATTTTCTTCTGGATGGTCGTCGGCTCCTTGACATCTGGAAAACACTCGTGAAGCCGGCTGACAATAGCAGGTTCGAGACCGATATCACCAAATGATTTGATAGACTCGACATCGTATTTCAAGTCCTCCTTATCAGCGTTATTTCCACGAACAACCTTGCTAGAAGACGGCTTGCTGGTGATTGGAGATGCGTTTGTGCCTGAACCGGCTGATGCAGTGCGGTTTTTCCATCTGGAATCCTCGATAAAAAAACGCCTGGAATTCCATATTCTATGACGTCCAATGAGTGGTAAAATCCGGCTATTTCTATACATCAAACTTATGGCAAGTTGCGCGAAAAATCGGAAGTTTTCTGTGAAAATGTTGACAATCAGCGATCCGGAATAAGAAAGATTGCACAAATTTTTAACATCGGGAACTTGAGAACATTTAAAGAAGACGTGAGCAACGCTCAACGCATGTTTTTTTTATTTAAAATACATTAGTAGCATTTAGCATTTAGCAAACATTCTCTATTCAAAGCTTGCCTTTAAGCAGATTTTGGACTGTGTTTACAGCACTGATTCTAACCGTTTTTGCAAAACTCCACACATCAAACGTAGAAGTCAGAACTTCAATTAGACCAAAAGGCAGCATAGTAGGAACATATCCTTGAGCAAGTTCCAGAGCCCAGGAGTCCTCAGGCATTTTGTACTGCTTGTTGTAACCGCTAGGAAGGTGGTGCTGGTCTCCCGGAAGATATCTTTCGGGCTGCTGATTGTAGGCGGAAGCAGCCAATTGCTCACCGTACAAAATGGTAAAGTAGTCATCAGCAAAATGAGTGCCAGTATGACCTTCTGTTCCAACGGCAGTGCCAAAAAAGATCAAATACTCCGAGATCGAAGCATGCAAGACATACATTGAACCCATAGCGTTTCCGGCATTATTGAAGACCCATTCAGAAGGAACAAAGTCATTGATGTAGTCACCGTACTCTTTCTTCAATTGAGTATGGACCGCTTCAATTACCTGCGTTGAATTCTTGCTGCGCTTGGTTTCCTTGATAGCCTGTTGACATATAGTCTGTAATTTGGCCGGTTCAAAGATATAATGCCTCGGAAGATAGCTATCTTTAATTTTTACCAGTGCGGGAAACAGGGCCAAAGCGGCCAGGAGGATACCGTATACGACACGCATTTGTGGAGCTAAAAATGAATAAAATACGCCGTTTTCTTTTCCAAACAAAGTTAGTCGCGTAGTTCGTATTATGTGTACATTTATAGACCTGGACGCACGTGATCCCGAGCGAGTCAAATTACAAACCTCGGCAATAAATTCTTGTAACAATATATCGATAGCAATAAGAGTTACAGAGCGGTAGCTAAGGCGCTGTACTGTTCTGAAGTACATCATATATGTCGTCGTCGTTCTCAAACCACAGTCTTTCGAGCCAGAAATGTAATCGGGCAAACGACACACAGGCCGTCCATTGCACGAGAACCGCTTGTAAAAATATAAATAGTTTCGGCCTTAGAAATTCAGAGGGGATTCCATAGCTGTAGCAAACATTTCTATATATTGCCGTGGATATCGGAGTTGCCAGAATCTCTCCTAAAGTTTCAAACATGGTTTCAACCAGAAGTAGCCGGGTGCGAGGCGACCGTATTGTAGTGTCTGGCAAATCTGATAAATACCAAAAGCAGCTCACAATAAATGTCTCCAGCATCTTAATTCCGATAAGAACAGCCGGCAGCGACACTCGTAAAGCAGAAACGGTGAATATGGGCCGACGAATACCACTAGTATCGAGCCCCAGCATTGCGAAAACAGACCTCTCTAAAAGCCCATAGCAAGCAATTGAGCCCAGTCCAGACATAATAACCCCTCCACACCAGATACCAAAAGAGCTGGACCCCATTGACTTAGCAATGCTGACCCCTAATGCTTCAGATGTAGCGACCAAGGTATCGTAAAGGAAGCACGATGCGAAACTTTTCAGAGAAAGCCAAGAAAAAAGACTGCGCTTAAGAACAGGAAGATAGCTTCCGTAGGTATACGCTCCACACCTCACAGTGGACGTTAAACAGCCCCAGCTAGCAGCACCAGTCAGCATTAGGAAGACATAATATCCAGACTTCCGCTGGCCTTGGCTGAACGACGACAGCACTTTTGATACACTGAAAGGCTCACCAACGTTCCTCTCCGTGGTCCTTCTGAGCTTATCTTCAGATTTCCTATTATTATTAATGATCCGTTTGGGCATGCCTAGTCCTAGGTAAGTCAGGATTTCAAACTCGGCTTTACGGATCTCCATTCTCTCGCGCGATATTTGTTCCGCCAATTCGCTTTCATTACTAGCATCCAGAAATGATGGTCCCAGTGCGAACCTTAGCAATCGTTTGGATATCATCTGGCGAGCATCTGGGGATGGTAGAGATAGAGCTGCACGGCTGCAATTTTTTTTCTTCAACGTCCAAAATTTTTTTTCAACCAGTTCTCAACATGGCTGCATTGAAAACAAATTTCGAGGCCCATGCTTTGGAGCCGATATATATGGGCGGAGATGTCCGTTTGATATATATGGATGAAACTATAGTCACTACATTTGACGACGAGATAATATTTACGAATATCCACTCCGGTACTAAGACTCTAGTCATAGAAGGAGATGGCGAGCCCATTACAGCAATGCAAGTTACTCCAAATGCCGAATACCTTATTACGTGTTCTAGATCTCTTCAGATGCAGATATATAGTCTTCCTAGTGGCGAATTACAGCACAGGATCAAAGCCCATGAGGCTCCGGTCATTAGTATAGCGGTGGATCATACGTCGTCGCTAGTAGCAACAGGAGGTGCCGAAGGAGCAGTAAAAGTTTGGGATATTGAAGGGGGATTTTTAACGCATAATTTTCGTGGACATGGTGGTATTATAAGTGCACTGAAATTCTGGGGCCAGGTAGGAAGTGCTCATTGGACTTTAGCCAGTGGATCTGACGACTGCAAGGTACGGGTCTGGGATCTGGTGAAGAACAAATGTGTTTCTGTTCTTGACTCTCACGTCAGTATAGTTCGCGGACTCGACTTTTCTTCTGACGGCAAAACCTTGGTAAGCGGATCTAGAGACATGGTCGCTAATGTCTGGGACATGAAGACATTCAAATTAAGAAAGACAATTCCAGTCCTGGAGCCTATAGAATCCTTGGTACTTGTGAAAGATACTGAACTATTTATTGGTGGTAAAACCGGCAGAGTCTCTAAATGGAATATTAATTCGGGGTCTAAGGAAAGCTCCTCTCCAGACAAGTTCGAAACTGCAGAAGAGGTATCTATAACTCAGCTGATATTAGCAGAAGATGAGCAAAGCATATACTCGGTACTATCAGACCAGACGATTGAAATATTAAATATTCCTGAATTACAGGTGGTTGATCGTATCTCAGGAAATCACGGAGAAATTATAGACTGCCGGTTTTTATCGGAACGGAAGATGGTTTTGGCAACCAATGGCCCTGAACTCAAACTAGTTGATCTTGAAACTCCGCTGAAGTTTAAAGTATTGGAAGGACATCGGGATATTGTCATTGCTGTAGATGCTACATTTGGTGGAAACTGGATTGCTTCTGGAGGTAAGGACAATCTTGTAATACTGTGGCATAACGGCGAAGTTCATACTACTTTCCAAGGACACGCTGGCTCCATAGGGGCCGTCGGCGTACCAAGAACTCCTCTGTCTGATAAGGCAGTACCTCCATTTGTAATTAGCGCTTCGCAGGATTTGACAATTAAGAGGTGGCATCCCAAGTCCAACTCTTGTGTGTACACTAGAAAGGCACATGACAAGGATATAAATGCGATAGATGTGTCACCCGACGACAGACAATTTGCTACAGCATCTCAGGATCGAACAGTCAAGATTTGGCACTTGGAAACAGGCGAGACTGTTGGAATATTAAAAGGTCATAAACGAGGGGTCTGGGCCGTGAATTTCTGCCACTCTCAAAAGCAAATCATCACTGGGTCAGGTGATAAGACTATAAAACTGTGGAATTCACAGGATTATAGCTGCCTTCGGACCTTTGAGGGCCATAGTGGAAGTGTGCTGAGTACAGTGTTCTTCAATAAGGGCTTGCAAATAGCTAGCGCAGCAGGCGATGGCCTAGTGCGAATATGGGATAAATCCACTGGAGAATGCGTCAGCAGCTTAGACAAGCATGAAGATAGAGTATGGACGCTAGCGGTATCGGAAGAAGACGTCCTTGTGAGTGGAGGTGCTGATGGGGTTTTGACTGAGTGGAAAGATGTGACCGAGGAGACGTTGAAAAAGCAGGAAGAAGCTAACAGCAAACTAGTCGAGGAAGAGCAATCACTTGAGAATCATATTCGAAACGAAAATTGGACCGAAGCAATTCGAATGGCACTACAGTTGAACCATCCGTATCGTCTTCTGAAATTGTTCCGTCAGGTCGCCGAATATGGACATGGGCTCAGTGGACGGGAGGACGTTGATGATACTATCCAGAATCAGCTTACTGTGAGTGAAATCGGAAAACTATTGAATTTAGTACGAGATTGGAATACTAGTGCCCGGAACAGTGAGACAGCGCAGAGGCTGTTATATACGATTCTTAAACTGCGTGGTGCGGAGATGCCTGATGTGGCAGGGATCTCCACCATTGTGGATGGACTGGCCGTCTATAGCCGACGGCATTACAACAGGATTCAGGACATGATCGATGACAGTTATATGGTGGAGTATGTACTGAAGCAGATGTCTGCTCTTTAGCATTGTAAATAATAATATTAGCTGAGTTTTCTCATTGTATGTAAAAACGGTCGCATTAGGCCACAAAGTTACAAAACAATTGATAAACGGCGATGACTGGCGACATTTACACTTTTTTAAAAAAAGAAAAGAGTGCAAACAAACCCGAAATTAAATTATTAATTAACAGCTATTGTTGGCGGGTCGCCGAAATGTTGCGAGCCAAAGTGTTGCGGCACTTGTTGTATCTTGGGTGCCGATTGTTTACATGACCGGATTCGGTAATAAGATATAGCAAGAACAATAGACTGGGCCAGGAACCGCACAAAGTCTGGACAAAAGAGAATGGGAGTAGTGTGACGGTTATTTCCTTTTTGATAATTGTCACTGCTTATCTCTATGCAACTTGTGCTGCCGTTGCTAAAAGCCGATTGGACGACGTTGCTGGGATCGCCCTGCCAATGTTTACGTCACTGGCAAGCACCCCAATTGTGCAGGATATAAATTATATATTGAATAAGGGGTAATAATAAGTACAACAGAAAGTGGACAGAATATACGAATGAGCTATTCCGGCCGATTCACATTAAGGCGTGCATACGCCTTAGGCGGTCCAAACCAAGCTCGTTAATTTTTTATTGGCGGTTGCCTAATGTACAAAATTTCACATATCCGCCTTGAGTCACCGTTGCTTTTTCTTGGCCTTGCTTCGGCAAAGGAACATTTGTCTAACAATGGAAGAATCCCCAACTGAGACAAAGAATGAACACATTGAGAGTAGCAAGCAAAAGAAACTCGGTCGCACGACGAGTCAAATTAATAGATATTTCCATAGCAGCCGTCGTAGTTCAATTCAAATGTAGTTCTGCAAGGTTTAGCTGAGGTGCTGCTAACGCACCGTAATCGTGTTCTTGTATGACTGACATCCCAATTTGGGAAGGTACCAAACAACAAGCCCTTCGCAAAATCATAAAACTTGTAATGGCAAGGGCCCAAAAAAATCAATTATTTCGAGCATAGCGTAAACACATGAGACCCATATAAGAAGAAAACAACAGCCCCTGCTTGTGACAAGTATATTCTTCGACAATACTGGCTTTTCCATTCGTTTTTTAATTTCTTAAAACGCCTCTGCCTCCGATCTCGCTTTCGCTTACTTTTGGCTGCATTTTAATTCACGGCTCGCATTTGAGGTCCAGCTATTTTTTTCTCTGCCGCTACCGCATTATAATAGGCTCAAAAATCACCTGGCAATCCAAAAAGACTACCTGTAAGCAACGTCTTGCCCCTTCATTTGCTCTAGCATCTTTTTTTTTTCTTGCATGATCCTCGTCTGTGTCTAATCTTATCATGTCCGTATTACAGGACCTGTTTATGGAGTCGCCGGGCCCCGCAAGACCTCCGCAAAACCCGTTTCTCAGGCCCCCGCTAGCAGAAAAAAGCATCAACAAGGAATTCAGATTGCCTACCAAGAAGAAAGAAGACGAATCGCCTTGCATTGCCTCTGGAAAGAATGGCCCTTTCAAGAGGCCTAGGACCCCGCTCTTCCCCCCGCCCAATCTCCTATCTCCGACTACCACGCTAGCTGCCGATATGAGCCAGAACTTTCACATTGGGCGATCTACACCAGTCATTCCGACGCCTAGGCGGTCGTTGTTCCCTGCTGCGACCGAGAAGGAACAGGACTGCATGTCGTCGTCCTCGTCGTCCTCGTCCATATCCCTTAACTCAGCCAGCTCGCTCGAGTCCCCAATGGACCAGCAGTTTCCTCCTGCAGAACCATTTGATCCTGCTACAAGAAACAGGAAAAAGTCGCTGTCAAATGCATCGTTCCTCCTCAAGAACAAGCCCTCTCTTTCATGGCGTTTGTCCGGTGAATCGGACTTCACGGCCTCGTCTCACACCAGCAGTCTCTCGCTAGCGTCTAGCAATACCCAGTTCACTAGTTCACTAGCTTCTACTTTTTCTCCTGGCACTCCTACCTCTGAATACGACGAGATGGACCTTGACAGCTACTTTGCTGTTTCTCCCATGTCATCTAAAATGACCTCTGCCAGAGAGTCATTTGCTACGGCTATGCCGGCCAAGACTGGCCATTTGAAGGTACGCCGCATTCATTCCATGTTTCAGCATGCTCAGGATGTTGTCAAGGAAGAAATCCAAGAGTCAATGACCCCGCATGCCAGTGCCAATGACTCCTCTCCGGCACCTGCCTCACAGTCTCTTTTAGGAGGTCCTGATGACTGTGACATGCAAACCTTTAGGGTTAAAGAAGACCCGTTCATGCGAATCGAGAGAAGTACACTGTGCGATATCATTGATGGTAAATTTAATCACATCTATGATAAGGTGGAAATCATTGACTGCCGATTCGAATACGAATACGAAGGTGGCCACATTGACGGGGCCATTAACATTAATACCAAGCATGATCTTGAGTCGCGGCTCTTATCTGATGTCAATAGTAATGGAAAGTCATTGTTGGTGTTCCACTGTGAGTATTCTGCCCACAGAGGACCCCGAATGGCCATGCACTTGCGAAACTGCGATCGCCATTTGAACATGGCACAATATCCGAATTTACATTATCCGGATATTGTTATTCTTCATGGCGGCTATTCTCACTTCTTTGAAAAGTATCATCAACGATGTGTCCCGCAGCGATACGTCGAAATGAATGATTCTTCTCATAGAAGCACATGTGAGCGAGAGATGGACCGATTCAGAAAAACCATGAAGTTTTCTAGAACGCAGAGCTATACTTTTGGCGCTAGGAAGTCTTCTTGCTTCCAGAATTCTCCCTGCAATTCGTTCAGATTCCCTCCCTCAGCGGATGATATCAACTCAACACCTACAGCCCCGCAATCCAATGTGAATGGCGGAAGTAGGCTGACTTGGACACAATCTGAAAGGCTTTTCGCGCGATGAACAAGCCGAAGAATGCTGGGCTTTACATTAGCAAACATGGATCGCACGTGTCCGTCCACTCTTTACTCTATTTATGTACGACATTCGTTATTAGTACTTCTCATACAATCGTTAGTAACATGCATATGAATATGAACAGTACAAATTTTATACGTCTGCCATGGGTGTATCAACTGCTGCCGCCTCGGCTGATCCTTGACGTTCATCCTGGCCGTTGGAAACCTGTTCGCCTTGTTCTCCTTCACTGGTTTGCTCTTGCTGGTCTGCCGTATCAGAAGACCAAATATCTTGTCTGAACTGTTCAAGGTACTTGACAAGGCTCTCGAACTTGACTTTGCGAGCATCCCATTGCTGCTGATATAGTTTTTGCTGCTCCTCGAGCTCCAACATCTCCTCCTCTAAACTGGCACAGTGGTCGATATCATCACTTCTTGAAGAGTCCAACAATGCAACTATTGGAGTACCATCGACAATTACTCTTTTGGCTTTCAGCATGGACTCTATGAGGTTGTTTCTTTCCTGTCTTTGGGCTTTGAGTTTCTGAGCATCCTGCAGCTTGATTTCCAACTCTTCGGTTCGTTTGTTCAGCTGCTCTATCTGAGCAGCCGTAGTCTTCTTTTTATCCTCATATGCCTTTGTTTCTTCCAACGCTATGTTAAATTGCGTCTGTAGTTTTGATAAAAGCGTCTCGAAATGGTCAAACTCCAAGCTCAGAGCTGCCAAATTCGTCCCTGTTAGGCCTGCCAGCGATGCACATAAATTGACTATTCTCTTATAAGATACCTCATTGATCGACAGTCGTTCTTTTATAATATCTTCTTCCAGGGCTTCAGTGCTCATGGTTAATAGTGTTGAAGGTGAGGGCAACTTCACTTCCTCCCATTTTGCTAGCTCATACATGGATCAAGCCGTGATCTTAGCGTCTCAACATGCTAGCCAGGGCAATGTTAAAGAGCTGTTCCATGTAATTAAAAGCCATTCTGGCATCTTCGTCGATGTATCTAAAACTTCGCCTCACAGTGCGCTTTCTATTGTACTCTTTCTGCTCCCTGAGTACACAGACCCACATTCCTATGTTCAATTAGTGCACGATCTATTCACTGACGCTTTTGGAAATTCTGAGCAAGATAATTCTGAAGATGCCGTGCTTCTTCCTGCTGCGAATATCACCACGAGAGCCCATGCCGTGCTGGAATATCTGAAGAGCCAGTGTGCGGAGTATCTTTGGACTGATTCTGAGCCAGCGACGTACGAAAATTGGGCGAAAATTCGCTTGCATTTAATCGACTCGACCGGAGGGCTGTTAGAGCGTTACTACTCTGCTTTTTCGTTACCAGTGCCTGTTCCTTATTGCCAGGGTGTCGCCAAAGTTGTCTCTAATTATCGCGAGTTCTATGGTATTCCCCTATCTCTGAAACAATTCGAGCTCCAGACACCCCGAGAAAATATTCAGATGCTTCTATCTTATGCTGATCCTGAGACGATAGACCGTGACGTGGCGGAACTGGTAATACCTTATGTTACCGTCACTCTGCAGGATAATTTTGAACCCTTTCGGCAGTGGGTTCGAAATGCCAGCGATTTACGACTTCTGGTTCCTCTGGCTCACTACAGTCAACTTGTTTCGCCTATCCTGGAGGCTTGCTATCAGATTTCCAGTATAAATACCGATTGGTCTGACCTCAATGATATATATAACGAGATGAGCGGACTGAGCTTGGCGGAGATTGCGGTCAACCCATCATCAATCAATCTGTCGAACATATCTTCAAGCAATTTAATTTATCCAGCCTCTAAATGGGCTGTGGAAACATTCGGCAGGCTAATTGAACATGGAGACTTTGTGTCACGAAGAATTCCGAGCGTAACACTTCGAGATATTGTAGAAGTTCATTTCGGTGACGAAGAGCAACAGAAAAAATTTGTCAAGCGTTTTATAGCGCCTGAGCTTGCTACAGGACCATCTAAAAACTCGTCGTTTTGGGGCCTTGAAGAGGACCTTAATATTCTGCGGAGCAAAAACATGCTGCAACGCGTGCCAGCCGAATTTGTTAACGACTGCTTGTTGGCCGCCTCTTTAGAGACAGCGCATTTAGAATTTGCAAAGAAACTTGTACCTGAAGTGCCGAATTCTACTGTACTTATAATGTCGGCATTTGAAAAGTTCTTCGAAGCAGCTTCTAATGGTAACCGAAATAGAGGCAGCATGAAAAGTGCATCGGCATGTTTGGATCTTTTAAAAAACACACCTTCTGCAAAGGATGAAGTTGTTCTTAAAGCAGAGGCTCTTACTTATGCTATAGATGGCTTGTCAAAATTTGTGATTGTTGTCAAAGAAGGAGAGCCAGCTCGCCCCTCAGAAATAAGGCTTATGGATCCGTTCGAACTCGTGGCTCTTGTACTTGAATTAAATCCTCAAAGTTACCAACAGTTGGATCTTCTTGTAGATCTAATTGGCAAATTTATTTATGGCGTTACCTATGTTGAGGACCAAGATTCAAGCGACACTTATGGCGTACGGATACGGGCCATGTGCGTTGATTCAGCTCTTGTCAATAATGACTTTAAAACTGCATATAGCTACTGTGTTCCGGCACTTTGTGAGCTAAAAAATAGCCAGGTAGCTTGGACTGCTTGCTTTCAAGTTGGCAAGTACATTTCCGCATACTGGGAAGATATTCCGCCCGCATCGGTATTTGCGGATCAAATGCGCATCTTATCTTACACCCTGAAGATATGTCCGGCGGAAAATATATCTCAGGTCCTTGAGGCATGGAAGCGACTTGACCGACTCAGCAGTGAAGCGAACTACTCAGATATACCAGATATTTCTGAATCTACC
This sequence comes from Casaregolazyma lundiana, assembly GCA_030563415.1. NCBI lineage: Eukaryota > Fungi > Ascomycota > Dipodascomycetes > Dipodascales > Trichomonascaceae > Casaregolazyma > Casaregolazyma lundiana. Next base: position 192,927 of record JAJMJF010000011.1, on the reverse strand, counting down.
ACAGCTTCTCCGCTGCCCGAGGGCGCCTTGCAACAATCAAAGAACCAGACGGTTCGTAAAAGGGACCATATTTCGAACCTTCTGGTGTCAGGTCTTGGATGGGCTATTGGTGCGAACCAGACCGCTTAGGCTGACCCGTAATCTGTGTAGAAGTGTTTGAGTTGTAGTAATATTTATTTACCTGCTTTTAAATCTTAATGCTATTTGCTACATATATATCTGTTTCTGAGAAGAATCGTTGACAGGAGGGCTGTAGCGAGCTGGTGGTGATGCGTTTTCTTGGGGCCGTACTCGAAGAGAAGGTGTTCGGCGATCCCATATGATATCTCTGAGCTCCTGTGATGGAACAGGATAGCTATCATCAGGGAAGCTGCGCTTAGAGCCGATGTTCATGCTGTTGTTTGGAACATTCAAAGTACGAGGATGGTCCTCAATAAATGGGGGAGGAGAATCCATAACTTTCATTGCCTGTGAAGCCGTCAGCGGGATCGGATAGGCATTCTCGGGAATATTTTCAGAGATATCTTCAACGATCTCTGTGAGCTGAGGCTCATTAAGAGCACGGGATGAACTTTCACTCACTTTCTCCTTGAGAGCCTTCTTCTTGACATCGAATATGCTCTGTAAATCGTCGTAGAACTGAACAACTTTCTGATGCACCATAACTCTATGAGGAGAAAACCCAATTACCTGTAGTCCTCCTAAACTTACGGCCCGGGATATAGCCACGTATGCCTGGCCTTTTTCGAATGTCCACGTAAGATCAACTTTAACCCATTTCAACGTTTGTCCTTGTGATTTATGGATAGATAATGCCCAAGCTAAAATCAGAGGCACTTGGGTCCTGCGAGCAACAACTTTACCGCTATCGTCTTCGAAGGACCATGTTTCCGGTTGACATAATACATCTCTAGTGGTACCGTTGACCTGAAAGAATCTTACAACGGGCCAAAGCTGGCCCAGGTTTTCACCGGTATCATGCAGCTTCTTGATCCTGTCGAGTTTTCTTTTCCAACTGACCTTGGATCTATCTTCCTCAATGTCTGCTTCATCTTCTGGTATAGCAAAGACGGAGGCACTATCTTCTTCAACACTGCCTTGCACTTTGGTCAATGTTTGAGAGTCTTCTTCCGATTGGGATTCTAGCAATTTGTCTATAACCTCCGGTGACTCTTCCTCTACCAAATTGAAAGCCGACTCGCTCATGAACCCAATGACGATTCCTGTTGAACCGTTGACTAAAGTATCGTCGATGTTTTTGACCATCATAACTTGAGCACCTTTTTTCAACGAAAGAGATTGGACAGCAATCATATTCTCCAAATTAAATACACTTTCAGCTTCAGGAGAGGCATAAAAATCATCGGCCTCGAATGTCACGGATTTTCCCTTCAGAGATTTGAGCATGCGCTCGTTAGATTTTTCCACCTGGGCACGTCTTGGATATAATTCAGTCGGCATTAGGCCCTTAGGCAACTTAGGAGTTCTGGACAGCTTTCGAAATGTATCAATTGACTCTGGCTTGAGCTCTCCACGGCGCATTTCATTGAGCATATCTGAAAATCTAGTGTCCCTTTGCCTAAAAACCTGCCTCAAGACGATGGTTCTAGAGATGGCAGACTTCCAAGAATCGGCTTCAAAGGCGAATTTGAGATCTCCGTGAGGAGAAACAGGAGGCAGTTGAAAGAAATCTCCGGTAATAACAAGTTGGATGCCACCAAAAGGGCGGTCATCTCTGCGAATTGTGCGGGCGATTTCTTCCAGCTTATCAAAGAGTTCTCCATCAATCATGGAAATTTCATCGATAACCAGAACTTTAATTGCTTTCCAGCTGGCTATTTTACGACGATTTCTCCGGATTCTTTTGACAAGATTCTTGACTGAGTCCTTGCCCAATCCGATTCCTGTAAAGCTATGCAATGTGGTTCCTCCAATATTTAGTGAGGCGAGACCTGTCGATGCAGTTACTCCAACGGACCTTCGTCCATATTTGGCATAAAGATCAGCTATAATCCTCTGCAACAAGACAGATTTACCCGTACCAGCTGCGCCTGTAAAAAACGTATTCTGGCCTTCTTGCACCACCATTTCGAGCACTCTAATTTGCTCTTGACTGAGAAACACTCTTGCTAACGGTGCCGCAACAGTCGGAGTAGCACCACTACTCTTAGTATCTGCTTCTATAGAGCTACTCGAGGATATGTTTTGTTCATTAGATGGAGGTTTCTGATCCCTGGCCATAGTAGATATGCCCCTCTTCTGCTGTAGTTGAGAACTGCCTTGCGACGAGCTTAGACGTATGCGTTGGGGACTCTGAAATGTAGACCCCACTTCCGGCTCCTTTGGATACATAGTTGCCAAAGTTTCGGTTTTATGAAAATCCGGTGATGTTGACCAGGAAATCTGAGGCGAAGAAGCCACAAGGCCGCGATCAACTGGGGTATCAGCATTGTTAAAGTACGGAGATCTAACAGCAGGGTCCGAGGATTTTGATGAGAATGAGCCATATTTAGTACGAGACGCCGTCAATGCAGATTTCTGTAGCGATTGCGGAGGAGAAATGGCAAGATCGCCAAGATTAGTGACATCCTTCAAACGGTGGCCAAAGTCGGAATCATCGCTAAAATCCTCAGAAGCCACGACATTTTCAAGAGCAGGAGATGAATCCAGATCCTCGTAAGTGACGAGTATTCGACCGCTGTTATCTATTATAGAGTCGTTATGCTGTTTGATATGCGAAATGGTGTTTGCCATAGTGCCGGCCGCCACTATAGACAATCGAACTGAACGTGAACGAACCAATAGCGACGGCCCAGTTTTGAGAAATGATAGAGATATAATCTTCAAGTTAGAATGGAAAGAAGTAAGTGTTTCATCACAGTCTGATGTTACATACACTCGATACAAGACCTCACAAGAGCCCCAAGTAAACAAGCCGGATACCAACGGCAAGTGTGAGGAGTTACAAGGTTTGCCCAGTACAAATATTCAGTTATTACAAGTAACAAAAAGGTCTCGCCAACGAGCAGTATGCAGTTTGAGTCCTCTTGTTTTGGTAATCGAGACGTCAAAGTCACGTAAAGCGTACAACTCGACACGAACTTTACTAATTCGGAAAGGAGATGGAAGCAAAATCAACCACATTGCCAAACACGACCAACATGAGCACCCCGCTGAAATGGATCAAAATCCCGCTGCCTGCAACCGAGGTGAAGCTTGCGACTGTTCTTCGATGCGGACAGACGTTTCGCTGGAAGCAGAATGGAAACGTGTTCAGCATGGCTTATAAGGGCCGGGTATACCTGCTCAAGCAGGACGACGAGCACGTCAGCTATTCGACGCTTCACAAAGATGGGCACGTGAAAAAAGAGAACGGGGACGAAGATGAGGACTATAACATTATAGCAGACTATTTCAATCTGAATATCCGGCTCTCGGAGTTGTATTCACACTGGTGCGACAAGGACCCTCGTTTCAAGAAGATCACCCAGAAGGGCTTCGAGGGCATCCGTATTCTGCGCCAGGATCCCTGGGAAAACCTGTGCTCTTTCATATGTTCCTCAAATAACAACATAAAACGCATCTCCTCAATGGTCGAGAACCTGTGTTTGCATTTCGGCCAATATATTGCAAGGCATGACGGCATTGACTACTACGATTTCCCCGGCCCCGACAAGCTGGCCGGCCAAGGGGTTGAGGAGACTTTGCGGGAACTGGGGTTTGGATACCGAGCCAAATACTTGCACAGAACTGCTCAGATAGTCCATGCCAACGGTATGCAGTCGCTGTATGCACTAAGAGACGTTCCGTATGAACAATGCCACGAGGCGTTGCTCGAGTATGTTGGCGTGGGGCCCAAAGTCGCAGACTGCGTATGCCTCATGAGTTTGGACAAGCACGACTGCGTCCCGGTAGACACGCACGTTTGGCAGATTGCTCAGCGAGATTACAAGTTTGCCACCAAGTACAAGCTACTTAATAAGGTTGCATATCAGGAAATTGGCGATTTTTTCAGAAATCTTTGGGGCCCGTATGCGGGATGGGCTCAAAGCGTAGTGTTCACGGCTGATCTGCGCAGCTTGGACAATGGCTTCAATGCCAGTGAAAAACGCCGAAGCGACCATCTTGACATCGCGCCCTTGGTCAAGAAAGTTGCTGCCTGAATTGAATTTTAAAAATGCTATATTCTATTATATATCTGTAGATATATCGCGCAAATCGCTAATTGCACATGCGAGCTTACCCTGTCTTGACCGTTTTTCGTCCATCAACTTTGTTCATATTTCACCATCTCCACTCATCAATGGTCTCTTTCAAAGACGAACACATCTTAGTAAGTGGTCATGATAAACAAGTTCATTGGTTGTCAATCGCTAACCTTTATAGGTTATTGATCCTGGTAGTGAGACTACTCGGGCACAGTTCGGTCTACCCGAGACGTTGGAGCCTCCGAGCATTGTTATTCCCTCCAAGGTTTATCAACATCCAGATCACCTCAACGAAGATTACTTTTCTTCCAAGGGTGATGAGAGTAATGCAATTTATCCTATTCAGGCGGGAAGAATCGCTCATCCGGCCGCCTTCAAGTATTTACTGTAAGTATTCACGCTACTGAAGACATTTCTTTAGTACTAACTTGCAGCAAACTCGTGTACAAATCTGCGGTGAAAAAAAGTAACAGCTTCTTCAAGCCGGCTCTGCTACTTGTTACATCCAGCCGGTTCAGTCGGCCACAACTGGAAGATATTGCAAAGTACGTCTTTGAGAATATTTTAGCACCCGCCTTCTCGATAATTCCTGCTCCTTTAGCTGCTTGTTTTGCCTATGCAACCCCTGATGCTCTTGTAATAGATATTGGCAAAGATAAGACGGAAATCACCCCTGTTCTGGAATTCGCAGTCTCCACCGCTGCCCAGGAGGTTATCGACAGTGGTGGAAATACCATAGACAAATCAATATCGAAGCTTCTACCGGATTTGGCTCCTAGTCAAGTAGACAAGCTGAAGAAATCTCCTATTTATGAGGTTCTCTCTGCCGACGAGCACAAAAATAGCTGGTTTGCTCTGAACCAGTCCAAGGAACCTGACCAAGATGACGAGGGCGTGGTTGATATTGCAGCCATAGTCACTTCGGGTCGAACTAGAGAGATTTTGGCCGAAAGGGAGAAACAAAAGTTGAACGGACAAGACAGTGAGAAGGAAGAGCCTCCTAACATGGATCGTGAGTTCAACACTTTCGAGGATGCCGACGGCAAGATCATCGAAGTGGGCAAGCAGAGGTTCCATGGTACTGAGGAGCTGGTAGATGATATTGTCTCTGCCGTTGGACTAGTAACTAAGCGAATCGATATGGTTAACCGTCGACAAGACGTCTGGGACAGTATAATCATAGTTGGCAGAGGTTCAAGCGTCAAAGGTCTGAAAGAAGCTTTAATGTCAGGATTACAAGACCGATACTTAGTTTCACGAGCGTCATCCTATCCAGAATCTTCTGGTTTCAACTCTTCATACAATAGTCCTACACCGTCATCACTACATACGGCGTCAAACCAGGGCCATGGTCAATCACCTTCTTCTATGAAGACGTTGAAAGTAGCCGACTATTTCCCCGAATGGAAGTCATATGGATGGGAAGAAATTGGGTTTTTGGGTGCGCTAATTGCAGCTAAGCAGATATTTTCTGGTGCTGTGGAAAATGGTTTTGTCAGTCGAAGTGATTATAACGACATTGGCCCCACTGCTATCTGGGATATCTAGTGGCCCTTTAGATGTCGACATAGAAAATGTATAAAATACACGAGATGATAATGAACATAAATATGGAATAAATAGGAAGATGCCCAGAATATCTAAACTTGTTCGGTCTTTTGATTGGGGGAAGAATCTTCTTCAATGCTGTCAGTTTCCTGTGGCTGGGCTTCGATCCAGTTTCTAAAGACCGGAATTAGTAGCTGAGCTACTAAGATTTGTTCACCCTGATATAAAACTAAGGGAAGCGAGATAATTCCAATCAATGGTGACCCCGAGCCATATTGTGAGCTAATTAATGGCATACCTAATGCGACTGTCTTTGCAGCAGCACAGAGCATCATGGCAACTGTGTCCTTTCTGTTGAGATAAAAAGGCACGATAAGCTTATAAAAAATCTTGTAAAATGCAGAAGAGTTTTCGTCCGGTGTACTCATAAATTTGTGAAAAGGGACTCTAGACATGGCAAAGGTCAACAAGGTGAAGAAGAGATAAAGTCCAACATTGAGGAAGACAATCATTATGATAGCAGCATGCGAGACTTTTTGAAACGCCTTCTGATAAAAAGATGTAGAGAACGATGCCCAAATAAGTATGAGCATGCCAACGCTGCCCAGCTTGGTCAGTTTATACTTATCTAAGATGTAAGTCACCTTCTTGACTGCCAAATTCCTCACGATTTGACCAACAAAAAGAGGAGCAAACATTGCACAACCCAAGTTTTGCATGACTCTACCATAAAGAGGAGCTAGAGAGCTGCCTTTAGAGGGATTTCCAAAACCAAAACCTGTTTTGCTGTTGAGGTACATTTGCATTAGTGCAGGAGAGACAAAAGCTCCAATTAGATTTCCAATTGTAACCTCAATTAGGGTCAAATGATCATTGCCTCGAGCCGCCCTGGTCATTACGACATTAGAAGCCACTGTGGTAGGGGTTACACCCGCAATGATGATCCCGACCAGCATATACGGATTTATATGAGGATTGTTGGGCTGCTTAATAGCTTCGGCAATGCCGAACATGATAGCCGAAGTAACCAGAAAAGATAGGGACTGTGCAACAACGTGAGCTCGCCAATGAGTGAGCATTTTATAGAGAATGTTCGTAGGCATTGACAATCCTGAAAGAAGGAATATGAGCCCCACAATACCATAGTTGACTGAGTACTGAGATTTCAGGACTCCACCGTCGCGTGCCACGTCTGGCCACAAGTAGGCAAACAAAACTGCCAGACCCATACCTAAAATAAACCACTTGTCTATAATAAACAGGAAGATGCTCTTTGCATCTTTCTTAGAAAGTCGCACCATCGGATCGCGTAGAATTGAACAATTTTTTTATGTCGGAATATTTAAGCCTTTTTCCGCAGACAGCCGCACTAACGGTTACACGGCATGCCAACTTTCCTTTCCAATTACGGTGAAAAAAGCCGCTAATAGAGAACTCATTTTAAATTCTTCAATACGAAAATGTTTCAGTTCAGTTTTAGAAGTTCCAAAATAATAACCCTAAAAATTCCTTAAATCGGCTTTCTGACTCAAACTACAATCACCAGCAGTTTTGCTCCTCCCAAACCATTCCTCACTACGCATTACGGGGTTCGATGCCTGCCCTGAGAGACGGAAGCCGAAAGGCTCTAATATTCTTCTCATGGGTTCCTGTAGCCGTTACACTAAGTCAGACAGTCGGCTACGTGACTTGGGTTCAAGGCAATTCCATGCAACCTGCTTTAAATCCTGACTCCAATCTGGGCTGGCGAGATTTACTGCTCACGTGGAAATGGGGCCAAAGACGCCCTGGAGCTCTCAAAATCGGCGATATCGTCGTCATAAGGTCTCCAGAGGATCCCAGCAGATTGCTTGTCAAACGAGTGCTTGGAACAGCCGGAGATCAAATTGTACCTCGACCAGGATCAAAATATCCTCCAGGGCGAGTCTGCTTGATTCCTCCAAACCATTTATGGCTAGAAGGTGATAATATTCACTCTTCCGATAGTAATAGTTTTGGACCCGTCAGCACTGGATTGGTAGTAGGAAAAGGGACACGCATTTTGCTGCCTCCAAGTAGATGGGGCCCAATAGCGACTGGAGGCAGAGAAGCTAGAGTTCGGTTTGACGAAATTACAACACTCTAAAGACAGTGTCTGGTATTAGCATTGCATTCAATAGCATTTTATGGGAAAATTTATGTACATATATACGATTACGAACAAGACATTGCAAGTCAGTTATCTAGAGGTTGGCATTGCTTCGCTCCTGTTCAAAATGCTCCATCAACGTAGCCAATGCCAGCAGCTCTTCTTCTTCGGGTATGATGTTGTCAGCTTCTCTATACTCCTGAATGCTTTCCACCGCATGCTGCACACCTTGGGGCGAATGCTCCGAGGTGAACGCCATAAATGCCTCGTTAATATCATTGACCTGAATAGCTTCTTGATCCGGTGAAGAGTTAAACCTCTTCAGTTTCAAGTTAGCCACTATTTTCAGTCCTTGGGCCACATCAGGTGTGGGAATATTGTTTTCTAGTAGAGGATTGATTCCAAATAAAGAGTACTGGAACCTTTCCAGCTGCCCAGCCATCTCATCATCCTGTCCAGCATCGGCAGTCAAATATCTATGGCCGAATTCCTGGACAATTTCGTCCAAGTTCTCCTTGAGTTCTATCTGGCCCCTGATATGGGAATGATATCGTTCACTGAGAACATGCCTGATCCTCCACATGGTGGTCTTGATTTTTTCCGAAACATCCAGAAATATATCACTTTTGAGCTCCCCGGGATATGCTTGGTACACACGAGACTCGCGAAGAAGCCTGTTTCTTTCCCGTAAACAGACGTACCAGATGGTATGCAGATCCTCAAACGACTTTCCTCTCAACTGCGGTATCGTCCAAGGTTCCCCTACATTTTCCAGCTCTTCTGCTGGACGCAGGTAGCGCTTTTCTGAGAAAAATTGCCATAACGGATGGTCGTCCTTGACCTCTATATTCTTCACAGTCGGCGGTACAGGCGGTCTCAGTTTGGGTGCCGCCCGCACTCTGGCTGCCAAAGCCGAACCTCCATGAAAAAGCCGCCTCGGAATGCAACTGGATCCGACCACTTTATTCATGGTGGACGTATATCTCTGCTGAAATGCTGTTGAGAGAAGTTTTGATTTTCAGTTTGCCAGTTGAGTTTTCACTTGTTACCCGGAATTTCCGTAATGGTCCCTGATAAAACGTGGGGAATCATAAACTATGCGAACAACAGATCAGCTGTGCCTACAAGATGCCGGACGCCACTGAGAAGTCCACTGGAGTGGCCATGGTAGAGACTGGCTCTAGCTCGGTGCTTCTTCAGATCTTGTGGTTTGGTCCTTGGCTCATTGCAAGGTTCATATCCTTTGCTATTATTACAATTCCTTCTGCAATTTTAGGGTTTATTAGTGCCTTGCTTCGAACTCGCATTAATATTAGCATGTCTTTATCATCATTGTATGTGAATATTTATTGAGATGAGCTCTGTCAGTTTGTTCTGCTTTGTCACGTTCTAACCATTAGTCTCATTCTGCTCCTAGTTGTTATATCCATGGTCTGGATCATCATAAGATACAAATATATGACCTTGTATTCCAAATTGCCTCCTGAGCCCGAGCGTCAGGAGCCGAAGATGGATATTTTTCCCGATTCTCAAAGAGAGGAGAAACGCAAGGCGGGTCTGTCGAGCTATTTAGATGACTTCCTCAGCGCCATTAAGATCTTTGGCTACCTTGACGATAAGGTATTTCACGAGCTTACCAAGCAATTGAGAACTGTGAAGCTGGAACGTGGCGAAATTGTTTCCTTAGGTGATATCAAAGGTTTTTCTCTTGTAGTCGATGGTGCTGTGGATGTGTTTATGCCTTCTGCCACTCAGGAAACAAGCTCTTGGTCATTGAATGCACCAAGACTGTCGCAATTTGGCGATCGGCAGTATCAGCTTCTTAACACCGTCAGAAAAGGTGCACCTCTGTCGTCACTATTCAGCATTGTGTCACTTTTCACAGAAGACGTCGAACTCAATGATAATATCCGCAACGGTGCTGATTCCTATATTCATGAGGCCCGAACAGCCAATGAACAAAGCACACCTCCAATTCTCTCAGATGAAAACGAAATGCCTCATCTTTCTTTAAGTGATGCGAATGGCTCTTTTTCATCAGTGGAAAGTAATGATAGGAATCCTCTTTTTGATGTAGCATCTCAGGCATCAAGCTATCATGGTTCTGATCCTCGAACAGATATTCTCAACAGAGTGTCGTCTAGTGGTAGACGAAGGGAAAAGGTCAGGGGCCATAAGCCCAGATATAGCAGTGGCCGCTCCAGAACGGGCACTACAGATTTTGAGTTGGTTGCTGAAGACATGGTTTGCCGAGCTTCCGAGAATTCTACAATCGCAATTCTACCTGCAGAGGCTTTCCGTGTTCTCACAAAGAAGTATCCTAAAGCTGCATCTCATATTGTGCAGGTAATCTTGACACGCTGCCAGAGAGTCACATTTGAAACGTGCCATAATTACCTTGGTCTGACCCACTGCATATTTGAGGCCGAAGCCACCTTGAACACCAAGGCTAGCTATGAACTACCTGCATACATTCATGATAGTGCTGTGCGTCATTTGACGGAGCTTGCGTTAGATGGCGACTCTAATATTGTTTACCTGAAACCTCCAAAGAACAAACGCAATCCGGCATCCTCTGGCGGCAGCACTGGTGGAATTGGAAAGTCAAGACATGTTGTTCTGGACCCAAATGACGCTCATCCCGGTGACTTATTGTCTACGGTTCCCTTGGCTCGGCTGGAATCTATCCACCCTTTCCGAGAAGCTGTAGCTGCCGTTACCAGGGCTAACTCGTATATCCAGGGAAATTTGTCCTTCTCTGGCGACGATGAAACTGAAGATTCTATACTACGTACAGCTTTGGTCGAGTGCATGTTTAAGCTACTTGGATTTGATGGTGCTTTGGTCCAAAAGAATCTTATTTCAACAGATACTCCGAGCTCCGTTGAGCCCAGCCCGATGTTTAGGCCTTTCGATTCAGAAATTACACCAAGCTTGCACTTTAGAAATCTCGGACGAAGGAGCATAAACATTGGCAAGCTGAATCGTATAGACTCAGATTCCAACATCTCTGAAGGTGATGTTTCTTCGATTGACACAAACAGTGATGGATTTTCGAGGTCTCGTAAATTGTCTAAACCTAACTATGAATTGGCTCAGCAGGAGGCAGCAGAATATTTAGAAGTGATTTTCTGTAAAGCTGGAACAGTGCTTTGCATGCAGGGCGACAAGAGTCCTGGCTTATACTTTGTTATTGAGGGAGCTCTCGATGTTGGATTTACTGATAAAGGGGGCCAGTATAACTTTCTTTATCATGTAAACAAGGGAGGTATCGCTGGATTCATTGGATCTATTATTGGTTACAGATCGTTTGTGGAGATACGGGCAAAATCAGACGTGTATGTTGGAATGCTATCCCGTCAGGGTTTGGAAAAGATAACGGAAAAGTATCCATTGATGTATATCGCTTTTGCCAAAACACTCAACAGCGTGCTGAGTCGATTTATTCTGGACTTGGATTTCGGGTTAGAGTGGGTTCAGGTTGATGCTGGTCAGGCTCTTTTCCAGCAGGGTGACTCAGCGGATGCCACCTATTTTGTTTTAAGTGGTCGTCTACGAAGTATCACAGATGGAGCCAAAGGTAAAGTTTCTAAAGTAGAAGAGTTTGGCAACGGCGATAGTCTGGGGGAACTGGAGGCTCTTACCAGTGCACACTACAATTGCACCTTTCGAGCTATTAGAGATTCCGAGCTTGCGAGGTTTCCGGCAACGTTATTGGAAGGTTTATCTGTAAGATATCCTGCACTTACTATCAATATAAGCCGCATCTTGGCTTCCAAAGTATCAAGATTACTCACAAAGGGCCCTGACCGGTATTTTGATTCTACCGAAAGATTTGATAATAGTGCAGTATATCGAACTATTGCCGTGCTTCCTATTTCCAATAGCATTCCAGTTAATGAATTTTCGGAAAAGCTGGTTTTAGCATTTCACGAGACTAATCTCTCTTGTGCGCTGGTTAATAACGCATCGATGTTGACCTATATGGGGCGTCACGCTTTTAACAAACTTGGAAACTTGAAATTGTCTAGCTACCTTCGAGATCTTGAAGATCGGTATCAGGTAGTAATATACGTTGCCGACACAGGCGTCAAGTCGTCCTGGACTCAGAAGTGCATAGGCCAGGCAGACTGTATTCTATTATTGGCGAATGCCAACGATAGTCCTGACATTGGCGAATATGAGCATCTTTTGGTTAAAACCAAAACTACGGCTAGAGCTGACCTGGTTCTGTTACATCCAGACAAGAATATAGTACCTGGTTCTACGCACAATTGGCTGAAGAACAGGTTTTGGATCTATTCTCATCATCATGTGCAGTTCACATTTTCCGGGAATGAAAATAATTCCAGGCGATCTGTGATTTCTGGGAATAGTAGGCTGGAAAGGATAAGGAGCCGAGTTCTTAATCTTCAGCTTGAACTGATGAGTAAGTACAGATCCCGCTCGGGCAGGCAGTTTTATTCCACCAGGGCGCCGCACAAAAACGACTTTAATCGATTGGCGAGAATTCTCTCTGGAAAGGCTGTTGGACTTGTCCTTGGAGGTGGAGGTGCTAGAGGAATATCGCACATTGGCGTAATCAGAGCATTGGAAGAGAACGGTATCCCAATTGATTATGTCGGTGGTACTTCTATTGGTGCATTTATAGGTGCACTGTATGCTAAGGATTATGATACCGTGGCTATTTACGGGCGAGCGAAGAAGTTTGCACAGAGAGTAGCTAGTTTATGGAGGATGGCATTGGATTTAACATATCCCACCACAGCATATACAACGGGCCATGAATTTAACCGAGGCATATGGAAAGCCCTAGGTGATAGCCGAATTGAGGATTTCTGGCTGAGGTATTATACTAATACCACAAATATTACACATTCTCGCAAAGAAATACATACTAGTGGATACTCATGGAGATATGTGCGAGCATCCATGTCACTTGCAGGGTTGCTTCCTCCCATTGCCGATAAAGGATCTATGCTCCTAGATGGTGGTTATATAGATAATTTAACGGTGGATCAGATGCAGTCATGGGGCGCCAAATACATCTTTGCCGTAGATGTTGGTAGTATCGATGACACTACGCCAATGGAATATGGCGATACACTGTCGGGCCTTTGGGTTCTATTTAACAGATGGAACTTTTTTGGAAAGCACCCCAATGTACCCAGCATGGCCGATATTCAGCAGCGGCTCGCATATGTGTCGTCGGTCGGGGAGCTGGAACGAGCCAAAACAGCAAAAGGAGTCATCTACATGCGACCGCCAATTGACAACTTTGCTACACTTGACTTTGGCAAGTTTGAGGAGATTTTGGCAGAAGGGTCGCAATACGGCAACGATTTCATCAGTCGGCTTCGTATGGAAGGCAAATTGCCAGTGATTCCTGGAGCAGCTGACAGTAGTAAAGAAGTGATAAAGCGAACGCTGCCCAGGAGGAACTCCATTTGAAAAAAAAAAGATGAAAAGTAAATAGCTTTCGTAATACAAATAGTGAAATTGCATTATAAATATACCGTTGGCCGATCAAGTTCTAGATGCGTGTCGGTGGAGATAGCAGGATGACGCTATCGCCTCGAACAAAAAGCATGTCGCTCTTCTTTTTCATAATCTGATCATTAGCAACCAGTTTCAATACACCAAGGACAAATCTGCACACTTACCTTTGGCTCTTCGCCTTCGTCAATTGTGTATATAGTTTCCTCGACTTCGCCGAGAATTATGTTACAGTGAGAATCATACGCATGCAAGCGGCCCCTTAGCTCTCTGCCTCCACGGAGCTTCACATATATGATTTCATCCAACGAAAACCGGATGAGATCCAATGGCTCTACAATTTCATCGGTATCAGCCATTTGTGAATCTTGTTTGGCACAGTGAGGTGCTTCTGGTAGTGAAAAATCAGAGGTCGATGGCCGGGTAAACTGGGGTTTCGCATACGCAACGATCTGAGATAATATCGAACAGTCGACCGGAAGAACGAGTAATAAAGATGATAGAAAAAGAAGGGAAATAAAGATTTATTCAATGAGCATACTGCTGAGTGCGATTGGAGATTCGATTCTGCTTATAGACGAAATACAAATATTGCCTATATGGTTTCATACTCATATAATAACGAATAATTCGCAAGCACAATTTACTTATAAAAGAATAAAAATAAACAGAATCGCTCCTGTTCTCCATTGTTGTCCCATTGTCACCCTTCGTGGACGTCTCTTGCCATTGATTTATACCTCCATTTGGGATTTCTCCAACTTGATCACCTACCAACCCCAGCTGCAACGATGGGAAGGGAGGATCTATGGTCATCCGACGACCCTGAAAGGTTGTTGAAACTAGCCCATAATATCGAAGAAAAAGGTATATGGAGAGGCTTTCTCAGCATTGAGGAGCATAAAATCTTTGAGTACGCATTATCAAAGGGCGGCAGAGTCTGGCAGCAGTTAATATCTGGTAAAGCTCACTGTCAAGTGGATCGGTTACAGGCACCCCAGGCTGTTTCTACGAGTTTGACGATATCTGCACTCAAACGACATCGAAGCCAATCTGCCAGTGCTCCTCCCTCACAGATCAAGAATGAAATCACTGAGGAAGATCAAGCTTTGGCATCGGCCGATTCTGTGCCCGCTGCAAGCCCGTCGGCGGAACGGGCTGAATCCACTCAACCGACAGAAAAACCAAAAGAGGAATTAGTATCAGTTACAATTGATGCAGTCACCTTATCTTTTAGGATAAGATACATGCTGTATGAGAAATCGCTGGGTGTTTTATTTCCTGCTGCTGAGGTCGAGACTACTTTTGGCATCGATTCCGCCGTTTTCGACCCAATTTCTACAGACAGCGCGCATAATAACGAACATTCATTTCAAGTCGGTGGTAGAGAGGTTGATGATGATTATGACGACGAAGATGATGACAAGGAAGAATCTGCTCCCGTAGACGAAGACGTTACAATGTCTAACGAAGAAGAGGAACAGGTAGTTATAAAAGGTAAGGCACACACCGAGACACCATTTATTGCTCAATTACTAATATTTTATAGTCACTCTGCATGAAAGTGAAGAGAAAGATGATGAGTCTGAAGAATACGACGTTGAACGCAGCAGGGCAAGGGAGACTGCGGTCGGCAACTACAACAAAATGTACCATATATTCGAAAACGATCGAGAAATCGCTCTGCGCCAAAGACGTCTGTACGAGTCTGATAGACAGGTTGATGATGATATCCTTGATGAAAACGCCATGACTCAGCGAGATGGCAAAAAGGCTGGAGCTGGTGCATCGTTTGGCGCAGCCAATCTCAGTCTTAAGCATCTTTTAACGGTTATCGAGAACAAACGTGATGCGCTCTCCATGAGTGACTTAGAGTTGAGAAATCTCATATCAGACGTGCGCAAAAATCGATCTAAGTGGGCCAGCGAGGATAAAATCGGACAGGAAGAGCTCTATGAGGCAGCAGAAAAGGTTGTATTGGAGCTGCGTGGTTATACAGAACATTCGACGGCATTTTTAAACAAAGTCAACAAGCGAGATGCCCCAAATTATTTTAACGTCATTAAACATCCTATGGATTTAAACACCGTCATGAAAAAACTCAAGAGCTTTCAATATAAGAGCAAGAAGGATTTTGTTTCTGATTTGATGCTTATTTGGAGAAACTGTCTGACATATAATACAGATCCTAAGCATTTCCTGCGTATGCATGCAATTGCGATGCAGAAAAAAACTCTTTCTTTAATACCTCTCATACCTGATATCACCGTTCGTGATAGATCAGAAGTCGAAGCCGAGGAAGCTCGAGCAGCGCAAGAGGAGGCGGATGAGGAAGGTAATAATATGCCGCAGAGGTCTGTTATGGGCAAGTCTTCTGGAAAACATGCGTCGAAGGGACGAAAGAGAAAGCTTGACGAATCAGAAGAGCGAGAAGACACACCAGCTGATAATACACAAGAAACTACAGCAAACGATAGCTCGATACTGCTCAATCCTGCTATTGCCGGTGTGATGGCTTCAGCTACTCCAAGGGGCAGTCCGACACCAGGAAGTCCCTCTTCATCTGTTCTAGAAGATGATAGGGATTCTCTCATGGAGACTGAAGAAACTGCTAATGCTGATAATGAAGATCCGGAGGAGACTGCCAGTGGTGTTGATTTTGAGTCGGCTATTTGGCAAGAAGTCTTTACCAAGCGCCGTGCAGAATATTGCTGCAAGCGAGGCGATTTATTTAAAAACAACAGACTCCAAGGCAACGCTGAGGCTCTTCTCCGCAAGTCTATGGCAATGGGAAGGTTCAACGACGTGGCCACACATGCATTCCAGCCGTTAGATGACTATGGACGGCTGAAAAGGGAGAGATTTTTTCAAAGTCGCGGCTTGATAGAAGCACTTGACAGTGAAAAGCAGCAGTTTATGCTAGAATACGAAGTTGGTTCTGGCATGCCTGCTGATCCTCCAATGGCATATGATGCTGCTGGTATACCATCAGAGGATTATGATTTTATGCAAGGAAACGGCTCAGCTTATCATTCGGATATGGCTCAAATAAATGAGGTAAATCATTCGAATTACGTTCTGCATGGAGGTCTATCTACGGATTACGACAAGAATCTGGAAACCATGCAAGATATACGCAAAATCTGCTCAAAGCTTGGGGTTATCAGGCAAATGCAGCAACAGCAACATGGTCATGGAATAGCACCCTACGTGCCGGAGAAAATTTTGGATATAGATCTCGATTTAGAGTCACGTTTGCCTGATCGAGACAAGTATGATGGGCCGGCATCTCTACAGGCCATGAGGCGAGTTGTATCGAAAATCTCAATGCATAGCGGCTTCGAGATCACTGAACTGCCAGCAGTTGATTCTCTAGCTGAAATAGCCGGGGGGTATCTGAGTAATTTGGGTAGATTACTCAAATTAGCTCGTGAATCGACTGCTCAGACCAATGTATCATTTGAAGAAGCTATTTCCGTGGTACTGAATGAAGGAGGTGTTCAAGACTATACGGCTTTAGAAATGTACATTCGCGAAGATATCCAGAGGCACAGCGTAAAACTTGCCGAGCTGAAGAAAAGACTCACTTCATTTCTTGCAGACTTGCTGCAGCCTGCGGTTAAGGAGTATACAGATAACCAATTTGCTGATGGAAGTGATCAGTTTTTCAGCGGAAACTTTTCACAAGAGATTGGAGATGACTTTTTCGGATTCAAAGAACTGGGACTCGACAAAGAACTGGGTATTATTGGCAGCTCAGTGCCTTTTCATTTACTTGAAAGTCGGCTGAGCTCCTCTTTGATAGACTCTTCCAACCTGCAAGAGAGCAAGGTATTTATAGGCACAACTCCAGATTACTCCGCAGTCGACAAGTCTGTTGCTGAGAGCCAGATAGGCCTTATAAGGCCATTTTTACTCAGCAGATTGGATACTCCGGCGTTCGTAACAAATGCGCCTGTTGGCAATGACGGGTCGGAGGAAAAGGTTCTTTTAGAGATTGACAGGTTGCCACCTAAGCAACGAAACAGTCGACCCAAGCTTCCTCCAACAGGTAAGATACCTGGTATAAAGAAGAAACCTTTTTCAAAGGGATTTTTCCTGCATGCTCGTGAGTCTGCTGCAGTGGACAAAGAGAACGGCTACACTAATGACTTAGGAACTAATGACATGGATGTCGACTCAAATTTCCTGCAGTCATTAGAATCATCGTTGGATATGGCGCTAGATACCGGGACTCTCTGATTTAATATAAGCTTGGGGTACCGCTATCGTATGTATGTAGCAATGACTGGCCATGAATGATTCTTTCCATAATAAAAGTACATGATATTAAGTACTTGATGCTTATTTGATTTTCCCAGACACCATTGAAAGGAGTGCTAAATGTCACCAGGAGCCAGTGCGATGGTATATGCAGAGTATTCATGTTCGGGGTAGTCGTCAAGATTATCGATGACCTTTACATATACTTTATGCTGGTCAGATTTCACGGCAACGTAGCAGATCGCGGACCCCTCGCTGTCTACTATTTCCACTGTAGTAGCAAAGTCATCACCATATTCCACAAGATGACCGTCCACTTTGAAGTTGTGCTGCTCTATGGCAGCCATGACGGTTTGGTACGTGTGTTGCAACAAAAAGTTTTTGACGTTTTCACTCAACTCAAACGCGGGAGAAATAAGAGAAAGAGGAGCAGTAGAAAGCACATATTTGTCATCTGGCGTAGTCACATGGGGTTCATAGAGTGCTTGAGAACTGCTCGGTAAACTCTTTTGAAATTCGACATCCTCACTAGCTAGGATTCGTTTGCACACAACTCCTACCGAGTCGTCCTCAACAGTGAACATACGATCCGGACAAAGCAGAGGAGTGTGAATTGTCATTAAATATTGGCAGGTCTTCTGCTCTGAAATGGAATGAATTCTTGTGCCCTGGAGCTTCGGTTTGCAGATAAACTTAACCTCGAGCGTTCGAGGGGTCTGAGTCAGGTCACAAGTAGTGCCATTGCCGTATAACTGGCTAACATAATGCTGGGGATAACTCTCTAGAAGAATGTCCGTACTGGACGCAAGGTCGTCCATGGTGCCGAGTATATACTGGGGTGTTCCTGACTCGGGCATCAGAGTGCCCGGAATAGAATGATACTGCCTGACGCTCCGGCCATAACAGAACTCATATAGCCAGTAATCTCTGCCATAGTATATGCATGCATGCTCGTCTTTGAGAGGGGCCAAAAGCTCCAGGGCCCTGGCTCTGGGGTTGGCCGAATGAGCCAACACCGCGTCCTTTCCGGACTCTCTTTCCATCAGAACCTGCTGCTCGCTACCAATTGTGAACATTTGCGAGCTATTCTGCACCGGAGAATCCGCAGCATTTTTAAAATCGGGAATATGACATAAGTATGTGTCATTGTGAAGCTTTAAAACGGTATTAGTGCTGTCAGCAACCAGCGACTCCACATCCTCCTTCAACACGTAGTCTTCTGAAGGACTCTGAATGACAACGTTGATTGCCGGCTTATGAAATAATTCGGTAGAAGAGTATGAAGCCACGCATATCGCAGGCAATGCACAAAGTATCCATGGCGCTCTCATAATGGGTTGAGATGGATTGTGGCTGTTTGGGATTCTTAACGTAAGAACACCGTTGAAAATTTAAACTTTCAACCATCAATGGCACGACTGGCCGGCGTCCGCTCGTACGCCACAGCGGCTCTGAAAATCCACAATGCGGTAATGAGAGATGCGGTTTTGGAAGGAAAGTGGAAAAGCGGGCCGCCTAGTCTGCGCACCAAAAGAGCCCAGCTGGCTTACCGGTCTCCGGAGGGCCTGAACGAGGTATTTCCCATGGCATACGAGATTATACAAAAGGAGAAAAGCCGGTTGCTAGCACTGGTTGATAAACTTCAGGAGGAGTTGCCCAGGGCCGGAAGTGAGGCGGAATCGGCAGATATTAAGAAGGATATTCTCAAGTACTCGGTGCGTGCACATTTGCATGATCCAGAGGTTCTATATAACCACAAGATGAAGATACAGGATTTCACATTGCCGATATACAGGTATCTGGAAGAGCGCGACTGGAATGAATATGAACGACTCATTAACATTGATCGGCTGGAAAATATGCATGTTATCCCGGATACTATGCCGACCGTTGATCTTAGAGCGAGAGTCCGTCTGCAGTTCCCGGGATATGCCAACAACTGGGTGACACCAGGCGATATTCTGCGTAATGAGGTGTGCTCGAAGACTCCGATGCTCAAAGTGCACGAGTTTGAAGAAATAGCAGACGGGTCGCTGTACACAATACTGATTGTTGATCCCGACACTCCAGATGTCGACAAGGACAGATATTGCACCACGCTGCATTGGACTGTGAGCAACATTCCTCTTAGTAACGTCGAGCACAATGTTGTATTGGAGAAATCAGATGAACTAGTTCCGTTCCTGCCTCCTCATCCCGAGGTTAATACTCCGACTCATCGGTATGCTGTGTGGGTATTTCGACAGAGTGCATCGCCGTTGGAAATCAGACGCATCGCAGTTGATCCCGGGCATTTGAGTCGCGAGCATTTTGATATACGAGGATTTGCCGAAACATATGGCTTGGATGCAG
Organism: Casaregolazyma lundiana; assembly: GCA_030563415.1. Classification (NCBI taxonomy): domain Eukaryota; kingdom Fungi; phylum Ascomycota; class Dipodascomycetes; order Dipodascales; family Trichomonascaceae; genus Casaregolazyma; species Casaregolazyma lundiana. The sequence goes on along the minus strand of JAJMJF010000011.1, from coordinate 172,932 downwards.
TGGGGGCCCATTTCTGGAGATGTCATTATGATCGCAGCACCGATGGTGTACGCCAAAGGTTCGGGCTTGGGCCAGGCCGGGTTTTTTCCAAGATGCGAACTGGTGAAGTACAAGTGTAAATAGTACAAAGTAGTAGATAAATAATAAGCGAGGCACCAAGCCAATTGGATCCGTATAGCCCGTCAATCGCCTACTCTTTTAATTCTCAGACTTCTGCATTAACTGTATTCTATACACTAGGCCAGAGCCTTGTCAATGGCCGCCTCGAAATCTACATTGGGATCATCAAGATCAAACGAAGCACCGGTGTCTTTCTTAGGATGCAATGCTGCGTATTTGGCTTTTGCAGCTGCAATCAGCTTCTCGTTGTGTGCATATTCGTGAGCAGTATGCCTGGCTTCGGCTGCTGAGGCCAAAGAACGGTTGTGTATAAAGCCATATACAATGCCGCCGCCAAGTGCAGTCCAGCGGAGTGCCTGAGAAACAGTTAGTAACAGATAGGACAGAAAACTAGGCTGCTTTTACCTACATTAACTGTAGTTGAAACCATGCTGACTCTGATGATGAAAAGCAAGTTTGTGTGGTGAACAAAACCCGAAAAACTTCATTTATCGCATGAACCAATCAGCAAGTCTCAAAATTACAGTCGTTGATTTCTCCTTCAATTCCACAACATGACTTTCCTGAGCATTTATGTGGCATGGGCCCTCGCTTGGGTCACTGTATCAGCAGCAATCAGCACAATTCCTGTTTATATCCGGCCTCTAGACAGCTCCAAGCCCGTTAGAAAGGGCAGTCTCAAGCTGGACGACAACTCAGCTACCTACGAGTCTTATGACAGCACGGCATACGCGGGGCCGGGGTGCCTGGGCATTCAGAATTCAGACAAGCAGTTTCAATGGTTTGCATATTCGAGCTTTTTACCGGTATCGAGCGAAAAATACACAGTCTATATTTCTGAAACGGACGATGGATCTCTCAAAAAAATCGAGCATATTGACTATAGTCGAACAGCTACAAAAATAGACGACAGCCAGGTTCGTGTCGTGAAGACGCCTGCATGGGGACCTGTCCCGGTATTCAAGCAACCGATTGTGCTGGTTGATAATCATATCCCAGACCAGGTCCAGGAAAAGAGCTTTTTCCAAAAGTATTGGATGTACATTGTTCCCGCTACATTCATGTTTTTGTTAACTAGTGCATCGTCTGAGTGAAATGTTCCCAACTTGCCCATAACCAATGAAGCTCAGATGGCGACGCAGGGCCCGGCAAGAGGCCACTCCTAATGAGATATCTGCAGAACTTACCGAGTTGAGCACTGGACCAGGCAAATTACACAAGTACAAGAAAAGGAGGTGGAAGAAAGAATCCACAAAGGGTCATGGCGAGTCCGATCCGCCAAAGTCTCCTGCTCCACTCGTAAAGAGAGATGACGACTCCGACACCAGAATAAACGAAATTTTATTGTCTCTACAGAAACAGCATCGACTAAAAGAGTTGACAGGTCCTGATATGTGTTGCGAAGGCTATTTTCACAATTATGGCTGCCCCCATCAGTCTTACGACTGGCGAAGCGCTTACGACAAGGCAGTCCGCCTCTTTGAAGCCATAGCGCCAATTGTGTCCGGATTGAATGATTCTTCGGCATCTACTACTTTCTTTATGTGTCTCAGATTTATATTCTGTCTTGGAATGTTACTATCATATCGACTGCTCGGAATTTTGATGTTTGTGGTGCTCTTCGGATTGGAGATTATGGGGCACCAGGTGAAGAGCACGTCAGCAGCTGCAGCAGCCCAGGCTAGCTGTAGCAATCATCATCATGAAAAAAATAGAGACGATTAATGGTTTACGTTGTGTTTCGTATTTTATAGGAGGATATATACTAATATTAATTATACCGGGCGGAAACCTCCTGGTCTGTTGTTGATATCACGCACCGTTGATTCCACAAACTCCTTCAATTCGTTGCCTTGGCCACTCACTTTGGCGCCTTCAATATTAAATAAGATTTTCTTGATACCAATGCCAAGTGCACGAGAATGAGTTTCAGTAGCAATTTCGTTGATTGCAGCTCTTCTTGAAGATATGTCCAAGAAATCAAGCTCTGCGCAAATACGGTCTAGATCATCAACTGAAGACAAGGTAGGAACATACAATTCCTTATTGAATCCTTTCAGGATATCCATTTGTTCAAGTATCTCTCGGTGGCAGGTCGTGGCGAATACCATAAGCTTATGGCCTGGGGGCGGCATCTTTCGAACAAACACTTTGAGCGCTTGCAGAATATTATTTGAGAACCGCGGTCCTATATTGACCCAATCCACAATATCCTCGATTTGATCAATCACTAGAATATTCAGCGGAGATTTATAGCTGTCTTGGAACATTTGTTGGATATAATTGACTTTTTGGGTCTCCGACATACCAATCATTGAATCAGGCGAGATCAATCTAATAAAAGGAAATCCAGACGACAGGGCGATTGAAGAAGCTAGTGCCGTTTTTCCCGCACCTGGTTCACCATGAACTAAGACAGAAATCAGAGGGAATTGCGTAGATTCGCGAACCTGCTGGATTAATTTCTGTCCTTGCTCAAGAAGTTCATCAACGTACTTAGAGTATCGAATTATGCCACCTCTAATAGTGCTTTCAAGCTCTTCCTCACTGACACCGAAAGCAGGCTTCGACTCATCTAGAGCATGCACAAAGTCGTCTCTACAAACGACGACCTCTTTCTTGTCGAACGTGATGCCTTTCTTAGGATCCATTTTGATGTTTCTATTCAAAGCATAACTGGCAGCATCCTTTACCAACCCTTCTATTTCAGCACCGCTGTAATTTTTAGTAGAATGAGCTAATTCATCAACACTGACATCTGTGGCCAACTTTTTGGCTTCTCGCATTTTTGCCGTGTGGATTTTAAGAATTTGTTTTCGGCCACTCTCGTCAGGCAGCGAGATCTCCAACTGCACTTCAAATCGACCAGGACGAAGCAGAGCCGTATCAATCAAATCCTTCCTGTTAGTCATGCCAATAACAAGAATATTGTTCAGCTGGTCAACACCATCCATCTTGGCTAGTAATTGATTGACAACATTATCGCCAACACCAGTCCCGTCAGCTCGACTGCCTCTTTGCTTGAATACAGCATCCAACTCATCGAATATAATGATATGGAGATTAGAATCTTCGCCCTTTTGCTTAAATTCAGTCTCTGCATCTTTGAACAAGTTTCGAACATTCTCTTCGGATCCACCGACATACTTGTTCAACATTTCAGGGCCATTAACAACTTTTGGTTCAACAGCATTAAGCATCTTACCGATGCGTCGAGCAATTAGTGTTTTTCCAGTGCCAGGAGGACCGTAAAGCAGTAATCCCTTGACATGCGTGATACCCAGTTTCTCAACATCTTTAGGAGGATAGATTCGACTAGCAAACGCACGCCTGAAAATTGTGCTGAACTGGTCATCCAATCCTCCAATACCCATATCCTCAAACTTGAAGTTCGGTTGCAAAATGGCATTTGCTCTTGGTTTGGATCCACTGGTCTTCAAATTTATAGCAGAGCCGGCAGCCTTGACAAAGTACAGCTCCGTTTGCGGAGTCAAGATACCCCGTTGGTTCTGTAGGATATTTCCAGCACTATCTTCAACTGAACAGCCTAAATCTACCACCTGCGTAGATAAAACGACTACACGGAAGTTGACGCCGGAGACTTCAATGGCAAACATCTCTCCAGGAGCCAGAATCTGATCCTTTAAAATGGATAGCACTCTTTTGGATAACGACTCATCATCGTACGGATGATTAGTAGCCTTATTTTTCGTATAGAAATCAATTTCGAGATTTGCACTGCCCAGGTATACCTGCTTGTTACCATTGGCAAATATATCGAAGGACGCCACTCGGATACGATCGCCCAGCGAGAACCGACACCAGTCACGACTGGGTCCACCAAGACCAATGCAACCAGGTTCAATTTCTTTTGCCTGCTTGCAGGTCATTACAAACAAATCTTCCATGATGATGTAGCTCTTATTAGGAAAGCTGTTCAGGGGAACAGCGGCCTCGTTCCATAAGACATAAGCAGAAGTTGGTGGCTGAACTACCTTCATATTAGTTTCGGGTACCATCGGTGAAGGTTTGGTGCCATTTTCAGGCCTTTTTTGCCCGAACGCTGGTGACTTGAATCCGAACTTCTCCATCGTGGCGAAAGAGAATCAAATGGGAGATTGATTTGGGTCGAAAGCTAAGTCTTGCTGAATGAGTTGGTACAATTCACAAAGCAAAAGTGCGCATACAAAGAAAGAGAAAGGATATTGCAAAGTCTAATGTAGTTGTAGCAAGATGGCTAGCATTAAAATTGATGCCAAAAAAAGGTCTTGCCCGGATTCGAACCGGGGTTAACGGAATCAAAATCCGCTGTGATAACCGACTACACTACAAAACCGTAAGACGCCTAAATATGGACACTCAGCTTATTTATTATCCAAAATCCCGAAACCGCGGAATTTCGGCCCTTGCTGCATATGGTTATCTTTGTATATGTTTATTTTGTTGAAAACTTATATTTTTTTGCCCGATGGACGTGTGTGGCGTTGTAAAATCCGATTTTAAGTTTGGTTGGCAGATGCAAATACCATTTACTAGACACAACCTAGTTACACTCTTTATATGAACAAAGATAATTATAATAATATTCCAGTGTATTCGCATAAAGGTCATGACTTTGCAACTGGCATCGTTGTAAACGGAATAAGCACATGTACTGTATAGCCAATCTCTTACTAACACAAATGAATCTTTTCCTAACTTTTCAAGCTATAACACAAAGCCACCCGAGGCCGACAAATAGCAGACCGACTGGAAAGGTAGCAAGAACCACTCTGGAAGGCAGGACACCAGAGTTTTTAAGACCCTTGGTGGCAGAATAACCGGCCCACGCTGCCAAAAAGATGTCTATAATGAGTCTGACTAGCCTGGCACCAACAAATGAAGAAATTATCGCGGCAATAACTAGCGGAAATAGAGAATACCCGACTACGCACAGCGCATGGAAAAACGATATGGAGCCACCGAGAAGTTTGACGTTCAAGCATACCACAAACTCTCCCAGCCATATGAGGGCAAAAATGCCCGAAAACACAGCAGATGTCTGATCCTTGGGTGAAACCATAGCCATACAAGTAGATATCATGAGGCAGAACACCAAGGGGCCCCATAGATCCCATTCTTGCTGCGTATCGCTTTCTTCCCCGTTATACCTCCAAACAACCTGCCTCAATCTTATGCCAACTTTGCTCACATCTCGCCACAAAGTCGTAGATACAGGCTCGTCTAATGTATCGCCACCAGTAAATCTGCGCTGCTCCAATCGCACACCGTTGCCGAATTGGACACGATCCTGTGGCTCTGGTATCAGATTGGTACGAGGAGCACTAGGCCCAGGCTCGTCATTGACAATGAAATCGTCATCTTCGATATCTTCCAGTGTCGGATGCCTGCCCGAGGTGAGATTTTCTTCGTTCACTCTCTCATAGGACATTGGAGCGTGATGAATAAATAGCTGTTGACACTGGTGTTGGTGAAGTACGGTTGGATATTGAAATGTACGGCTGACCCTCTTATGCAGTGAGCAGATATTTACTACAGGGATGATTCACGACAAATGTTAATATGGATTAAATATTATATTGGTTTATTTGATTTCTTTAAATCTCAGAACACGAAATAACTTCCGATCAGTATCTTACTGGTTCCCCTGTTTGGCCATGTACGACCGCGCAAAGTAGGTCAGTGGTGCTCCAATCGGTTCCGTATGTTCTGTGTCATTCGGATGAGTTATTTCATATACTTCTGTGCAGGCCCGATGGTATGACTTTTTCTCGACGTACTGTTGAATCTGTGCCAGCTGCTGCTTGTCGGTGATGTTGAGGGCCTTCAATTGCTCAGTGAGCTTCTGCATGGAGTTCATGCGGTAAGGACATCCGTGAGGCTCCTCATTTGCAATGCGGTTGGACTGGCAGATGTCAATGCAACTCTGGGATTTGTAGTGAATTCTGGAGCCCTCTAGACCATATAAATGACGAAAGAAGTACCTGTATTCCTTGTTGAACTCATCATCGGTTTTTTTGCTTAGTCCCTTACGCCAAAACTTGAGCGTCTCGTCCACGCTCAGCCCCACTGATTTCAAAAACGAGCCGTACTGGCGACGAGTCTCATATTTGGCATGCCTGTTAGCTCGCAGGCTTCTGTGCATACTGCTCATACACAATGGGAAATGTCCCTCGCGTTCTAGTTGGTCAATCATATCAGCAGTGATTGATTCTCCATTCATGATGCCCGTATCTTGCATCACTTTACCACCGGCCTCTAGATCATCAGCCAGATGCTTAAGTACCGGTATCAAGCGATCGTCTTCGTCTAATCGTGGTAGTAGTCGCGCTGTTTGGTCCAGGGACTTGGCCAATCTGGACGAGAATTCTGCAACCACCATTGCCTGTCGCATTCCTTCAGGAACATAGGCTTTGCCGCGTCTCAGAAAGACACGTCTCTGGTCCACCAGATCGATGATTCGCTCAAAATCCACCTTGTAATAGACAGTCGAAATAGATTTATCCTGGGGCGAGGCGGCCTGGAGTTGGGCAACAATGTCCATTTTCTCTGCCTCGCTCACCTGGTCCCATTCCAGGTTCAGCGCGTTAATGAAAGACTCTCTTTCACGCGAATCCTCCGTTTCATAACGCAACTTGAACAATAAAGTTTCCAGTTGGACGAATCTGGCGCGGAGTTCGGCCGTACGGCAGAAGGCCAGTCTTAGTATGAAGTGAGAGAAATGGTCCTTTTTACGCTCCTTCTCAATCACCAAGCCCTTTGAGCCACCCGTAGATACACTCAGTGGCAAGTATTCATCCAGAATGGGTTTCATCTTGGCAGCCATTTCCTTGAACGGGGTTTGTCTCGTTAGAAAGTTGTCGAGCTCCCCCAAAACGCGTATTCTATCGGCAGCCCACCTCTCAAATTCCTCCAGAGGCATCTGCATCTGAGGCGGACTCTCGTACATATTTAGTCTGAACGGATATTCGACATGCCTGGTCACCTCATCCGTGTAACTTGATCTTTCCAGGATTCGTCGTTTGGCTCGGAACATTGCTGAGTTGATGCGAAGGTTCAATTAACAAAATGAATTTATCGTGTTGTTTTGGCGTGGCGTTCAACGCTAGCCGACAAAACCATAGAAGAATAATCGCAATAAATAAAGAAATGAAACGTGAATGAATTCCATGCATAAATGTACATACAAGTTAGCCTATTCTGGATTGTCTCTCCAAAACCGCTACAGACACGGTCTTACTGCGCTGTCGGTTCCCGAGATTTTTGTCGCCTGTCCGTCCACGGTCAGCATCAGCGTTGTTAAATGTATTAGGATAGTCTTTTTGATCTGGCATTACGCCAAATCTGTTGTTTGCATTGTCTAGAGACGACTGTGAGGATGATCGCTGCCCTGATCGACGGCTCTCTGCTCTCATTGAGAGCGATCGTAACGACCGTTGAGGACCCACCACTAACGTTAATTCTCCATTATTATCATCGTCATAGTCATCATCATCATCATCATAATCAGAAGTCGACTCCTCGCTTATTTGTCTCCTATCAATATCACCAATCGCATGCGGGGTAAGCTCATCATCTGACACACTAGGCGATGTGTCGACCACTGCATTAGACGGAATTCTAGCTGCACTTTCAAAGCCCTTGGCATGAACCTCATGAGATGCCTGCTCTTCTCCAATAAGGAGAGAATTCAGATTCATATTAGAAGACGACAGAGGAATGAATCTCTGTGATGCACTATGATTATGTCTCGGATCGCTGAATCTCAAAGTCCGGTTATGCAACCTGCTCTCGTCATCCGCCAGCACTGCTGTCGACCCATCACTAGATTCTCTAAAATTGGAACTTGGTGATATTTGTACTTGAGAAGCACTAGCATGTCGACGTCGATCGCTCTGCACCGACGGATCAGGAGAATTATTTCTGGATCTTCCGCCAGACGATGATGATAAAAAGTAAAGTGAATCATTCGAATCCTTGCGCTTCAAACGTGCGAATTCAAGGGCAGAGTGCCCTATTTTTGAGAGTCCTCTCTTGATTTTGCTACTGATACCTTTAACTGCAGATCTCATCTCTTTGTCGGTAACCTCAATTCGCTCGTCACGAGTGTCAGCTCGTAAGAAATCTTCGAGTTTCGGGGTAGCCATGCCATCAGATATCCAGGGATGCCGCTTGATATTTGGGATATCTATTCTTTTCGATGGATCCTTTTCAAGAAGCTCTCTAATGAGATCCTTTGCTAATTCCAAGTCAGCGTCCACGACTTTAACAGAGCTTCTGACTGGACCTGCGGCCTCTCCTAGAGCAATTCTTGCAAACCGAGTATGAATATGCATTGGCTCTGATGTGTCATCCTTAGGGTCATGCACAGCAGCGCTAGAATCACCGGCCGTGGTTTTATGTTCAGCTAGCTTCGAAGCTGTACCATTAGCAGCACAATCACACGTATCCTCTGGGCTGACTTCTTCAGCTTCGTCTGGAAAGACCAAAGGTTCGTTGACAATAACGTTGAAGAGCTCAAACTCACTGTCAGCCATGAATGGCACCTTTCCATAAAGAAAGCAAAACAGAGTGATACCAAGTGCCCAGATATCGATCTTGTTGGTTATCGAGGGCTTGGGATGTGCAGAGGAGTCCGAAGACGATGGGATGCATAATTCCGGAGCAAAAAAAGCCGGAGTTCCAGCTGTTTTAGCTAATTCGAGTTCGTTATTATCAGAATCTAACGAGGCAGCGTATGAAACGCCAAAGTCAGATATTTTAACCCTTCCGTCCTTGGATAGAAGAAGATTAGCCGGTTTAATGTCTCGATGAATAATACCTTGGAAATGCAAATATTCCAGACCCAGTATGACATCTCTAGCAGTCGATTTGATCATGTCTCTCGATAATGCAGGAAGTCCATCTTGATCTTGCCATACAACTTCACCCTTTTCAAGGTATTCCAGCACAAGGTAGATCTTGCGGGATTTGACATCATCCAAAACTTCAATGAGCCTGACTATATTAGGATGATGACACTTTTTCAAAATGGCTATTTCCCTGCGAACCTTGTCCTCTTGAGTGTTACCAGGTTTGGTTGCGCGGCCAAGTCGGGGCCGACCATTGCGATTGATTACTTTGATAGCCACATATTCCGATGTTTTCGTATCTCGGGCAAGCTTGACTTTGCCATGCTGTCCTCTGCCTAATTCTTTGACTATCTCATAGGAGTTGAGGACCTTTCTCCCTGAAACCGGGTCATAATCTATGGAAACCTGGTTAGTTTCCTTGACGTGACCGATGGCAGCCTCGCCCATTGGAAGCTGAGTCGACGAAAGACCAGTTTTTGATGGTTTTGAGGGAAATGTAGCGTACTTTCCAGCAGCCAAAGGCGATTGTGGAACCGATGCTGATGATGAGGGGGTAGAAGCCCCCGATGAGCTCGGGGTGTGACTCCAATCGGTATGGCGATGAAGCAACTGCTTGACGAGCTGCGGAGTAGACGGCCGAGAGGATTCATGCAAACTTGGAGATAATGTGGAGCCGGAAAAGAGAGAAGTCGCAGATCCCTGTGAGGTATAGGCATGCCCGGTAGTGTTCTTCCTAGAGAGCCGAGACTTGAGAGGAATATGGGTATGGCCGGGCTGAGAAATCGACGAGCATCGCCGGTGCTCCAAGGACCCGGGCAGCGTCGGTGATGAAACGCTGCTGGTAGGACTGTTGAGTTCGGAATTGGACTGACGTTCGGATTGCGTCAACGGCAAAAAGCTAGAGCGCTCTGGCGAGCCAGGCGACCCGCCACCGCTCCACGGACTCTGCGAGTGCGGATCCATGGCCAGCTGGTTAGTCGAGAGGCGCTCCCTGTTGGTTGCTGTTGGGTGTCGACGATGTGCGTCCCTGTTGGTTGCCTGGGATATCTTTTGCTTGGCGGGCGGGTGATTTTTTTTGGGCTTATCATAACAAGATGATAAGGAGGAGCGACAACAAAGGGGGAAATTTACACATTTTCCTGTTATGAAATAGAGCTATGGATTTTGGAAAGTATATAATATAATGTCATTTTTCTGTAAACTCGGGCCGGCCGAAATCTACTTGGTTCGGGTCTTTTTCTTGGACACTTGCTCAGAGGACGCATCACTTGAGCTAAGTTCGGCCTCGTCGTCCTCGTCAAGGTTCACTTCTTCGTCTTTCTTATCGTCATTTTCATCGTCCTCATCCTCATCCTCGTCCTCGTCATCATCTTCAATAATTCCTTCGAATCGATTGACTGCTTTTTGAATATCTGGTAGTGCTTTGGTCAACTCAGTGAACACATCCACTGACAATGAAATGCCCTGCCGTTAGAATGGCCCTTCTTCTGCCTCATCTTCTGCCATTTCTCCTGTCTCATCTCGTAACTTACCTTCTTCCCCGGAAGTTCTTGCCCGTTGGCGTTATAGAACTCTCGAATGTCTATCAATGTCCTGCCTTTGAATGAGCGTACTGTGACTTTCTTGCTCTTGCCTAACTAGCAGTAATGGTTAGCACACCAGTTTCATCATACAACTATTTCATACATACGTCGAAACTCGGTTCCTGTTTGTTCGACATGGTTAATACTCCCGACTTTTCCCTCGTTTGCTCGTTAACGTGCCTTTCCCCGTTGTTGCGTGTAGCTTTGAAACCCTTCCCATCCAAACTGATGCCACCGCCGTTTGAAAACAAGTACAATCTCAGAAGAGTCGCCGACACCGCCAGTAAAGCATGCACAATATGCTATAAGCCTACTACGGCTGTTCTAGTGTCGTCTGACGGAAAAGCAGATTTCTTTTACATCTGTGATTCGCATTTGGAGGACCGGTCTTTTGCCATGCCTGAAACTGATCCTAAGCTGGAAGAAGCAAAGGCTCGCCAGGAGAAGCTCGAGAAGGAAATAGAAGTGGTGAAGAAGCAATGGGAAGAGTACCAGAAGAAGAAAGCCAAGGAAAAGGCCAAAGAGGAGAAAGACAAGGATAAGGATAAGGATAAAGATAGTAAGCCTGCTGAAACAAAGACAGAATCTACACCTGTTGATAAGCTCAATGAATTACAAGAAACGCATTCAGCTGATCAGAAGCTCCTTTCTACAAAGCCACGGAAGTTTATCCTGAATAAGGACATATACAATATGCGGTTAGGCCATTGGAGGTCAGTACAAAAGTCTAAGCAGACGCAGCAGATGCTTCAGAAGCCCAATCTGTTTCCTGCTGCTCCTTCACATGCACCGGGAGCCAAAAAGGCCGGGCCGTGAGATATTTCATGCATTCATAGACGGTACTTAAACTATGCATTATTGGGTTGCAGCAACCCCACTGTCATTCTACGTCCATCGCAGTTACTTTAGAAGCCCTGAAGTTGTGACAAACGTTCACAGTCACTGACAACTACTTGTTATGGCTGCTTCTATTTTGCTCACTATCGTCCTGCTCGTTTCATCGTTTTCCAATGGTTTCATCCACAAAATCCTCCCATTTTCTGGTCCGATCGGCTTCTACCGATCCCTCAATGACCTTGACAGTAGCCTCTAACTGGCCGAGCTTAAAATCTCCTTGCCCACCGATCCACGCCTTGCTGTCGTCGGAATCATTGTTGACCGATACTTCGCTCAGTCCTCGAGCAGTGCTTGATCTCAGCGAATTGATGGTTTGCTCCAGCAGCGATTGCATGCGCTGAATAGATACAACATTAAAAGAATCATATTTATTGGCAGCGACCAGTATGTCGACGCCGCCTGGCTGCGATTCAGTGACCTTGAGTATGTTATACAGCATTTCAGCTGCAGCCTCAATGGCCTTTTGCCCACCGGCAGCATCCACCATGAGAACTATGCACGCGATTTTGGCCTTTTCACGAAGCTTCTGTTCCAGAAAATGCTGGAGCAGTGGATGGCCAGGAATATCAAACAACCAGCGATCCGTGCTGTGGGGATCGTCTTCATTGAAAGGAACCTTCAGATGAGGATAGAAATTCACCTGCTGTGAAGAAACCACCGACTTGGTATGACCGGCCACCCATTTGAGAAACAGACTGGTTTTGCCAGCATTGCTTGGCCCGGTAATTATAATGACGGTCTTGTCTGGGCGGGAGGAGCCATTTCCCCAGTTCAGCACTATCAATGCAAGTACAGTAGCTATTGCTGTAACAAGAACAGCTATTACAATCCGAAGATCTATTGTCACTGTGAAACCCATGGCGTAAGTGCCCAAATTAAAGGATGGTTGCGTGTTTAATAAATATGATGGACGAAATCAAATTTCCCAATGGAGACGACAGGAAGTTTCATCACTGAACATAGAGTCATCTCATACAAGAGAACAACAGCAGCCATGTCGACGTTTGGCCATTTTTTTCGAGTCACAACATATGGTGAATCGCACTGCAAGAGTGTAGGGTGCATTGTAGACGGAGTTCCTCCTGGCATGGAGCTTACAGAGGAAGATATTCAGCCTCAGTTGAGCAGGAGACGGCCTGGACAAAGTAAGCTCAGCACTCCAGTAAGTATAAACTGAAATTTCCCGATTTATTCCGAGGATATATATGTGAGACATGCAATGAAGCACAAACTAACGTTTTTCCAGCGAAATGAAGCAGACCAGGTCCAGATCCAGTCTGGCACTGAGCTTGGAAAGACTTTGGGCACACCTATCGGCATGGTCATCATGAATAAGGACCAGCGACCGCACGACTACTCTGAAACAGATGTATATCCTCGACCGTCTCATGCTGATTTCACCTACATTCAGAAGTATGGAATCAAAGCCTCGTCGGGAGGTGGTAGATCATCCGCTAGAGAAACTATAGGACGAGTAGCTGCCGGAGCTATTGCTGAAAAGTTCCTCCGCCTAGCCAACGGTGTTGAAATAGTGGCTTTTGTGTCGGCTGTCGGGCCTGTTTCAATAGACCGGGACCCGTCTAGTGAGTCCTTTAGAGAACTGCTTAGCACTGTTACCAGAGAAACTGTTGACTTGGCTGCTCCAATTAGATGCCCTGATCCGACTGTTGCTGAGAAGATGGTTGCCGAAGTCGAAAAGTATAGAGATGCAAAGGATTCTATTGGTGGTGTAGTTACCTGTGTTGTGCGAAATCTGCCAATAGGTTTGGGCGAGCCTGTGTTTGATAAACTGGAGGCTCTTTTGGCCCACGCCATGCTGTCTATACCGGCTACCAAGGGCTTTGAAATCGGCTCGGGCTTTTCGGGCACCAAGGTTCCTGGATCACAGCACAATGACCCATTTTATGCTGACAAAGATGGGCGCTTTCGAACTAAAACCAACAACTCCGGGGGCATTCAGGGCGGCATTTCCAACGGAGAGAACATTTACTTTTCCGTAGCTTTCAAGCCGCCAGCAACTATATCCCAGGAACAAGTAACAGCATCGTACAACGGTACCGAAGGTGTTTTGGCTGCTCGAGGACGCCATGACCCTAACGTCGTTCCTCGTGCTGTGCCCATAGTGGAGGCTATGACAGCTCTGGTATTGGCTGACACTTTGCTTATTCAAAAATCACGAGAGTATTCACACTCCGTTATATCTGCTAACAAATAGTGGATATTCGCCATATATTGATATTTTCGATAACTACTCAAATAAATAATTGTACACTGTTCCTAGTTAAACGTCGTCACATAATGTCATGATTTTCTGGTGTCACTCCCTGATACAACTCTTGGGCTTGAGTCATCGCGAGAGTGGGCGTCGTCGATATGTGCATGCTCTGCCAAGTCTGGATTGGTTATAACCAATCTAGTGCGTCTCCGTGAAGAAACCAGAACCTGGACCTCCTGATTGCGGTTGTCTCCATTTCCCGTATTAGACATAGGCGGTGTGATACGGCCATCGTCGACATCTTTCTCCGCTGCTGGTTCATAAACAGGAAAGCGAGTCTCCATAGATTCTTTTGAAGCTAACGATTCCCTCGAATCACGACGTTTCAGGTTGCCGGCCCTGTACTGTGCGCGCTTCTGATTCCACGAATCTATTGACTTGGCATCTCCATCATCGACGGAGTACCAAGGATTTGCATTGCGGTCCAGGTAACCATCAAAGCCTCGGATCGATCCAGGCGGAGAGGCGTACGACTCGTACGGAATAACCTTCTTCTTTTTACGCCGTACAAAAAACAGCCCTGCTGCTGCAACTCCGCCAAGTACACTTAGTGGAAGAACAGTAGATAAAGCAGCAATGCCACCTGTAGAGAGGGAAGAGTTCGAGGAGTCTGTAGACTTAGCAGCTGCTGTCGCAGTCGATGTAGCGGAAGATGTTGCTGAAGATACAGCTGAGGCTTCTGAGGTTCCAGAAGCTGCAGATGAACCAGTACTACTAGAGACAGCCGGGATGCTCACACTGTTCACAGCACTGAAGCTGTTCTTAGAGTCAAGTATACTAATGCTAAAGTTCCTGTCATTGGTGTCACTAGAATTGCTGATAGCAATTAGTGAATCATACAATGTAAACGCGCCTGAAATGTTTGAAGCCAGTGAAGTGATATCTGAAGTTTCACCTGGAGCGGTCCAAGACCAGGAGCCTTGATCGGACTGCACGATTTGAGCTAGTTGGGGAGAAGCCTGTCTTCCCATAACCTCGCCGCCAATGACCAAAAGAGACTCAACAGAAAAGGGGTCCGTAGTGTTTGAGATCGGCAGAAGAAGTGAACTGACACGTGAGTCTATGTCGGAATAATTGGCCATGCTTTTGAATGTCCAGGAATTGCTCTCCCAGATGGCCAACTGGTTCATAGCAATCCAACCAGAAGACGACCTTCCACCTACTAGAAGCGCCGATGAAGAAGATAATGCTACCGAGCCTCCATCATATAAAGCAGCAGGACTGATTCCGAGATCAGGTGTGGTGACCGATTTGCTTGATATGTTATAGTATAGAAGAGTACCGGAAACAGTGGATCCACAATTACCACCATATACATAAATAGACTCATTATCATCTTCGCCCGAAGCCCAGACGACGCTCTCGTCCATATATGAATTATCGGGAGTCGAGTAAATCAAGTCCCATGATGCCTTTGAAGAATCGTACTGGTGGAATAAAATGGGACTCTTGGAGCAAGAAGAGCCAGAAACACTCCATAAATGATTGCTAGAATCAATGGCCAATTGGGCCCCGGAGGGAGGAATAGCCAGCCATTCCATACTTGATAAAATGTCATTTTTTGTCAGAGAATTCGTGCTAGCGGATCGGTTATAGCGAAGAAGGGTTCCATCTTTGAGATATATGTATATCGTAGATCCGTCAGGCGCATATTGCGCTGACCATAATGCATGAGATGGAATGCACCAAAGAGCGATGCTCAATATAAAAATACCTAGCCTCATGGCCGTGGCCAAATAAAAATTTGAAACAGATAGACAGAGAAGCACAAGTTGGAAGCAGTTGCTATTCTCCAAGGTTTGTTTACAATGGACGGACAATTTCCTATTTGGGGCGCTGCGGCGTAAAACAAGCTAATTGAAGGGTACAACCGAAAAGTGGCTACATAACTGCTTGAAAACGACTAAAAATCTGCAGTTTCAACAATCTTCAATATATCATCCGACTGTTTCAATTTCATAGCTTTCCATCTTCATTTCGTGGTACTTTTACTACTCTGCTTCCACCTCATATGATTGGCCGCAGCAAAGTTTCGAAAAAGGCGTTTGGGAGTTTGGGAAATTATTGCCAAGTTCCCAACTGTATAAATTTGTTTCAACCAGCCGGAGATCGAGCTGTCGACAAACAATAAAGCTACACAGAGACTGGATCTTGGATAGTTTTACAGGGAACTGCAAATTTATTATTACTTGGAAAGTTCACAAGTACTGAGTTACTAGTGTGAGGATTTGGAGAAAGAAAGCAACGTCTTGAAACAGACCTATTCTGCATAACCAGTCTCATTAAGCGAGCCTTTCTAAGACCTTTTTGTGCCGTTTCAAATCTTTCATTAATTTAAAGTGGGATATCCATACATTTTACAAACGGCCATCTTTAAAAATTTTTATTTCAAGACCTGGAAATGTCTGCTGCTGCAGCCTCGTATTATGACACCATAGGTCTCCTGGCTATCTGTGATGCCATTGAATCCACAGAAGGCATTAAACTAGCGAGGTTTGCTGGAAACATGGGCCAGGATTCTGAAGTGTATGCCAAGTCGGCTCTGGCCAAGAGCTTGCCATATTCACAAACACCAGCATCTCCAAAAGGCTTCAACCGACATACTGCAACTACGGCTGGCCACACATTTCTGGCTCATGTGCCTGCCTATTTGTCTGGCGATAATGGTCCGTCGGTCCCTCAAGTATCGGGGCAATCGCAAGTCCCTGGTCAGAATGGCTACTATCCTTCGTCGGGTCTTCCCCTGAATGCGCCTGCAGGGTCGCCATTAAGTGGCACAGGCTATGCGAATTTGCCCCCGAATCTCATGCCTCGAGAAAGCACGGCGCAAGGTGTTTTGCTTGGCCGCAGTGACCCTTACAGCCACTCTCAATACCAATCTAGATTGCATATGTCACCATCAGCAGGACCCCGGTCGATTCCGTCCAGTGCTGGCCCGTCATCTCAGCCGGTACCTATGAGAAGCCAGAACTATCGACAGTCTGCTTCAGCTGGATCTAAAGATTATAAGCGAGAAATATGCCCTATCTGTAACCGGGTCTTTGAAGGACCCAAGGCCTCAACGCATAAACAGCAACACATAAGACGACTGCACCCACAAGACTACATGCCTAAACGAGGTGGTAAAAAGAGAATAGTCGTGGATCCCATAACTGGCCAGCCCATGACGCTAAGCCCTGGTCAGACCTTACCATCGTCTCCTCCCGTCGGTTCCCAAAATCTGAGTTACGGATCTCCGGGATTGTTATAAACGGCTGGAAATGCTCGGTTGGTATTCAGCCTCTATTTACACCGGGGTAGCCAATAGATGCCTCGTGCTAAAATATGTGGCCATCTGTTCATGTTATATAGGAAAAGAAATCCAATATTTCAGTAGTAACAGAAAAAAAAAGATTTAATAAACGAAGTGGTCAACGAGTTAGTATCTAAATTGAATTTTCTGTAATTATTGTACGTGTAGTTTTTTTGGCCTGATCTCATATTCTGCTTGATGGGTTCTCGGAATTATCTATCATTATTTCACCGGTTCACATCAACCAATGAGCCGACTTCGTCTATTGACCCAGGCCTTGCTCAACGGCATAGCAGTCGCTGTGTATATACAGTCATTCACGTTTCTTACTACAATTCCATTGATAGTTGGTGGCAACAAGGGTTCTCAACTGCAATATTTGACCAATCTGTCTCTAGCAACATCGCTTGTCAATCAAACCGTTGGCCTTTTGCAAGCACTGACCGCTCTTGCTGGATTGAAAGCGGTATCGGAAAAGCTCTATGGATTAAAATTATACACTTCCTATGTCTCTGCACCTTTAGAGTTCGCGGTCGGCGTCATGTTCTGGCCTCTTTTTCTTTACGATCCTCGACTGCTGATACCTCCCGAGCGAGCGTACCTGCTACCACGATGGCTCAATTTGAATTTACACCTATGGCCCATGTTATTTGAGGTGACCAGCTTGTGTCTATTCACTTCACCGTGGCAGTTGACATGGAAAGTACATGCTATTATGGTGGGTTGTCTTTCAGCTGGATACATTAGCTGGCTGCACTACGGCCGCCAGATATATGGATTTTTCCCATATACTTTTTTGAATTATTTGCAGCCACCTCACTGGCTCATGTTATATATTGTGAGTTCATTGCTGGCATTTTCGTTGGCACAGTTGCTGAAGAAAATCCAGGCAGTTTGGCTCCGATCCTAGATCTTAGCCGTAAATGCAATTTATCTGCCTAATTAGCATAAAAGAATATTTTCTGTAGTCCTTATAAGTTTTTCCGGCCATGCAGGGGTGTCGTCGTCCACCAAGATCCAATCGTACCTGTTGAACTGGGAATCAACAAATACCAGACAGTCCATAGGCTGAACACCTCCTCCGAGGGGATCCACAACTCTGCAAGCTTTTGCAAGCAGGCCCTTCTCATCGTAAACAGTATGGATATGCATATTATATTCGGTATTTTCTTTCGAAGAATCCCAGAACATGTCAATGTCTGTGTGTGTTCTCTGCCGTGGATCAACCTTGATTATTGGCAGTGAAAATTTCCACACCAGACAACGAAGGATACCACTAAGGTCATGCAGGCTGTACAAGGATTGGAACACAAATATAAAGCCATGATACGAGCCCATCCTCTCGAGAGCCTCAGCCAAAATGGTATCGGGTTTACAAAGAATCGGTGCGTACGTTAACCTTAGGCTCGAAGGAACGTCCAAAGCGATACGTTTGGACTTGCGAATGCGAGACTTCTTTCCATTGTTGTAATTGGCAATGGACGATTCAAGCCCTAACTTGGCCCTCATCCGAACTGTGTCTTTAGTTCTCTTTCTTTTCATGAAAGTGGAGATGGCCAAGTGCGGAGAAGTTGAGGGGGCCTTGTGATCTCCACAGACTGGTGCAAGATCCCAATACGGTAATATTCGCCAAATATAAACATCTCGAATGAGCGACTAAGTTCTACGTCATAGTCTGTGAACGGAATGGTGATACTTTACTGGCATTATAGAGGGATATCAACACCGTTAAATTAACATCTATGTATAGTTATGTTTACTCGTAGTTCGATCTAGCTAAGACCGTTGTTTGTCAAGACAATATTTAGGAATTCAACCTCTCAAAGCCTGCTGATTAGTAAAGATAGCGAAAAAAAGGCATCAAGTTCCATTGCAGCTTACTTTGGATTGGCGATAAAATCAACGCCTTTGGTGATATTGCCTTTCAGACTATCAATAGCAACACCTAGGAGCTCCTTCTCGTGGGCTGAAACTTGAGACAACGGGCTGATGATTTCTTCTGCTCCACTGGGACCCAATTTCACAGGAAGAGAGAAGAAATCAAGACCAATTTCTTTCTTCGCCTCAGGGCCTCCTTTGATACCGTCCAGATACACGTAAGAACACTCCACAATGTTCTTTTCTCCAGCCAAGCCCTTGAGGACGGCTTCAGCGAATCGATAGCCAGAGTACGCCATAGATAACGTGGCAGAACCGGCACCGTCTTTGGCCTTGACAACTTCATCACCGCCAAATTGGATTCTGTTTACAAGCTTATCGAGCACTTCCTTATCAAGAGATTTAATCTTTGGCTCAGTTAGGCTAACCAATGGCACAATCGTTTCACCTGAATGCCCGCCAATAACAGGAACCTTGATCTTTGACGGGTCGTCAATACCTGCAACAGTAGCAGTGAATGTTTGCGCTCTAACCAAGTCCAGAGTGGTTACTCCAAACACCTTCTTAGCGTCGAATACACCATGTTTCTTGAGAACCTCAACGGCAATAGGGACAGTACTATTAACCGGATTCGAGATGATCAGAACAAACGCCTTGGGTGCATACTGGGCTACTCCGTCAATGAGGTCTCTTACAATACCAGCATTAATCTTGAATAAATCATCTCGGGTCATGCCTGGCTTTCGCGGAATGCCGGCAGGAATAACAACAATATCGGCACCAGTCAACGCCTTCTTGAGACCATCTTCCTTAGGCAGCAGACCCTCAGTAACGCTCTTGGTTGCTATATGGGACAAGTCAGTGGCAACGCCAGGGGAATTGACCACATCGTAGAGTGCCAGTTCATCTACATAAGGAGACAGTTTGAGTAATAAAGACAGAGGCTGACCGATTCCTCCAGCAGCACCAGCGACAACAGCTTTGACCATTTTGATAAGAATAAAGTAAGGTACTTACGGAAGAATAGTTGAGAATGGTTAAATATTTATATAAGCAACCTTGTGGGGGAATTGAAGTGGGGAGGGCAAACGCATCATTACTTTTTGGGCGTCTATAATTGGTCGTTTCTTATCGGGTGAACGGAACCATTTCAACAAATATAAATATATTTACGCCTTTAATGTTGGAATGTGTACTTGTATTACTTCTGCATTCAAATCTTCTTGCTCCGTTTTGTGAGATGTCGTATTGGCGGCTTGCTCGCTTATTCGGAGTACGAGTTGTTGAGCCCTTAACCATAATGTTGAGAGCCGGGTATTTAACAAAAGCGCCTAAAGCCGAAGAGCCAAATAATATCCCTTTCAACACCACCTTATTGAATGCGAGAGCATAATGTTAACAGCAGGCAATGCATAACATACGGATATTGTCACTGCTGATAATTCATGGTGGCTGCCGCAGTGCCGGTAATTTAACGGATCAATTGCTTTATTGATAAACTACCATTGATAGTGGAAATGCTTCCAATCAAAGCTCATTACATACATTTGGAGATAATAATTGCCATTGCAACAGAGCATCCTTACTGATAGCATTGAATTAATAACATTCTGGTTATTGGCCATTATCATTTATTTTTTATAGCATCTTTCGACGATAGGTTATTAACCGATCCTGTATTTAGCCTCGCTTGGGCTTAGGCTCATAAGTCTTCTTGGGCTTCTCAGCTCGGGCCAAAGTAGAGGCCTTGACGACAGCAGCCTTGGTGAGATCGTCTCGGTATCCATGAGTGGCCTTGGCAACTGCATGGCTGGCTCGTCGAGCAGTGGTCTTGGGCTTGAAGGTAGTAGCAGACACAGATTTAGATGGCTTATTGGCATGTTTAGTGGTCTTAGTGAGAAGCTGGATCTTTCCGTCCTTGTTGACGACACCGACAGCCTTTTCAGATGTGAATCCAGATGCAGTAGGAGTGTAAAGTCCAGTGACGTTCAAGGGGTCCTTGGAAAACTGCAAGCCACCTGCAGTCTTTCTCTTGACGAGATATGCGGAGTTTGGTCGAACAATTTCCCACAAAAGGTCGCTAGAAACTTGTGCCATTTTTGTTTGGAGTTTAGGAGTTGAGTTGAAAATTCCCTGGATGGGTAAAAGTTGAGTGGGTATAATGGACTCTCTGTGTATATTTCAGAACGCTAATCAGCTAATCAGTGCTCAACTAATTTAGCTCTAGAAGCTCGAGCACTATAGAATGTATTCCAAAATTAACGATAAAATTCCCTGGAGCAGTTTACGTCATGGAGCCTGTGCATGCTGTGATTGGTATTGAGATAGAGGTAGAGTTGAATAGAGAAAACGACTCTCATGTTGAATGACTAGCCAACACAACTACTTCATATATTAGCCTACTCATATTTTATTCTTTTTTAGATAGCGCGAATAGTGTTGGCGGACCTACTTAGATCACAGTCCGAGATCATATTTGGGCGTACCATCGTCTTCAAAAACACCCCAGTGTTTCTCCACGTTTTCATGCCCATCAACGTCGGGCTTCCAAAGCTCATCAAACGCTTCGAATACAATAGTGTTCAGTCCATATTGATCCCGAGCAGGAATTATAGCTTGCTTCCAGTATTCTTGAGCTTCTACCGTACCAGGAGCTGATAGCTGGTAGTTGACTCCATCAGTCGGCCAGCCAGTCTCTCCAATATAAAACGCCTTCTCTCTGTAAGGATCAACCTCAGCTAACAAAGAGGCTATAGAACTGGCAGCATCAAAGAAACTAACCGCAGCTGTTTCAATTGGAACGCCTTGCCAGAAGGGGAATATATTGGCGAAAATAACGTCAGAGGCATCAATGGCATCGATATTGGCTTTGTCGGTCCACACATTCCAAGTCTCAGCTGTACCAACGGGAGTCTTGGCATACGACTGATTATTCTTATCAGTGATATTGGCCAGAAAAGATTTAACCTCCGTGATATCTCGAGCCAGAACTTGTGCAGTAAGTTCCTTGCGGTATATGTGCTCTGAGCCCACAACAATGGCCTTAACCTTATCTCGAGATATCTTGGGTAGATGGGCAGCAAGAGCTGCTTTCTCCCGTTCAAAATGGGCATCATTTGTGGGCCATATGCCAATAACTGCTGACAGCTCAATGCAGTCCAGAGCAATAACCAAGTTCTCCAAAATATCATTATTACTAGCGGCAAAAGTTTTAACCACAGTTGCATTATTTCTTTTTAAGATTTTAAGTTCCCTTGTATAGTCCCGATATGTTTTGGGCTTGCCATCGCTATTCCTGGTGCCCCCGAGGTTAAAGCCAAACTCACCGGCCTGGGCAACAAGCAAAAGAGATAACAGCAAGAAAGCAAAAAAAAGCATGACAATTCACTGATGAGATGAGTAATAAAATGTAGAAATCCGAATCCTTATATAGACTTTCAGTATTATCATTCTCAAAATATCTCTAGCTTCAACGCACGTTATGGGCGCATTCTAAATTCTCGAGCGAATTTCCAAGGCCTGCAAAACAAAAAATAAAATAACCTGAGCAGATGATTGTACATATCTTGAGACAATTAGAAAGATGAAAATGCTGAGGAGCGACCATTTAGGATTTAGAGATGCAGTTTAGCTTGAGATATTTTGATCTCATTTTAGATGAGAAAGAGAAATCAGAATAACATCTTCAGTCGCTGAGCCTCGCTGGATATTTAGCCGTCCGTCGAATATAGCTTCAGGAGCCTCTAGACTTTCCAAATCCTTGTCGGACGAGATTATGCGCTTGACATTGTTCCATTTGCCATAAACGAGAAGAATATGCTCAGAAGACAATTGATTCACCTCTTTAATGTTGATGTCACTATGAGCAGTAAACTCCCCACTAGGAACATATGCAGTATAGGTATATCCATCTTGGAAAATTGACTCCGTAAATATTTTGCCAAAAGACTTTGCAATTCTAACGGTGTAGCCAAATGCTGACGATCCATAAGCTGTAACAGGAGATACTACTTTTTTGGATGCCATGTCTACTGTGACCCGGGATCCTACAGGAACTGACTGGCCATTAAGATGCACGAACTCAGCCAGTCCAACATTTACAGAGTCGGTAGAAGCCTCGGCTGCCAGTTCTTTTTTACTCTTGGCAGAACCGCTTTTATTCTTCTTCTTAACGATCGCCGCTATCTTCTTGTCTTTAATGCCCGATTTCACAGCGATGCCTTCTAAATACTGGCTCCCTGAATGATTTAAAAATGGTAAACCAGGAATCTTTTTGAACTTCTTTGCATGCTGAAAGGGCTTGAGATCTCCAAACACTAGTTTGCGCAGATATGAGGGTGTAATGAAAAACTCCAGCAAACTAGCCAGTTGCTGAGCCTCACGATGAAATTCACTTGAATCATTCTGCTCATTCTGCTCGTCAAATACTATCTTTTGACTTGATGTTTGTGGAGTCGAATCCGACTCACAGTAGACGACGATCTCATCGACGTGGAACAGCACGGCGGCTCTGGCCATTTGATGAACTGTTGAGACACATTGCAACCAAGATCCGCAAGAATTGCCTGAGATACAGCTGCTAGGAATGGCTATAGTAGTGGTTGGCATTGCAACTATGATCGGCAAATATTTTTTCACCTGTTTGATAAAGTTTGTTCAGAGCGCCTCAGTTCAGCCGTGCCAGCACTAAGGCAAGTAGCTAGAATGTCAGCCAGATAGGCATTGAGATTTACCACGAAACAGTTCATACATAAACTGATTATACAGGACTGGATTGCTCAAGTGGTACATTTCCATCGGTCGTTATTTGCTTGCGGAAATGCGGAGAACCTCGATGTCCGATGGTCGTTTCAATAGGTTGCACTGGGAGATGCCTAGGTTGCATTTTCTCAACGGTGAGCATAATCAAAAATGGGCCAACGCCAAACTTGCATTTATCAAAAATAAGCAAATACGTTTCCGGATAAGCGTTTGGTTAAGGCGATTGATCGGTAAGGTTGTGATAAGCGTGCCAAGTCTTCGGTGCTATGCAACGTGGATGTCGGATAAACTAGTTATAGTTGCTCGTATTGCTTCCGACGGGTGTTTGATTTTTTTGCAATTCCCAAAAGGGATGAACCAGATGAACAAGAGATGCTCATCCCCCGGATCCAATGTCGGACTCCAAGAAAAATCAGGACAAAAAAGGGAAATTTGTCTTCTCCATAGCGTATATCTGAGTCTGCTAAACTATGTCGTATTATTATTTTCCTTGACCCGCGTCATGTCGCATCTTTTTGTGGTTACGAAGTTTATCGTCTCGATGGGAGCCGTCCCAAAAGGGGAGTGGATCGACAAGAGGTTGTCTGGGTTTTTCACCAATTAGGATACTATCAAAGATGACAGTGTGACATTGGAAGATAAGCACTTAGAAACCGCGAATAACAAACATTGATTGCTAGATTATTCGCTCGTAAAACTGAATTAATATGATTCTTGTGACTATTTGGCAATATAAATTTATGTAATGATCCACAGGCCGCCTGCCCATTTGCCCCTGCCATGAAAACAATTATCTGACGGTTTATGCCAAGGTTACAATCGCGTTGTTCCCACACCATGGCCCCTCACTCCTGATACCTTAAGGTCGTACTTGAGTCGTTCCCAAACCTGTACTATTTAAAGAGGCTCACATCTGCTCTCGGTCACTGGAAATATTCATACTCAACATGGCTGAAGAACATCCAGACATTGCTGCCGTCTCTTCGGCCGAGAAGCCTCGGGAGCTTGCCATTAATAAAGAGATTGAACACTTATACGATGAGGAAACTGAACACAGATGGTATAACTGGAGAGGCACTCTTTTTGGAAAGAAGTTGCTTCCCTATAATGATGCTACTGTTCAGGTTATCATCGTCGCGTTTATATGCTTCATGTGCCCAGGTATGTTCAACGCTTTGAACGGTATTGGCGGTAATGGTCTGCCTCCAACCTATATCAACATAGCTGATAACCAAAATGTTGCACTTTATTCGACCTTCGCGGTGTTTGGCTTCATTGGAGGAACCTTCGTCAATACGTTTGGCTGCAGAGCGGTTTTATCTGTTGCTGGACTTGGTTATTGCATCTATTCCGGTTCCTACTTGTGCTGGAATTTCACGCACAACAATGGATTTGTTATAGCTGCTGGAGCTATTCTTGGTATATGTGCTGGCTGTCTCTGGGCTGGCCAGGGTATGATAATGATGTCCTACGCTACGGAGGAGTACAAGGGAAGATATGTCGCCATCTTCTGGGCCATCTTTAATATGGGTGCTGTAGTTGGAGATCTTATTTCTGTTGGCCAGAACGTACACAATAAGGAAACACAAGCAGGAGTTTCCAATGGAACGTATGCTGCTTTTATTGCTCTCATGTTTGTTGGAGCAGTTTTGGGACTGTTTTTGTTGCCTTTCAAGGCTGTTCGCAAATCGGATGGTAGTAAGGTCATCTACAAGAAAAATCCAACCTTTTTTGGCGAGATGTACGCACTTTATAAGGCTATTCGCACTAGTCCTCAAGTTATATTGCTTTTCCCCATGTTTTTTGCTTCAAATTGGTTCTACACATATCATTTCAGTGATTATAATGGTGTCTTGTTTAACGTCCGAACGAGATGTCTGAACTCCGTTCTTTATTATACTGCTCAAATTATAGGCTCTGGAACTTGGGGTCTATTGTTGGACTACCAGTTCGCCTCAAGAAAAATCCGCGCTAGGATATTCCATGTGGCTCTATTCGTTTTAACTATGGTTATTTGGGGTGGTGGTT
Source organism: Casaregolazyma lundiana (assembly GCA_030563415.1). Lineage (NCBI taxonomy): Eukaryota > Fungi > Ascomycota > Dipodascomycetes > Dipodascales > Trichomonascaceae > Casaregolazyma > Casaregolazyma lundiana. The sequence goes on along the minus strand of JAJMJF010000011.1, from coordinate 147,246 downwards.
ATGCTGTGGAGAAAAAGTTCACTCGTGCAAGCATCAAAGCCGATGGAGGACCTAGTTGGGATTGGACCGATGGTGGTTATATTGGACCGATGTTCCTCTATATTTTCTATGGCATGTACGATGCCATCTGGCAGACCTATTGCTACTGGCTAATGGGAGCTTTGTCCAACTCCGCCAGAAAGCTTGCTTACTATGCTGGCTTCTACAAGGGCATTCAATCTGCGGGCAATGCTGTCATTTGGAGAATAGATGCTGTCGGAAAGCCGTACGCATCTGTTTTTGGCTCTACCTGGGGGCTTTTGGCGGCAGGTCTTGTGATTGCGTCTCCAATGGTCTATTACAGTATTGAAGAGCATGCCGATCTCGTTAAGGATTTGGAATTCACTGACAATCCGTCTTCAAAAGATCTGACCGAACCAGATACTACGGATGCTGCAGAAGCTGTTGCAGTAGCATAATTTGTTACCATCTGATGTTCGAAGTTATTCGTTGTGATTTGAGTAGTTAGTATACATAGTTATATGTTTGAGATTATATCAATAGTTTACATGTATATGACATATCGATATCCCTAGACTGTACTGCTAGAGGGACGTGTGCTGGCAACGGAAATCAAGACTCATAGTATTTTGTCTATATTATACTATTTTGCATATATTAACAAGCTCTTAATTTTGATACAGTGCAGTATTGGCCGACAGGTATATAGGAGAATGTTTTCCAGTAGCACGCCGTTCCTTTGAATGCTATTGTCCCTAAAGGCTAACCATACGGATTAATACCGCTGACAACCATGCATTATTCCTTCTTTCACCAACGTCGCTCTTCTTTAAACATTTCCTTTCCATGCTTTTGTGACAAACGAACAATCTCGAGCGTCTTGATCATTTGGATCAGCCGGAGCTGAAATGCACACATAGTTCTGCTTATCAGGAAGCATGCATTTTAGCTGCGATACTGGAAATGGGCAGGGACAATCTACAGCTTTACTGACGCATTTGAGTGTATCTTTACAGAGAAAACCATCGCAGTCTGAGCGGTCATAGTTCTGCTCGACAAAGTTGGAGTCCTCAGGAATCGGCTGCTGGCCACCACCCTGGCTGCCACCAGCATGCTGCCTGAAAAGATGTTCAAAGATATCTCCGAACTGTGCATATGCGACAGCTGCGAATACAAAAAATGCAAGTAGATGCAAGTTGCGAACCATCGGCTAGTATTGGTGAAGATGGTTTAAAGTGATGACATGGCGGAGAAATCGAGCTTTGAAGTCCTTATGTAATACTCCTTAGGAAGAGGAACAAGTTTTGCAATATAATAATAAAAGCAACGAGAAGAATTGATAGTGATGTACTTTTTTTTGAATATAGCTGAGACGATTGAGTATAGCTCATAATTATATTGTCCAAGAGTTTTGTGCGCGTTATGAGAGATCGACGTAGAAACAAGCTGCGCCGGATGGACTACGAGAATTATCTCTGCTGTAAAAAACAGTGGGCTACAAGATAGTATGGTATATAAAAAAGCCAATGACCTCGTGCCTCATATAGATCATACCTTTATACTGCTGTCTAAAACAAAAATTAATTCCGGCATAAATAATGTGGAAATATCGGCAACGATGGATGGTAGCTAACGGATCATGCAAACTGAGCATCGCGATCAACCAGTTTTGAGCATCTGCGTCCTGGACGGACAGAATAAAGACCACTAAAGGCAAAAAGATTCAAAAATTGAAAGAATAAACGCTAGGATTATACGCTCACACAATATAATCGTGGTTGAAGTAAGTAAACAATGGTCTCGCTTAGCTGTGAATTTCCACTTTCGGTGCTGCCTGCCGCATCAGAAATAACACCTAGATAGTGAATGCTCGTGCATTTTTTTTTTCAGCCCTCATGCATCTCGTCAGCTGTAAATGAGTGTGTATGCAACTGCTTGCAGTTTACAATCAACTTCCACGCCTACCGTTGAGGTGGCTGGCATTGTTGTTTTCCTTAATAGTAAATGGTGATGGCTGGCTCGCAGGCGAACGGCCACAAAAACTGCATAGAACATGACTATGACATAGACAAAGGCACGAAAAGGGAAAGTCTACTCTTTTGTTTTACCTTATTAGGCATGTGCGCCTCGACCAAGGCCCAACCACCCTTAGGCATGGCTGGACAATATATATGCCGGAATATGAACCATCTAGAAACTATTGCTCAAGATATACTTTGAAGAATTATGGACGGTCCTGAAAATGTTTCCTCCTCTTACTGGAGAGTTCCTGACAATAATCAGTATCTCACTGCTGTAGCTACACATGCTACTGATCCGCTCATTGCTGTTGCCAGTGGATCGCAGTTTTCGAATCTTTTCATTTATGGCCTAGAGGATCAAAGCTTCTCGCACCGGGCGGCGCCTCCTGTACTTACACACCACCAGACTATCACCTTAGCCGGGATTCATTCATTGGCGTGGGTGTCTCCAGATCATCTGCTTGGTTCGCAGGGCAATGTGATAGCTTCGGGCCACAATTCAGGTATTGCTCATTTTATTCTTCTTCCTGACTCACAATCTACCGATGCTCCGGCCGAAATAATCAGACGATATAATCACACGCGGCATCTAAACTCTTCAGGAAAGTCAACTCGTATCAAGCATTTACAGTTGGCTGCTGATGCGTGGACTTCGGCTCCGCAATCGTCTCTGATAACATTGTGTTCTGAGAACCTATTTATGTGGGATCCATCGAGATCAGACGAGCCAATTCTACGGAAAAAGTGCCGCGGGTCGACCTGTTTTCATGCATCTGAGTTGCGTAATGCAGTCGCCGGTGTAGGAAGCTCGAAAGGAATATCCATTAGAGATGTGAGATCTCCATCAAGCGGAGGCCTTTCACCTCCAGAAGGAAATGACTCTGCGGTATCAGCAGTTCAATGGTCACCAACGGACGAAAATGTTGTTGCTGCCGTTTACGACAACGCAGTGATAAAAGTATGGGATATCAGAAACCACAAGCCAGCGAATGTCTTTGATGGCCATACGGACAAGATAAACAGCATAAAGTGGGACCATATGCCCGGAGCTAAAAGGTCGGATTTTATTTCTTCATCTTCTGATGATGGTACAATCAGGGTGTGGAGAACTGGAGGACAGTCGAAAGGTGAGAGCGACTTCGTGATTCGGGAAGAGCCAACGTCTACTGATAAATCTCTCGAATGGATACAAAGCAAACCTTGGAAGCTTTACAAACAGAAGCTTTCGAAATACGCCAATGAACCTGCAGTAAGTTATGATTACTTTGTGGATCGAAGTCAGTCAGTAGGAGGTTCGACGATATTTTCTCCGACGAAGAAGTATCTTAAGCTGGCCGCCATTACCCCACCCGGTTCCCTGTTATCGTCATTGATATCCGTTGATTCTGAAGGATACTTTGGCCTCCACAGTAAAGAAGTATTCTCGTTCGAAACATCGTCTGATAGCTCTGACTTGCATTCATCTGAAGATGACTTTTCAATCATTTCCTCTGATTGTGATTCACCATTGTCCTCTCGGCACACTAGTAGAGAAGAGTCGACATTGAAGTTTTCCATATGATATCGATATATATTATTAGATATATACTTAGTGGTCTAAGAATTATGCATGTATTTATAGCCACTTGAGCAAATTGATCTTCTCTTTTAGCCCTTTGCAAGAGTCTCGTACTTAGCTGTGGTGTCTTCGTATTTCTTCTGGAACAGCTCATTCTTGTTCTTAGCCATGTACTTCAGAAATGCTTCCAAGTGCTCTCGAAGTACGGTAACGCTTTGAGAGTCCATATTCGTCTGAGCGATAAGACCAGGCAAGCTGATGAAAAGTCGAAGTAAATGCTCAGCTCCGTATAGATTACTCATGGCTTCGTCCGGATACTCGCGGCGAATGTTCAGATACTGCTGCCGCTCAAATCTATACAACAAAATATTCCCCAGCGACTTGTCAAAGTACAATTTGATCCCTGAGAGTACTTCATCAAAAATGTCTTCCTCAGGCGAGCCTGGTTTTCGGGAACCGGAGGTGGCATCTCGGTACTTGCGGAGAATATCCACCACGTTGGGCTTTCGAGGCAGAGTAACCAGCTGATGGTTCTTCGTAACATATTCCCAGTCATCTACCAGCAATCCTTTGAGAACTTCAGGTACAGCTAGAGATATTTCTGCTCGATTAGCGTATTCTTCGTATGATTCCAAGTCATCCAAAGCAGACGATACACCGGGCACCGCCCCATTACGACCGCCTCTTTTATGAGAGGCCTTGGAATGATCATCACGGCTAGGAGAAGACCGCGAGTCGGGGTCATCGGTCTTTTTCTTGCCGGATTGCGTTGCCAAAGCTGCCTGTCGCAGCTCTTTCTGGGTCCGAATATTCTCCTCGTTCCACGCCAGCACCCGGTCATCACGTATCCACTCATCCCACGTAGATTTCCATCCTTTGTAATGAACAAAATACGCGATATCTTTCGCTAGGTCTTCCGGAATCTCCTCGACATCCTTGGACTCCACTTCGGCACCGTCACCAGCAGCCCCCTTGGTGGAAATCGCCTTTACCTCAGGATCATATGATTTCAGAATCTTAGCCTCGTATAGTAACGGCCCGTGGAACGCCAGGCACCTTGAACCAACTAGTAGTTTTGGCATGATTTGTGTTACTTTTTTGCTAAAGCTGTCAACGAAGAAGAAATTGTGAGGCTTGCAAAATCACAAGTTTGGCCCCAAAAACCATCTTCAAATCCACCAGCGCAACTTGCAATGCCGACTGTAATTGTTATAGGCGGCGGTTTAGTAGGCTGTTTAGCAGCCCTGGCATTTGCCAAAGACGGGTTTGATGTCCAATTATATGAGGCTCGGCCGGATGCCAGGTCGCAGGGTGAGATAGCTTTGGCCAACTCCAGATCTATTAATCTGGCCATATCTGCACGCGGGATCTCAGCTCTGGAATCAATTGATCCTGCTGCCGCTGAACGAGTTCTTAGCCAAGTCATTCCGTGTTACGGAAGAATGGTTCATGATTTGAATGGAAACCAAGTTTCTCAGAACTACGGCCTTCATGGAGAAGCCATTAACAGCATTAACAGGGCCCTTTTAAACAGATGCCTGCTAGACGAAATAGACAAGGCTGAAAATATTCAATTTTTCCCTGAGCATAAATTACTTCGTTTGGATCTGCTGCAGGCTCGACCGGTAGCTACGTTTCAACGAGGTGATGACCCTGTACATGCTGCTGCTGATCATATCATCGGAGCAGATGGTGCTTATTCTCGTACAAGAGAACAATTGCAAAGAGTGGTTCCGATGAACTATCAACAGACTTATATAGATCATTGCTACTTGGAGTTGGTGATTCCTGCTGGCCCGAATGACTCTTTTTCTATTGATCCGAACCATCTTCATATTTGGCCCAGGCACGAGTACATGCTGATAGCTTTGGCCAATATGGACAAATCGTTCACTGTCACGCTTTTTGCACCAAGGCGTTTATTTGAAAGCCTTGAGGGTGACAATGACGGTATATTAACCTTTTTTAAAGCCAACTTCCCGGACGCTCTGGCCTTGATATCTGAGCAAAAGGTCTTAGACAGCTTCAATGGGTATCCAAAAGGCAGCTTGATGACAGTGAAATGCTCCCCATATCATTACAAGGGCAAGACGATAATTATTGGAGACGCTGCGCATTCTACGGTTCCCTTTTATGGGCAGGGTATGAACTGCGGATTTGAAGACGTTCGAGTTCTACGGCAGATACTACAGCTGAACAAGTTTGACTTTGAAAGGGCTTTTTCCACATATACTGAATCAAGGCATAATGATCTGACTGCAATTATCGATCTATCTATGCAAAATTATCTTGAAATGAGACACCATGTTGTTACAACAAGTTATTTGATTCGAAAACGAGTCGACGGCTGGCTCTCCAATCTTCTCGGTGATTATTGGCTTCCATTATATACCATGGTGTCTTTTAGACCCGATATTCCATATTCGCAAGCAGTTGCCAAAGAGAAGAGACAAGCTAATACTCTGATGTTCGGACAAGCGATAACCGCGTCAGTGGGTTTCGTAGCATTGGCATGCTTTGCTTGGAAGAAATTTGCTGACAGATAAGCGATGGAGTTTATAATAACTGTTAGGTGTCAAGAGAGAAGTCAGGCGCGATATGGAAAACGTCGACAATCCCAGCAGCCTCCATGTGCCCGTTGCCGACGTCAGAATGGAGAGTGCATTCTTGGTGCGTCGTTCTGAGCTGGAAGTGCCGGTATTCTGTCTGAAAACAAAAAGACACGTATAGGAGAAGAGAATCGGCATACCGTTCCGGGAATTGACAGGAGCATTTTTTCGTGGCAGCACCAGAGAGCTGCACATGCCTAGGCATTTCTCATTCAACTAATAATATACGTCAAGCAACAGCACACCTGAGGAAAAAAAAACTTCTTCTGGTTCAATAGAATATCGACCGATTATACTTCAACCTGCTTGTTTTCTTCTGCATAAGCAGCGTCCTCAACATGCTCAGAATCTCCTTTGCTGTCTCGTTCAGTTTGGATAGTGACAAGAGATCGTTCCCTAAACTCTGGCCCCAAAAAGGTGACTATCAGCGCGTAGCCGAAACAGCAACCCGTAAATATAGCCATCACTTTTGCGTAATTATAAACCCCTTCTTTTCCAGGAATAGGGAAACGCTTTCCAATAGTGGTTTCAATGGTGGCAGAAGCCGATGACGTCAAGTTACCAAGCTGATACGAGACCCCGACCAAAAAGGATCTAAAACGAGGGGGTGAAAGCTCTGACAAATAGATGGGAACAACTCCCATCGCACCCATGACGAAAAACTGCAAGAAAAAGGCTGCAGCATTGATTCCTGTGTTTCGCACAAATGCCCACGGGTAAATCATAGCCCCACCAAGAACAAATGAGATCATAAGAGTCAGTCGCCGGCCCAAAAATTGAGACAAATGTCCCATGATAATGCCACCGCATATTGCACCAATATTCGCGAGACTATTGGTAACTGTGGCAGCGTCATCGCTCATTCCAATCTGAACTTTCAACAAGACCGTGAAGTTATCCTGAGAACCATGAGACATAAAATTCACTCCACTCATAAAAAAGATAAGGAATATAAAAATTAGCCAATATTCTTTCAAAGCTTCTTTTCCTTGCTTGTAAAAAGTTCGTCCTCCAACATGCTCACGATCGAGCTGCTGCTCTAATTTGCAAGCGTCCGTTTCAGGAAGCAACAGTCGATAGATGATGAGTAGAACAGGAGGTCCAGCTCCGAACCAGAATAATGCTCTCCAGCCGTAAGGACTTGTATCAGCAATAGCACGGGTGAACACAACACATAGCAGATAGCCAAAAGCATAGCCCTGCTGAACGAAACCAGAAATAATCCCACGAGCTTCGACAGGACAATCATCCAAAGCAGTGGCAGCACAGTTTCCGTACAATGCACCCATAGCAATTCCATAGATGGCTCTGATCCCGAGAAGTTGCTTATACGTATGCACGAAGCCAGTGCCTAATTCGAGCACAACAAACAGAACTAGGTTGATGATAAAAGGCCACTTTCGACCATATCTATCACCCGCTATTCCAAAAATAGCTGCCCCGACAGGTCTCAGCATGAGCACTAGAGTAATACCCCAGGTTACCTGGGTGATTGAGACATTGAGACTAGGAGCTATATTAGCGGCCACCAGGGACACACTGAAGAAGTCAAAAGCGTCCCAGGCCCAGCCAAGAAACGAGACTATAATGAAATGCCATGTTTTTGCATTGATTTGCCGTAATTGCGGAAAGGGGTTTACGAGGTGTCTGGTCTCCGAAAACGGGGGAGGTTTGAGCGTCGGCAGCCGTCGAGCTAAGTACCGGGCTATTGCAGACGGCCGAAGATCTGGCTTCACGTCAATGCACACTTCCTCATCGTGAGCGTCTGACATGATTTACAGGTGGTGGGAAAAAGAAGATCCTGCGGAAAAACTTGAAGATATATATTTCCCTAAACGGACGCCCTTGCCCCCATCAGCCCGCCGCACCGCATGTGCGGGGTAAAATTTTCGGCGAGATTCCGAAATCAAAGAGATCCCGCCAGAAAAAAATAAATAATAATTGAGAATACTCTATTTTCTTTGGAAACTACTTTTTTTTTACTCTCTACAAAGTTGAATAATGGCGGAGAAAGTTGATGTCATTAAGAGGCTTACCTCTGTGACAACGTAAGTTCAAGAACCGTTTAACCAATAACTACTGCTAACTATAGGTGCGATCTTTCTGATGCTCTCTTAAAGCTCAAGATCAAATATGGAGGCTATATTGATGGGATTCAAATGTTTTCTCCTACGTATATGCATGGGAGCACAATTGTCGCAGGACAAGCCTACACCGTCAAGTATGTCAGGCTAAGCGAAACTGATGCTTCTAAGCCGAAAGGGCATTATGTATGTTGACGATATTTGCTAAACCAGAGCTGTCTGGAATTGAAGCTAACTTGTGTAGATTGACAGCATACCGGAGGGGGCAGTAGTATTCATCTCTTCTCCACAGAACACTATTAATGCTGTTTATGGCGGTCTTATGAGCAACCGGGCAAAGTATCAGAAAGCATCAGCTACCGTAGTTGACGGCAAAATTAGAGATTTGCAGGAACACAGAAACCTGAAGTACCCAGTATTTGCAAAAAGCGTTGGTACAACTGCTCCATACGAAACCGTTAAAGTTAGTGAAATTAACGTTCCCGTATCAGTCCAAAGTCCTGATCAGGATTTGACAATTTATCCTGGTGATTATATTGTTGGTGACCTCAACGGAGTTATCTGTGTTCCAAGCCGCATTGTAGAGCAGGTTCTAACGCTGGTTGAAGAATTGACTGAGGACGACGAAAAGGCTCTTCAAGATATCAAACAAGGTATGCCATTCGCAGAAGCAGCAAAAAAACATCGTAGACATTAAATAAATTTCAACTTTTATATTAGACTAAAATCTATTTTTGTTCTGTCACACAAGCTGACTTTTAACCTCCTTACCGGCAAGGAAGTCTAATAAGAAGGCAGCAGCGGTTTTGCCGCTATTAATCTGGTTATCCATAGTCGAGGCACCAACATGAGGTGTGATGATAACGTTTTCGTTTTGGAGTAATTCTTCGCAAGTAGACAAAGTTGGAGGTTCTATGGCTGTGGCGTCAAGAGCAGCACCATAAATAGAGTCACTCTTAAGCGCTTTGGCCAAAGCAACCTCATCAACAATACCGCCTCTAGAGCAGTTGATGATAATTGCATTTTGTTTCATAGACATGAAAGCCTTTTCACCTATCAAGTTCTTGGTGGAGTCCAACAGAGGAACGTGAAGAGTAATGACATCAGCACTTTGTAGAAGCTCATTCAAGTCTTCAATGCGCTTGTGAGGAATAGAATTCCAGGAATTCGAATTGTGAAAAGGATCGTAAGCTAAAACCTCTGCTTGCATGGCGCCGATCCACTTTTTAGCCACCTCGTGGCCAATGTTACCCATGCCAATGATTCCAACTTTTTTTTTAAATAGCGATTGTGCGAGCATCTTGCTTCTGACAGTTTTTTCGCCTCTGCGAATCTTACGGTCAAATTCCCCCAATCTTCGAGCAATAGACAAAGCTAACGCAAGGGTCAGTTCGGCTACGGCTTCACTGTTCAAAGCTGGAGTATTGCATACGGCAATAGAGTATTTCTTTGCAGCGACTAAATCGATATTGTCAACACCAACTCCTTGTTTTACAATAACTTTCAGATTCTTAGCTTGAGACAAGCTTTTTTCGGTAATTTGGGAATCAGATCTAACGAGCAAACCATCGGCGATCCGTGGCCAGTTGAGACGGTTTGGATCATCGGGCAAGACCACATCAAACTCGTCTTGAGACTGAAGAAATTCAATGGCTGCTCTATGGTATGGATCAAGAACAACAATAGTTCCTTTTGGCATTGTTTATCAAATTTGCGTATATTCGCAAGAGGTTGCTGGTATTACTTATAAAACAAGGGTAGTTCGGAATTTGACCGATTTTTAAGCCACAAGAACCTTGGGCATAGAGGTATTTATTGGACCTACGGGAGGGTATTTATCGGACACTGATCAAACATGACTAAATCAGACCTACTTCCTAATGGATCATGGGACAGCCATGTACATATAGTTGATGAAGAAAACTATCCGTTCCCTCCAGATGCTCCATACCGCCCCAAGACGGCTCGGCTTGAAGATCTTATGAAATTCGAATCAAGTATTGGAGCTGAACATTTCTGCTTGATAGCAATGTCAGTATACAATAATGACAATTCTATTCTGCTAGATGCCTTGAAGAAAATGAATGGCAAAGGTCGTGCTGTTATTGCTATCGATCCGAATCAAGTGGATCCATATGAACTTCAGCAAATGCACAATCTCGGCGTCAGAGGTATTAGATTCAACCTAAAAAGCACAGAATCGACATTGTCTAAAGAGGAAATAACTAGCAGAATGCATAAGTGTGCCGCTATTGCCAAGGTACACAATTGGGTTTTGCAGGTCTATCTCTCCTTGGACCAAATTGAAATGGTCGCTGACGAGATTCCACAATTTGGAGTAACGGTAGTAATAGACCATATTGGCATGCCATCGGAAAATGGTGTTGCTGCTTTGAACCAGCCTGGGGCCAACAAACTATTAGAACTACTGCGTGCAGGCCATGTCTGGGTCAAGCTTAGCGGTCTGTACAGGTTAACTAAGGTTACTGAGTTGGATCAATTTGTCAAAGCTCTGGTCGAAAATGGGCCTGATCGACTTGTTTATGCAAGCGATTGGCCACATACCGGTGGAGTTGCGATGAATCCAAACGGAGATAGAAGAGCCGTCCAAGATTATAGAGAAGTCGATGATATAGGATTTATTCAATATGTATTGTCTCTCGGTGACGATAATATTGCACAGAAGCTTTTTGTCGATAATCCTCGACGTCTGTGGCAGTATTCCGATTAATCACCGCGGTGCACTTAACAACACACATATAATGTTTTACACAGTCATAAATTGTTCCGGCATTCGCTCACCGAATACACGCCCGTGAAGCTCCCGAAGCCCTTCTTCTGTGCCAAATTCTCTTTCCTCTAGGAAAAAGTGCTATTCCGCATCTTGCGCATCGAAACCCAAATCAGTCGCTGTATTAAACGTCACTTAGCGAGAATGCAGCTACATGTATCTGCCGATTTATATTAGACAATCAACATAGATGCGCAAATCATTCTATTCAAATCAATGTATTTGACATGCTCATTAATATGCTTGTACTAATCATTGGCTTGCATTCTATCTGTAAATTAATGTACTTGCATTGCAAAACATTTTCCGTATTACGATTCTGTGTGCCAAGATAAAGCCAAACTTAATTGTCTCGTTTGTAACAAATGCACCATTTCTCCCGTATTTTTTGCACTAAGACATCAGAATGAGCTTTAAACTCCAGCTCCATTCCAGCACTTGATGCCCTCACTGGCCCCAATCCGAGATAAAACCTGCACATGCGACATTTGACAAATGAGCCCACGTTAAAACTTACCACGCATGTTGAGATTTCCGATAGTGGGGCTGGCTTGGTTGTAGAATATTAAGTGACGAAATAGAACGGAATTCGGAATTTGACCGACGGAACACCCATACTAACTAAAAATTAGTATGGCACCTTCAACGACTAAGCCCAAATCGAGAAAGAGAGCCCCATATGTAGTTACGTGCTCCCATTGTCGAGCTAAAAAGGTATGTTGCCGAAATTATCAATCTGTTCTATTGTAGCTAACTTCACAGATCAAATGCGATGGAAGACAGCCGAAGTGCAGTTATTGTTCCGGCCATAATTACCAATGCTCTTTTGACAAGCCTCCTCCGATGAATCAGATCTTGATCATGGTTCGAAGACTACAGGAACTGGAAGACAGATTGGACGGGATTGCAAAAACTAATGCATCTGAACCTACCGAGCGACTCTCAACTGAAATATCCAACCCGGTCTCGGATATCAGTGTAGACAGGCATGGTAATGTAGGTGATAAACCGAAGGTATTAAAAACGTAAAGCTGTTAACCCGTTCTAGATAGGATTTTTTGGCGCAACATCGTCCGTGCGAGAAATCGCTGTAGATGAACAAACTGCAGGGAACCAAACGTGGCCGACTATTCCCACTGATAATATTCTTTCGTCAAGCGCCTACTATGACATTGAGGCATTGGCAATAAATGCAGCTTCTCTAATGTCAGATATGAGAAAAGAAATTGTCGAGGAGCTTTTGAAGACCCACTGGGCTTGGATACACCCGCTTTTTATGTTTGTTCATCGTCAAAGCTTCATAAGTAAGTAAAATACCGTCACTTTACAGGATACCCTAACTATTTCTCCTATTAGAAGCTCTTACTTGCGGTGACCACAAGTATGTTTCTGAGTTCCTTGTCACGGTCTTATTAGCACATGCGACCAGGTTTACCAATGTTACCCTAAGACCGGCCCTAATCAATCAAGCAAGGCTTTTATTGCAGAAAGAGGTTTCAACTGAAAGCTCCATTCCCCGCATACAGGGTATGCTTCAATTGTCTGCATTAGAATTTGGTATGGGAAACACGTCTCAAGCCTGGCTATACAGCGGAATGGCCTTCAGACTAGCCTTCGACTTGGGGTTACATGTAGTTGCCCAGAATGTCAAGCTGCTGAATGATCAATACAGCTCTGAAGATGCCCGTGTTCGCAAACAGCTATTCTGGAGTTGCTATCTATGGGACAAGTATGTATTTACCAAAGCCGTTGAAAGAGAAACCTAACATCCAGAGCAATGAGTCTCTATTTAGGTAGAATACCTATGTTGAGAGAATCCCCTCCTCTAGAAGACTATGATTTGACATGTAAGTGAGCCATTGTTGAGTTAGAAATCATTGGCTAATAATAAGGTAACGACTGGACCGAGAACGAAGAATGGCAGCCCTATTATCCGGGTCATGATAACATGACGGATATTTATTCGCAGAAATCTAGGGTCAAGTCCTGTTTTCGAGGCTTTTGCCAGCTTTCGGTCATCATCTGTAATATCATGATGAACTTGTACAACAGGTATTGCCGAACAGACATCGATTTTTTTCTATCTGACGCCAAAGAAAAGCTTCTCAACTGGAGGTCTCAACAGCAACAGCATAATCTCTGGATTGAATCTGATGAGCTCCCCCGCATTTGTCCTCCCCCACACATTCTAAATATAAAGTAAGTGCTACGAACCTGGGGTCAAGCTCTTTATCTCTAACAAAAGCTTGCTTTATCATACTACTATCATATTATTATATCGGCCGTTTAGGAGTACCGCATCGTGCAGAGAGGCCTGCAAACAAGCAAGCAGCGCGGTCAAAAAACTACTTCAGCTACTGGAAAATTCTTACGGATTTCTAAGGCTAACATATCTAATGTGTTACTGCATATATATATCTGCTACCGTTGCAATTGATGAAAAAAAGGAGGGCCGGGTTAATAATGACTTGGACATTTTTTTGAAGGCTCTCAAAATGGCACGCTCAACGTGTCCAGGCATTCAGAGAAGTATAGATATCATCGAGAACCAGCTGAAAAGCTACGAGACAGATAACGAAATATACGACGACAAAATGCCTGCATTTCCCATTCATGAGGGCATATCTGGCACTGCTAATGATGAGAATCTGTTGGAGTCCTTTTATGCGGCCGGCCTTGACGCATTCCCGGCTCTCGACGTTGGTATAGCTCCTGACACAGCCATATTTTACCAAGATTATCAGGTATCATGATTCACAGAGAAGAAAAAAAGTAATATTATTGCTGTTAACATTCAATGCTTACTTTTGTTCAATATGTTCCGTCTCGGATTTCATTTTTCCGATTTTCTCAATGTCACCACCAGTAAGGGTACCTTGAACTGGGAGTCTCTTCTCGATCCAAACAGGTTCAAATATGGAGTTAGCTTGAATGAAAATATCGTCGATCTCCTCCAGAGTTCTTCCCTTAGTTTCAGGATAGAAAAAGAATACCATAACGGCGGTAGCAAACGTGCAGGCAGCATAAACAAGATAGTATTTCCATCCAATTGAATCGAAAGCGTGAGGTGAAACTTCGGCCACAAAGAAATTAAATAGCTTTTGGAGGCAAACAGCGATAGCAGAGACCTTTGCTCGAATTTTAAGAGGAACAATTTCAGCTGTATACATCAAAGGTACAAGAAAAAGACCAACAGGATAGGCAAAAAGAGCAAAGAAATAAAACAAAATAGAAGCCTTTGCAGCACTAGGGTTATCAAGATCAGAACTTAAGCCCGCCAAGCAGCTATGAGCCAGGCACATAATCAAGTTACAGCTGATGAACAGCGGTCGCCGACCAAACCTGTCAACTAAAAAGATGGAAGACCCTGCACAGAGCATTTGCCAGATTTGCAAACATCCGCTGATAATTCTAGCAGTTGTACCAGAATAATGCAATTGTCCTTCAAAAATAGACGTGGAGTAAAAAGTAATGACACTTATGCCACACATTTGTTGCATGATCTGCAAGAGAACACCCATTATTGTTCGATGCAGATGACGATTCTCATTTAGAGAAAATACTGAATCGCCTCCAGTATCTTCAATTAATGCCTGCTGGATGACGGCCACTTCAGTTTGAACTATATCTGAACTGACCGGCAATCCCTCCAACCTTGCAATGACCCTTGCAGCTTCGTCAAGATTATTGTGCTTGATCAAAAGCCGAGGGGATTCGGGTACTATACGCATGAACGGTAAAATCATCAGGGGAAATATAGCTTGAAGAGCAATAGGAAAACGCCAGTTCACAGAATTATTCTTGACATAATAGAGACCAAACTCTAGCCAAGATGCAATGACGATGCCGATGATAGCAAAAAAGCCCGATAGAAGAACCAATGCACCTCTATTCTTGGCCCTCGTGCATTCTGAAACCCACATCGGCACTGTAGCGACAAATCCACCAACACCTATGCCAGCAATAACTCTTGACACAATAAGCTGGGCCAAAGAAAAAGATGCTGCTTGGATGATGGTACCTAAAATAACGATAATGCCCATAATGATAATGATCATCTTCCTACCGAGTCTGTCGCCGACCCAAAAACATGCTAACGCACCAAAGGCACTACCAACTTCATATACACCTACAGCAGTGCCTTGAACATTTGAATTATGCGCTTTTTCAGCTCCGGTAGTATTTACTACATCTGTTTCAGGAAAGACTTTTAAAAATGTATCAAGTGTAAGCAGACCATTAGTCACGGCTTGATCGTATCCGTGAAGTGCGAATGAAAAGGCTCCGATGACTGCAATCAAATTACACAGAGCTTTCCCTTGAACTTTCTCAAGCATAGTCTCCAAAATAAAATAATACCAATAATGATTTCTTCGGTACTTTCGACATCATTTCTCTCATGGATAGCGACGTTTATATACAATAGACAGTCGTCGTAAAGATTCCCCACCTTGTTCGGAAACTGACCGAAGAGGTCTGGGGTAACGTAGATCCCGCGAACCGCTAGAGTTTTCTTTATTAAGGTATGCAAACCAAAAAAAAAAAAAAAAAGAAAGCAAAGCGACATAGAGCCTCAAAGAAGGTTTACAGCAACATTTCCTGGAATATTTCTCATCAGTCTTCCAAGACGGTATTTACTGTCGTAGTGCTCGATCCGCCAGCTCAGTCTTCAACTACTGTGCAACGTCCATGCTTCATATTGCCAGCTAACTAGAAAAGCTGTATACGTAAACTATTCCCAGCCATCTTGTATTAGAGCAAGTGATGACTGTGTCCTAGCACTCGCATACTTGTGTGGAAGCTTTGCCGAGAAGTCGGAGACAGCGCAGGAGTTATTGCGGTCAATACTTTATTTATATATATATACCGTCTCGGGCAGTAATTTAAAATATATATTCAATAGAAATCACGTCCTTTTAATACAGTGTTCAGTTGAAGTCAATTGATGGCAGTGGACTGCCTACTCCATACCACGTCAGTAATACCGAAAGTCCTACCGTATCAAGCAGACTGACAGCAATCTTAGCCAAAAGCAAATCAAGCGAGCTCGACTTTTGAATCACATCATTTATGAGTGTCGGAAGGCTTGTAATAGCAAATACCAATCCTCCAACATAAGCGGATGCCTTGTATGACACAGTTGCGGTCAATTTAAGTAGTGCTGCAGTTGCATAGGTCTGGACTCCTGACGACACCAGCGACGAACTCCACACAGCAGCAGCGCTTTGCACCTCTTTTGAGCTGAAAACATCCCGCTTATTCTGCAAATCTCTAGCCTGGTTTAAAGCGGTTCCGAATACCGGTCGAGTCAGTAAAAAGCTCACGGCGTGGGCATAGCCGGTTCCGAGAGCAATGGAAGCTGGGGTAACAGTGGGGAAGTAGTCGAATTGCGTGTTAGCCATTGTTGAAAATTGTTCAGAAAATAACAAAGCCTATTTAATAGAGTAGCAGACGGAAACCATATGCCCTATATACCTCTATGAATTTATATTGCTTTTGCCTTTGTTCTCCGTACATGTGACAAATGACGAAATTGGCCCACCATGTGACCAAGTTGTTGTTGAATTTCAACCCCATGCCGAGCCGAAGTAGCAATACAAATTCCAAATTAGGCGCCCAAATATGTTTGGAAACCCTCGGAAGGAGAGGAGCCCAACTAGCTGGAAAGGGGTAAAATAGGTACTGATGCTTGCTGAAGAATCTGTCCCCGGAAGCAACCTATCCCAAAGCAATTTCCAAAAACATGTGCCTAACTAGGCATCCGCCTCTTTTATTTTAAGTTCGATTTCCAGCTCGTCGAGTTGTTTTTTAGCTTGTAGTAACACAGTGATACTTTGTAAAAGACTTTCCATTTTTGAACACACTTTTGCTGTTGGCATTACTGGCCTTGCTGGTAACTCGAGTTCTTCCAAAATAGCATTCACCTTGGCCTGAATCGCTGGCTTGAATGAGGTAATTTTTGACGATCGCATGTGAATCCCTGACGTTAATTTATCATGATATGACAACCCAAAAGCTGCCTCTTCTTTTGGAGAAAGCTTTCTCTGCACCAGTGCTTGTACTGCAGCCGCTCCTGTAAGAGGTTTATTGCTTGCAGAACTTCTGTCTTTGAGAGCTTGCTGAGATCCAGATGCGCTGCTACTTCGCGAAGTCTCCGATCGGACTGAAGGTGATGCTAAGGATGGCGACAGGCCGGCATGGTTCCTTTTTCTGACCTTGTCCGAGGTGAGCAAGGTATTTGTAAGGTTCGCCAGACCCTGACTCGTTTGATACTGGCTGATATGGCCCGTAGGTTGCGGGGTATCCAATAATCGAAGTATTTCTTGTCGTTCAATAAGCATTCTCTCCGCTGCCGCTTCGAGTTTCCGCGATTCAATTACCAACGCTTCCTCCTCAGCTATTTCGGCCGGAGACCTGCTCAAGAGCCGTTCCAAATGAGCCTTTCTCTTCAGCTCTCTTTCCTTTGAAAACTGGAATTGATTTGCCATTTCGTCATCTCCTGAAACATGTTGGCCGCGACTCTTCAGGGACTTGTGTATTTCCCTTCGAGTATGATAGTAACGAGCTTTCAAATCCTCTAAAGAACGGCTCTGAACAACTGCACTATTCGATTGTTCTGTATTAGCCATTTCCGTGTCTTTGTCTTCCTCCTCCTTTTGTTCTGTATCTCTATCTGGTTGATAATTGTAGCGGTCATAGATTACGAGCCATCTAAGGTCGTACTTTCTACACATATCATATAAATATTGCGTCTCTTCATAGCTCCAGTTATCATCGACAAGGTGTTGATCATAGTCCTCCTTAGTAAACGTGGGGACACTAATTTTCGTATTATAGACGGCATATGGTGATTCCGAGTTATTCGCATCGTCAACTCGCACCCAGTGATGCAGCACGAGCTTATTATCGTCGCTTTCTTCTCTAGCTCGATTAGTAAATGGAGCCCATTTCCAAGGAACCGCCTTCTGTTTCCAGTTGGGCTTGCTTCGGAACCGATTATCAGTCACGGCCATGGGAGGTGTATTATTGCCGAGCAACGAGTACAGCTCACGCTGCATGCCATCGAGTCTTTTGCTCGCAGCATCGGCTTTGATTTTCTTCGATACTGGCTTGGGGATGTCGGATATCTCCAAGACATCCTTGATATCTGAAGCCGACATGCTTGACTGTGTTCTGATGGAGAAATTTCGTGGGAGTATGAGAAAAGTATGAGAACAAGACGCCAACGACTAGCCAGATTGTAGTGCTATTGTGAATATGTAAATATGTTATATTTCATTAGGATGCGACTCAAGTGCTTTTCTTGAAAAAAAAAAGTAGTTGCGTTTACACTAATTTCCCTTCCTTGTCTGTCTGATCTGAGGTTTTGATCCTATATTCCCTAACACTTTTGTTTACCATCTACTATTCAATGCCAGGCAATTCCACACCGTCTAGTCTTCCTTTGAGAGGACCGGCCAGCATCATCGCCGATTTCTTCGAATATGCTATAGATAGTATTCTTTACCAGCGGGGAATATATCCCGAGGAGGATTTCCAAATGGTGAAAAAGTACGATCTCAATCTCTTAGTACCCAGTAATAGCGAAGTGAGACTATATATTAGGAAAATCATAAGCCAATTGCATAAATGGTTGATAAGAGGCAATATATCAAAGGTCATTTTGGCTATCACTGACATGGATTCGGGCCAGGTGGTTGAAACATGGCAGTTTGACGTTGAGCAAATCGCTGAACCTGGACCATCGTCGTCGTTGCCTCAGGAGAAACCCGTGGATGAAATTCAAAAAGAAATACGAAACATAATACGTCAAATCACTGCGTCTGTGACTTTTCTGCCCGTTCTTGAAGGCAAATACACGTTCAATACGCTAGTTTATGCTGCTGCAGACGCTTTGGTGCCAACCGAATGGGCAGATGCTCAGCCTAGAACTGTCGAGAACCCTGAAGAAGTGCAGCTCAGGTCCTTCTCGACTGATTCTCATAAGGTGAAAACTCTCGTGGCTTATAGTCTGGCGACTCCTTAATCAAAGTAATACACTATTTATTTTGCTTTTTTAATCCTATTCAATAAAATTCACATTCCCGATACTTTTTTGCTTTTTTACAATTCATCGTGATAATAATCATCATCGTCATCATCATCATCACTTTCGAATGGCTGCTGTCCCCCCGCCCCGCCTTGTTGGCCGTAAAGTTTGCTTGTAATGGGATACGTGATTGCCGTGAGCTCCTCCTTCTTCTCTTCGATTTCCTCCTTGGACGCAGTTGCTCCATTTTCTTCAATCCACTCTAAAGTATCCTTAATGGCATCTAACAAGGTTTGCTTGTCATCCTCATCAATGACAGAGGCCAAAGAAGCATCGCCACTGGTGTCTGTAATCTGATTTCTAAGAGAGTGAGCATAGTTTTCGAGACCGTTACGAGCCTCAATCTGCTCTCGTACCTCATTATCTTGCTCAGCATACTTTTCAGCGTCTTCAACCATTCTTTCAATCTCCTCCTTGGACAAACGGCCCTTGTCATTAGTGATAACAATGGAGTTTGACTTTCCAGTTCCTTTGTCCGTCGCACCAACCTTCAGAATACCATTGGCATCCAGTTCAAATGTGACTTCAATCTGAGGAACACCACGGGGGGCAGGAGGAATACCTGTAAGCTCAAATTTTCCTAGGAGATTATTGTCCTTGCACATCGCACGCTCACCCTCATACACCTGGATCAACACAGTAGGCTGATTATCGACAGCTGTAGAGAAGATCTGACTCTTTCTTGTAGGAATAGGAGTATTTCGACCAATCAACTTAGTCATAACACCGCCAGAAGTTTCGATACCCAGAGTCAAAGCGTTTACATCTAGCAAAACAATCTCCTCGACACCTTCCTCGCCAGATAGGACACCAGCCTGAACAGCAGCACCATATGCCACAGCCTCATCGGGGTTGATACCTTTAGATGCCTTCTTGCCATCAAAGAAATCTTCAAGCAAAGATTGAACCTTTGGAATTCGTGTCGAACCACCAACAAGAACAATATCATGGATGTCACTCTTCTTGACACCTGCATCCTTCAAAACCTGCTCAACAGGCTTCATGGTCTTTTTGAACAAATCCATGTTAAGCTCCTCAAATTTGGCCCTGGTCAAAGTCTCTGAAAAGTCGTCGCCGTCATAAAACGATTCAATTTCTATTCGGGTGGACATTTGAGAAGACAATGTTCTCTTGGCCTTTTCAACTTCCCTCTTCAACTTTCCAACAGATTTAGGGCTCTTTGCAACATCTGCACTTTCATGCTTCTTGTTGTATTGCTTGATCAAGTGTCGAACGACTCGGTAATCAAAATCTTCACCACCCAAATGCGTGTCACCAGCGGTAGCCAAGACTTCAAACACACCTCCTTCAATAGACAATAATGATACGTCAAAAGTACCACCACCGAGATCGTAGACAATAATTTGACGTTCGTCATCATTGCGGTCAAGGCCATAGGCAATGGCAGCGGCTGTGGGCTCGTTGACGATTCGCAAAACATTCAGGCCAGCGATTGTACCAGCATCCTTGGTAGCCTGTCTTTGGGCATCATTAAAGTAAGCAGGAACTGTTACAACAGCATGAGTGACCTTTTTACCCAAGTAGTCTTCAGCAATTTCCTTCATTTTGCCAAGGACCATGGCGGAGATCTCCTCAGGAGTAAATGTCTTCTCCTCGCCTTTATATTCAACCTTAACGACTGGTCTTCCGCTCTTGTTTTCAATAGTATAAGGCAAGTTCTTGATATCCTTCTTGACAGAAGGATCATCATACTTTAGACCGATGAGTCGCTTAATGTCAAAGACAGTATTCTCGGTGTTGGCAGCGGCCTGGTTCTTGGCCGCGTCACCAACTAGTCGTTCTTCCTCAGTGAATGCAACGTAAGAGGGCGTGATTCGGTTTCCTTGATCATTGGCAAGAATTTCCACTCTGCCACCCTTCATAACACCGACACATGAATAAGTAGTACCAAGATCGATGCCGATAACTATAACGTTAGTATGGTTTCAAAAATCGAGGCAGGTCACGTGGGGATCGGAAGCCTCAACTCCAAAAATTATCAGATATGCCACGACAGCGATACCGAAGTAGACAAGGGCAAAAAGTTGCCACCGCAGCAAATACAATTTATGCTGGCCAGCGGGATTATTAGATATACTCGTTTCCTCAATGGCCTCTTGCAGTCGCGTTGAAAAACGCTGGGCCGTCTGTTAGATCAACCAATACCGAAAGCATTGATCGTTCAAGGCGACAGCGATCAATCGCACAAGATCCCGGTGGCAAAACCGGCCAAAAGAGTAAAAATGTATACTAACAAACTTCGCAATACTATTCAAAGCAATCCAGATACCCTGTGCAGTCTGGTTATTCCATTGATAACCAAAAGTATTATACTCACCAGTGCCATAGTTGTCCACGTCTGAATCAGCAGCAGTAGCAGTTCCACTTAAAAATGGAATAACCACTAGCAAAATAGCGTATAATACAACGCTCCATGGAGCCATTGCTCTAAAAGTAGGCTTCATTTCTACAAGACTAAATCAACAAATGCAAAGTGTGCCTTCGAGAGAGTGACTGAAACTGCCAAATTAACTATCGTTCAAACTTCGCTTATGCCTCTTAAAAGATATTGAACAGCTTGTACTCTATTCCCGGTAGTATTGCCAAAAAGACTCGTCGAAGACCTTTGGTTGTGTTGTCCACGTTACGTTTACAAGATAAAGTTAAGAAGTTGCAATAACTATTTGTGCCAGCACACCAAAAAAACGTTAAGAAGTGGATGGAAAAAAAAATACCCCACGCTGAAAACTTTAAGTGGATGAGCGTGTCGGCCTAACAATAGATGACATCGCCACAAAGACATTATAATTTTATGCGACATGCCCTTAATATAGCAGAAGAGGCTCTGAAAGTTAACGAGGTCCCTGTTGGATGTGTATTTGTGTGTGATGGCCAGATCATCGCTACTGGCATGAACGACACCAACAGATCACTGTGCGGCCATCGGCATGCCGAGTTTCTCGGAATCGAAGAGATCTTATCTAGATATCCGTCATCGATATTCGAGAATACTGATCTCTACGTGACAGTGGAGCCCTGTGTCATGTGCGCAAGTGCGCTTCGACAGCTCCGCATCCATCGAGTATTCTACGGATGTGCCAACGATCGTTTCGGTGGCTGTGGTTCTGTGTTGGACGTTAATTCGAATCCGAAAGCTCATTATGAGCCGGGGTATTCGGCATATCCGGGGTTTTATAGAGAAGAGGCCATCTTGTTACTTCGAAAGTTCTACACACAGGAGAACGAAAGAGCTCCAAAGCCTCAGACCAAGAAGAACCGTATACTCAAGTTTGATACAGAACCTCTAGATTATACGAAATATGTTTCAAGTGAAGATGAGTTCATTGAAATTTACGGTAAACAACAGTTGCATTTATATAAATCATCTACACATAGTGAGGAGCTAGCCACTAAGAGGCTAAAGACAAGCTAGGTATTCCTGTCGTCACTGTTCAGTCTGGCCCTCCAACGATTTGGATACACCTTCTAACTTATCAATGAGACTTTGATAGAAAGTGATGTTGTATGTGGCCAGGTTGCCCAAAGTCTCTTTCATTTCGCTATGCTTGATGCTGTAGAATATTTTGACTTCATTCAAGGCGAATTCTTCAAATGACTCCGACGTGCGCTGCGAACTAATGACTTCTCGGTCCAGTTCTTCGATCTTGGATTCAAGCTTACTCAATCGCTCTTTACGCGACTGATCATGGTTAACTCCCCGCAAATCTTCAACCTTATTTCTTAGAAAATTAGAGCCACCACCAGCCAAAAGAAGGTCCCGATCGGCCTTTGCCTTGGCCAAGTAATCTGACAATCCTTCATAATCTAACTGCTTTTGTTCGCGCAACTTAATTAATGATTTCAATGATGCCAAGTATGCCTCCATGTCTTTTAATGAGCTAATGTAGTCATTCTCCACTTGCTCTTTCAAAGTGAAGAAATATGACGACATATCCTTTACGCCGTGAGCAAATTCCCCGAGTTCATGCTCCAAACTCGTTTCAAAAGATGCCATTTTGGTCACCTGGCTGCTGAACTCATCTAGATCATTTGCGATATCACCCTGACGTCGAACGACTCGGCCAAAAGTCTTCTCAATTCCTGCCAAATTTTCGTCGAGTTTGTCAGCTTTATCTTTGACTTCAAGAAGCTCCTTGCTAGGATTGTTGACCTTGGCAAATGCATTGAGAAAAGTGTCCGAGAAGCCGTCAAACACAGAAGTTGAGTAAGAATTGCCAGGAGAAGAGCCAGTAGCACCGGAACTAACCGAGAGCCGAGAGCCACCTTTATGCTTTTTGAACGTATTCCAGTCGTCAGATTCCAAAAATGTGTGGAACACCCTAGACTTCTTCAGAAACGGATGCTGGCCGATACGAGTTAAGAATCGGTTCAGACTGGCTGCCCGTTTCAAAGTAAACTCCGACTTGAATCGGTCTCCCTTGAGGTATTCCAACCGCGACTTATCTGGTAAAGGCGGGATTGCACTAGCAAGAAACTCGTTGCATAGACTCTCATATAAATAAACAAAGTCCGAAAATCGGCGTCGGACTCTGGCATGGGGATACACAAAGCTTGGAGAGTTGGTTTCGGTATCAATTGCGTACGATATGTATGCACTTTGCGCATCCTGCTCCTTCTGAGGGTCGCTTATAGTACAATGAAAAAAAACAGCATCGCCAGTTGCTGTTGCTCTTGAAATAGCTTGCGAGGTCTCCTCAGTGGTCGGCTGAGCAGGTGGCGGAGGACCGTTGGACGATTCACCTTCCTGCTCGTCCCACATGGAATCGAACTGTTCATATGACATGACTGATGCTAAATTGCGACTGCTGCGGCCTGCAGATGGTAAGTGTTGTGCAGGACGGTCAAACCAATCAGTGCTGGTTGGAGAGTTGGGGTCTGAATTGAGTTGGATTCATACGGCTGACGGGCACAACTGAGAAAGGGAACAGAAAGGCAGGGATGCAACAGATGCCAATTTAAAGAACTCAGCAGCTAAGTATCGGAAGAAATATATAGGCTACAGTGAATATCCAGTTAGTCTGAAATATGATACGGAAGGGCATAAGACACTGATGCAATATTATACTATAATAACGCTACTATAAGTTTCGTAAGGCCACGTGCTGGTTGTGCAAATTACTGCTTGAGTTGCACTACTTGAGTTTATGTGCACTCCAGCACCTATTTCGTTTACACGGACTCCGTTTACACACTTTTTGTTTACCTCACGTCCCAAACAGCATCACGCCCCAGCCTTGGCACATCGGTTTTGGCGCTTCTTTGCTACATCGTTTGTGCTCAGTTAGGGCACTAGGTTTTATCGACCCAATCAGCTAGGAGCCTTGCGGATGGCCCTCAGCCGCACGCCGTACAGCCCTTGGTGTGAAGAAAAATGTAAAAAAATTATAACCCCGGTTAGAAAACCGCGGCAGTACTTTTCTTCTTATATTTAGCTACTTTGGGAGGCATTTGGAGGCCCTGTTCTATTTACAGTTCTGTTGATCACTTTTGTTGCACGAGATCTCTTTAATTAAAAGGGTAGTTTGAGGCAACCATCGACACTTCCACCCTGAGCACTTAATCGGTATCGGGTCATTTTTTGGAAGCTCTTTTATAGTCTCATTGACCTGGGGCCTTGATCTTGTATATTTTCTGGACTGGAAGAAATCTCTGGAATTCAGGCTTTTGTTTCCTTATCAATGAGCTATGCAGACTCTGTTAACAGTCCGCATGTGTCGATCCCCGATCATCTGAGAGCCAGCCAGCCAGGTACGTATCTGAACACATGTCCAACTTGTTCTTCATGAACCTAACCACGCTAACAATTCAGGCGATGAGGAACAGTTTGTTTCGTCGCTGCGGGATTACACCGCAGGCTTATCTTCAATGGCTCTTGAGGAAGGCATGTCTTTGGATACACCTTCAGTATTATCATCAGCAACCAATTTTCAAAACTCTGTTCCTGAACAGTCTCAGGACTATGCACAGCCTCTTTCTGACGGCAAGAGCCATGAATTACCAGAGCCGATTCACCAGCCAGCTTTGACTTTCGACGACGACCAAGACGTCGAATCGGCCGTCCAGGAACCGGCTGAAGACTCGTCCTTGCTCCACGGCATCTCTAGTATTGCTACGAAGAATCACACTGAACCTCCAGCAGACCCAAAGAGGCCGCATTCATATCATACGTTTGATCGACGCACTCTGAGCGAGGGGTTTGCAGACGAACATGCGGACACTCACAAGCCTCTCAAGTCCATGAGGTCCTTCGTGGCGAAGTACACCGACAAGGACCTGCTTGTCGAAGAAGTCATCAAAAAGCCCATATCTTATCTACCATCAGTAGTTGTTGGCGTGCTACTGAATGTTCTCGACGGTCTATCATACGGAATGATATTGTTCCCCATAGGTGAACCTATTTTTTCTCACCTGGGGCCCGCTGGTCTCTCTATGTTCTACGTTAGTTGCATTGCATCACAGCTTGTATATTCGCTTGGAGGAAGTGCCTTTAAAGCCGGTATTGGATCCGAAATGATCGAAGTTGTACCTTTTTTTCACTCCATGTCATTCAGCATCATTGACAGAATAGGGAAGTCCGATAAGGAAGCCGTCATAGCTACTTCTATTCTTGCATTTGCTTTAAGCTCAGTAATTACGGGCTTGGTCTTTTTTATCTTGGGTTACGGCCGTTTAGGGGCCATCGTCGGTTTCTTCCCTAGGCATATCCTCATTGGCTGTGTCGGCGGTGTAGGCTGGTTTCTTGTCGTTACTGGCATTGAGGTGTCGAGTCGAATGCAAAACTCGCTCGAATATACATTCGAGGTATTCAAGTATTTGTTTCTTGACATCAGTGTTTTCTTGAAATGGTTTACTTCTCTTTTACTGGCTGTTATTCTCATGTTTCTGGAGAGGAATATTCATAATAACTTGCTTTTACCGGTCTATTTTATCTCATTGTTTGCTGTCTTTCATTTTTTTGTTTGGATATTGCCTGGGGTAAGTTTAGCGTCTTTGAGAGATTCGGGATGGGTTTTCCCTGCGGTTGAGTCTAATGAGCCTTGGTGGTACTTCTATACGTTGTACAATTTCAAAAAGGTCAACTATTTAGCTCTTCTTGATACTGTACCTGCCATGTTTGCTTTGACCTTTTTTGGACTTTTACATGTACCAATCAATGTTCCTGCCTTGGCTGTATCAATCGGCGACGATAATATCGATGTCGATAGAGAGCTAATTGCTCATGGCATATCCAACACTCTTTCAGGACTTATGGGCTCTATTCAGAATTACCTCGTGTATACGAATAGTCTCTTGTTTATCAAAAGTGGTGCAAATGCGCGGGTTGCTGGTATAATGCTCGCATTTGCTACCGCTCTGGTTATGGTTGCTGGCCCTGGCATAATAGGATTTATTCCCGTATCGGTTGTTGGTGCCCTAATTTTTCTGCTGGGGTTTGAACTGCTCATAGAAGCGCTGAGGGATCCCTGGGGAAAGGTTAACAAATCGGAATATCTCACGATTGTCGTCATCGTTGTAACTATGGGTGTATGGGATTTTGTTTATGGCATCATTATGGGCATAATACTAGCCTGTATTGTTTTTGTCATCAGTGCTTCGCAAAATTCAATTGTTAGGGCAACATACACTGGCGATATCGCTAGATCTACTGTTCGACGACATGTCACTCAGCAGCAATTTCTCCAACAAGTGGGGAAGCAAATATATGTGATGAAACTCTCTGGATATGTCTTTTTTGGCACTATCATGACTCTTGAGAAACAAGTGCGAGAATTGATGGAGGAGGCAATGTTCAAAAAGACTCCGATTCGCTTTTTGGTACTTGAAATTTCCTTTGTTACCAACATTGATTATTCTGCTGCCCAAGCGTTTACAAGGATGAAGCGACTGCTAGATTCGAGGAAAGTTACTTTGGTTTTGGCAGGTGCATCTGAAAATAGCCCATCCGTAAGAGGACTTAAAGCGGTAAATTTTATCGATGAGACGTGGGACGCTTCGGAGGAGGTGTGCCATAACATTAATGACCGTGTGGATCAGGTAAATCTCTACCCCGATTTGAATACTGCGTTGGAGCACTGTGAGAATGAGTTTCTGGTCAGTTTTTATAGAAAACGAGACAGCATTCAGCACACCCAGCATCGGCCTAGCATCCCTGCGCGATCTCTTGCTCATAATATTGAGCCGCGCAATGCGATGTTTTCTCTATATGGCTCGTCTCCACGAGCTACTGTTCTCAATCAAGCGGTCACTCAGGCTGCCGATAAGGATATTCAGATAGCTTCGAAGTGGCGCCACTTCAAGCCTCCTCTACCAGTGATGATGCAGATATTCCAAAACGTATCGGATAAGAATGAAGACTTTTGGTTCAAGGTAACGCCTTTCTTTAAGAAGATGCAACTTGAAGCTGGAACTGTTCTTTATTATTCAGAGACTGAAGCTACCGGGTTTTATCTCGTGGAATCTGGTATCTTGCGCGCAGACTATGACCTAGCTTACGGTAAGCTTTATGAGAGTATTCTTGCTGGCACTACATGCGGCGAATTGCCGTTCTTCTCTCGGACATCGAGGACGGCAACTGTCAGAGCAGAAAAAAATTCGGTAGTGTGGAAAATGGACGCTGAATCGTGGAAAAATCTTAAGGAGGCTCAGCCTAATGGACCTGAAATGGCGAACGAACTTTTGGAAATTGCACTGAAGTTGACTGTTGAAAGGTTTACCTCTATAACAGCATATATAATGATGAGTGCTGCCGGCTAGTTCTGATATTTAAAAAAATTGTATATCTGTACACAATTAATGATAATTAATTAATATATAATTTAGGGAAAATGACTTAAATGCTAAACGTCGGCAAGTCTGATAGATCATGTAAGCTATCAATTGCTCCGTAAACCTGTTCGGTAGTAACGGGCCCGGGGAACCCAGACTCTAGACGTAGCCAAATGCTAGAGTTTCTATGCAAAATGTATGCGACACAAATTATTATAAATATCAGACTGGTTGTCCGTTTGAAATATCGGAATCGCTTGATACGTCTTCGATCAAAGTGGTCCAGCTCGTTCACCTGGGTCGTCACCGCAGACAGACGCTTCCGATATTCTTCCATTTTCTCCTTCGACAACTTAATATGGAGACTCAATTTGTCTATGACTTCCATATCTTTTTCGATGCCCTCGATCCTTTGTAGCTGGTCGTCGACATCTTTTCTGGACATGCTCGATAGCGATTTGAAGGACTTCACCTCCTCTGACAGCTGAGCACGAAGCTCGGATAGCTGTGATAGTTTCGACGATAGCTGCGATATCTTCTCTTCAACTGTAACTTCACCAGATTTGAGTTTGTTTGAGATCTCATATTGAAGGATGCGTTGCAATTTGACCAGATTCACTGGTAGAGGATCCGATATCCGGATATCATCGTCTCCCTCACCAGAAACCTCGGCTGAGTTGAGTCTTGTAATAGCGGGTGATGACTCGGAAGAAAGTGCAGATAACATGGAGCTATTTCCTATAGAGGGCCGGCCTGATTTCGCCATCAGAGTCTCGGGCGCAGGGGCAGTATTAAGCGAGATTATTGATGCAGTACTGCTAGTATTCTTGCGAGAATGAGATGGCCGTGTCATATTTCGGCTGGTTTGAGTATTCTCGTACTGACTCAAGCCCTGAAAGGATTTATTGGAAACTGATGTTGGTATGGAGAGATGACGGTTGTCCCTGCTGGGCTCCGTCTGGCCATTGCCCTCATGTTGAGGCTGCCTAAATAGGCTTAGAAACATGATGTCAGCATTATCACGAGTCTTCGTCCTGTTTGGCTGTGTATTGTTTGGCCTGTCGTTGTTCATTGTTGTAATGAAACTGGTTTGACGCACGTTGACTTCGCCTAAATTGGGGATGACCTCGTTTCTTTTTCCCTTGTCTCCGTTTATTGCGGACGAGTGTGATTAAACTCCGTAGATGGAGTTAAGCCAATATATAAGGTACATCAGCAAGATATGTTTTCTCAGCTATAGTTCAAAATAATTTGGAATAAATCTGACCATATTGGACAGCATTCTCTTCGACAACAGCACTTCTTTATCAAAAACCTAGCCAAATGTCTATATATACCGCTGCCCCAAAGCCTCCTACCTTGCTAGGATATTACCGTCTACTTTCGCCAACTGCTGGTGTACGTGTGTCTCCGTTATGCCTTGGTGCAATGAACTTTGGCGACGCATGGGAACCTTTCATGGGGAAGTGCGACAAGAAAACCACCTTCGAGATCCTCGATACTTTTTACGAGGCCGGCGGAAACTTCATCGATACTGCTAATAACTATCAATTTGAAGAGTCCGAGACTTGGGTAGGAGAATGGATGGCTTCTAGGAAGAACCGCGACGACATCGTTCTAGCTACGAAGTACACCACTCTGTATCCTGGACCCGACAGACATGTCAAGCACAAGGTGAACTATACTGGGAATAGCAGCAAGAGTTTGAAGCTGTCTGTTGAAGCAAGTTTGAAGAAGTTGCAGACCGATTATATTGATTTGCTATATCTGCATTGGTGGGATTTCACCACCAGCATTCCAGAGATCATGCAATCTCTCAATCATCTGATCGCAAATAGAAAAGTCCTCTATCTTGGAGTTAGCGACACGCCCGCCTGGGTCGTTGTCAAGGCCAATGAATATGCCCGAAATCACGGGTTGGCCCAGTTTTCTGTCTACCAAGGTCGGTGGAGTGTGAGCACGCGGGATTTTGAGCGAGATATTCTTCCAATGTGCGAAGCCGAGGGCATGGGAATCGCTCCTTTCGGTGCACTTGGTAGCGGCCTGTTTAAAACAACGGGCGATCCCTCCAAGGAGGAGGGTCGCAAGATGTCTGCAGGTTCCGAGAAAATCGATGCCATCGTTAAGGTACTAGACAAATTGGCCACCAAGAAGAACACACTGCTTACTAGTATTGCTCTGGCATATGTGAGGCAAAAGGCGCCTTACGTATTTCCTATAGTTGGGGGCCGCAAGGTAGAGCATATTAGGGGGAATATTGAGGCTCTGGCTCTTGAATTGACCCCAGAAGAGATTGAGGAACTTGAAGACGCTATACCATTTGATATTGGCTTTCCGCTGAACGCCTTGTTTACTGGTAAGACGTACCGATCCTACTATTCATATGGGGATGTGAATCTTTTGAATATCGCCGCCCACATTGATGTACCGACTAAAGTGCAGCCTCCCGCGCCACATCGTCACTAGCTTTAACGTGGGAGCTTGTGAAATTTCGTAGATTAAGCGTTTATAGTAAGCAAGGAATGCTAGTTTTCGAGTATATAGTTTTCAGTGGATTGCTGTTTACATGCTTTCGTCGGTCAGGTAATCCAGCAAGTTTGATGTTTTTTTTGGGCGACTGAGAGAGTTCTTGAACTAAGCCGTTCTAATTCATCGTGAGATAACGCCTAGAGGTAACTCTGGTGGCAATATAGCAAATGTCAGATATGAGGTGTGCGTTTTGAGATCGCTCTCTGTTTTGGAGATTGTGGTCCAGTTGAATCGTTCGTCCCCTTCTTTGATGCGAGCCATTCCTTTACCCCACGGATTATATCCTTTGAATCGAGGGGAATTTGGCTCATAGTCATCGGTCTTTTGCTTTTTGATAACTGGTTGAAAGTCTCTATGGTTCTCGGTAGGGTCGAGCTTGGCTTTCTCTTCCTCGATACGGGCATTTCTGATGGCCAATCCATCCGCTCTTCTTTTACGGATATCTCGGAGCCTTTCGACAGCTTCATCCAGATCCTTGACCATTTCTTTATGCACTTCCCAACGTTTCGATTGAACTTCCGCCATTTCGATTTGCTGAAACCCGAGTTCTTTAAGCTGTATAACTGTCTTTGTGACCTGCTCTATGCACGGAGAGAAGCAGCATATTCTTGCAATCCGTGAACGGTCAAGAACCTTTTTCAAATGATCAATAGCTTCCCAAGGACTAGGTAAATCCAGAAATACAGCAGAGCCATCAATGTCTCGCACGCCTTCAACCTCAAAGCCATTTTTACAAACATCCCTATGAGTAAGAGTCACTCTTCCTCCTTCTAGCAGCCCATGCTCACGGAATTCCTCTCTTGCCTCATTACATCTTGATTCATGAAATTCATACGTATAAAGTTTACCTTTACTACCGACACTGCGTGCGAATGCATGGCTAAAGCTTCCCGATCCCGTTCCCGCCTCAATGACAACCGATCCCGGCAAAACCCTCAGGCGTTGAATAATATAACTGGAATCGGGTGTATAAACGATCTGAGTCCTGTGAGGTAGAGATAATGTCCACAACTCGGGAGTTGGCCGTATTATATGGATGAATCCCTGGCCAGTCGAAGATGGAATTTGACTGCCATAAGGTATTCCGATAATGCTAGAGAAAGAGAAGCTGCCAAACCTGCTATTAATACAAGGATTTGGATCTGAAGAAGATATTCTGACAGGTTTTATATGACTTCTGGTAATCCAAGCCAGGACTAGGTCTCCATCTTGGACCGTTGATTTGGAGCTAAAAAAGGTCATGGCTCAAAATTATATGGTAAAAAAAAATTGACAGAACAAATACAATAAAAGTATCTCATGAAATACTTAAACAATGAATAAAATAACAAAACCCCGCTAGCATTTTAAGGAAACTCTACAAAATTCTCCTATGCGTATTCGACACATCGCGACTAGTGCTGGTTCCTACCGGCTGTTCATTGTTCCATGTGAGGTAGCTGTGATCTCCGAGCTTCCTTGGTCGAATGAAATGCTTGAGCATGAACAAAAGCCCCAGGGCAAAACAGATGCCCGCCACTACCAGATACGCAATGCCCAAAAATGGATTCCTGCCTCCAATAACTGTTCTAGTGGTGAGCATGAGACTCTTAGTGCCGCTATATTCAAGGACTGGGAAGTTATAAGTGATATTGACCTGATATGTTCCACTTACTAGAGCGTCATTATCATTTCTCCTTGCCAGCTTGGAAAATGTTGAAAGACCAGCTGTTCTCATCCAATTCTGTAGAGATTCCCACGTCTCAAGGTTTGGCATGTTATCGTCTGTATAACCATGGGGAAACATCTTGGCCCAATTTGGAGGCGGAACAACCTCATCCGGCTTGTAATGGGTTTGTTTGAATCGGTTTCTATCGGTTGCCCAAGCAATACCCTTGTCAGTCATTGAATACGTGGTATTATCTTGATTAGAATGAGGAGAATTTAGCAATACTGGTTCGCCCAAAGTATCGTTGAAATAAGAGTTGGCAATCAAACCACAAGGATAGTAAGGTTTGCCCGTTTTCGGATCCACATTCAATGGCTTGCAGTCATCCGGTGACTTGATGCTCTTAGCATCTGGAGTTTTACCGTTGAGCTGGTCCTCATTGTAGCTCTGAACATAGCGACGATGATTCTGGTAGAAGTTGGTCATCTTGTAATACATGAAAACAGGAGCCGGCATATCATGAGGAATGTTAAATTGCAAAAAGCACGTGTCTCCTTCATGTTTCCACTTGGCCGGAGTCGAGCTGACCACGGGAAAATGCTGTGTGACGTACTTGGCCGGAATGTCGGAGAAGTCGGTTGAGCTCGTATTCATACAATGAGAATAGTCAATTACAATCTCCTGAACCTGGTTCGATGCATACAACAACAGTCCGCCCAGGGGCGCAAACACAACTGCTATACAGAAGAACAGGGGCAGTACCGTCTTTGGAGTGAGAATCGGCTGCCATGCCTTGAGACGCTGCTGGCGGAACGCCGTGTTTCTTGGACGCCGAGACTTATGCCCGGTGTCTTTGACATCGGCCGGGCGCTGGTCCGAGTCGGAGTCAAAGTCCATGATGGTCGAGTTATGCTCGTTTGTAGGGCCGTGATGTTATGTTGCAAATGAAGGCTATAAAATCCCAATATAGATGCCGAGATTACCCGGTGCAGCTTCTACTTTCTCTCAATGTGGCAACTTGGAACTTTTCAACGTCAAAAAAAAAAATGTCAACTGAAGAAGAAACAGCTGAGAAAAATGTCCAGATCTGGAAAATGAGCAAGCTCATTAAAGGTCTGGAACAGGCTCGTGGTAATGGAACGTCCATGATCTCGTTGGTTATTCCTCCAAAGGGCCAGATCTCCATGAGTTCTAGAATGCTCACTGATGAGTATGGTACCGCATCCAACATCAAGTCCCGAGTGAACAGACAGTCTGTGCTTGGTGCTATCACATCGACTCAGCAGGCGCTGAAGTTGTATAATAAGGTTCCTCCGAATGGTCTAGTTATTTATTGCGGTGAAGTGATTACGCCCGAAGGAAAAGAGAAGAAGGTGACATTTCATTTCGAGCCATTCAAGCCCATTAACACGTCTTTATACTTGTGTGACAACAAGTTTCATACCGAGGCTCTGAGCGAGCTTTTGGCTTCGGACTCCAAATTCGGCTTCATTGTCATGGACGGTAATGGAGCCCTCTTCGGCACTGTGTCAGGGAACACTCGAGAAGTCCTCCATAAGTTCACAGTTGATTTACCCAAGAAGCACGGTCGAGGTGGTCAGTCTGCATTGCGTTTTGCGCGTCTCCGTGATGAGAAGCGTCACAATTATGTGCGTAAGGTCGCCGAAGTGGCCGTGCAGAACTTTATTACCAATGACAAGGTCAACGTCACAGGTTTGGTTCTTGCAGGTTCTGCCGATTTCAAAAATGAGCTGAGTCAGTCAGATTTGTTTGACGGACGTTTACAGGCCAAAATCGTCAAGATTGTTGACGTCTCCTATGGTGGAGAAAATGGGTTCAACCAGGCTATTGAGCTGTCGGCTGAGGCTCTATCCAACGTAAAATTCGTTCAAGAAAAGAAACTGCTCAAACAGTATTTTGAGGAGATTTCACAGGACTCTGGAAAATTCTGCTATGGTCTTGAAGACACGTTAAAAGCTCTTGATGCTGGTGCGGCAGAAACAGTCATTGTATTTGAAAACTTAGATCTCATGCGGTATACTCTCAAGGACTCGGACGGAAACGAGACGATAGCATACCATAAAGGCGATGGAGAAAAAGACTTCCTGGTGGATAAGAAGACAGGTGCTGAATTAGAAATTGTTGACGAGCAGCTGTTTGTTGAATGGCTAGCTGAAAATTACCAGCAGTTTGGCGCCACATTAGAATTTGTAACAGATAGATCTTCCGAGGGTAACCAGTTCGTCAAAGGGTTTGGTGGCATTGGTGCCCTACTACGATATAAGCTCAATTTTGAGCAGCTTGCTGATGATAGTGATGATGACGAGTATTACGATGATTAAGCGACTTGTCTATAACTGTACATAGCAGCGCCTACTATTTTTTAATAGCTTCTAACGCACTTTTCTTTTCTTTGCCTATTATTGTTCGGTGGCTTTTCTGCGACAGCAACATCTGTGCCAAATTTTTTCCATGCGTTAAATATTTGCCCATGTATCCAACTGGTTTCTTGAGCTCCTTTTGAAGTTCATTCCTCATGCTTTTCAGTTCATACTTGTCAACAGTCTTGTTGCTCCTTTTCTTATTGTACGATTTACCTTGCTCCTCGATTTCGTCTAAATCGACCCCTAAATCCTCTGCAGCCTGTTTAAGCCATGAATCACTCTTACCTTTACGAGTGACTTCGGACGTGGCTTCTGCTACCTTCTTTGCAAGAGATACTCTGCTTTTCAGTCTACCCAGGATATCGTAATCCACATCGAAAGTCTTTAGCGCTTTGTTATGTTGAAGTAGCCGTTTAAGCTTGGCTAAGGGTCCCGAAGACTCTTCAGGAGAGCATAAAATTAATGATACACCTTCATTTCCAGCACGCGCGGTTCGTCCCGAACGATGAACATACGTGTCAGCTGTTCGAGGTATATGATAGTGAATAACATGATGCACATGAGCAATGTCAAGGCCTCTTGCTGCAACGTCTGTCGCAACTAGAACTGCATCTTCAGAAGCAGCAAACTTTTCCAAAGAATGAAGTCTCTGTTTCTGCATCATTTCTGAATGAAGTGCAAAACTGCTAATTTGCAATTCTCGTAGCAGGGCTGCGAGTCGCCGAACGATATCAATAGAATTAACAAAGACAATGGTACGACCGGGATGCGACAATAGAAAATAATACAAATACAAATCCTTTTCGGCGGCCGAACATTCAATAATAGACTCTGTGACAGAGCGTGCTACCTCCTCTACCGGGTTTGAATCGATCATAACTGGTGTTTTGGTTCTGAATTTGAGCTTCTTTTGTAGGAGGTCAATGGCCTCCTGATTTGAAGCAAGCTTTGTTCCGGCAGACTTTTGTTTCTTAGAGTCCAGCTTTCTAAATAGATCCAACTGAAACGTGGCAGAGAATACCAACGTTTGCATATGAGATGATTTCTTTCCGCTAATAAAACCCAAGATTTTCTCCAAGTCCTGGAAGTGGCCTTCTTGAATCAGACGGTCGGCCTCGTCAAGAACGAGCATTTCGGCCTTGCTAAAATACTTCACGAGATCTTCGCCTCCAGCTTTGAGAATATCAAGAAAACGCCCGGGTGTAGCTACAACAACAGCAGGATTGGAGGAAAGAACTCGTTGCTGCTTCTGAACAGCTAGGCCGCCAGTTATCGTAGCCACACCTGCACCTCCAAAGCTGCAGTATTTAGCAATAGCTTCTATATGGTGAGATATCTGATGGGCCAGCTCCCGTGTGGGGCTGAATATAAGCGCAGTGGGCCACTTCTTGATCTGCTCCGGTCCTTGCACGAGAGATTTATGCTTTTCTAGAATAGGAATTCCGTAAGCCAACGTTTTCCCGCTTCCTGTAGCAGATTTTCCTATCAAATCCTTTCCAGACAGAATTGCTGGTATCGCTTGGGCCTGGATATCTGTTGGTTTATTGAAGCCGAGCACAGTCAATGCGCGAAGGATGTCCTCAGAAAGACTGATATTGCCGTCATCAAGCTTCCAATCCACTAAAGATGTACTGTCGTCTACCTCTGATGATATCAATGCCTCAAATGAATTTTTGTATGCTTGTTTGGAAGAGTTCGTGGCCTTTGAGATAGACTTCTCGGGCCCTGATTTCCCATGTGTTTTGCTTTTCTCAGCCTTCGACTTGCTATGCTCTTTTTTCTCATGTTGCTGACTATTCTCCTTCTTCTCTATCGTTTCCTGTGAGTCGATTCGTTTGGCAATCTTTTTGCTCTTCCCTGAGGTAGTTGAGCCAGGTTCTGATCTCTTAAATTCCACATGGCCATCTACTATATCCACACCGACACCGTCGACTTCTTCCAGGCCGTAAAATCCCTCGAAGTCGTCTAATTGATTCACCTGTACCTTTTTCCAAGGCAGATCATCTACGTTAGATGAGGTGTGTTTCCGTTTCACCGTCATGTAGATTTTTTTGAAAGTGGTTGATTTTTTTTTTCCGACTGCTTACGGCTTGTAGTCACTTAGTAAGATATCCACACCGTTTTCGACCGAATCGACCGAACTGTCGGCTAAGAAATAGAAATAATTTACATTTTGGTAAATATTTGAAATATTTATTGATGCTTATGGAGTTTTGAGATTTAATATGCTTTTTATAGTTTTCACAGCTTTATAAGACCGCCACCACCTAAGGAGTTGTACAGGAAACTCAAAGAATCATCTCCGCACTTTATCCTTCCACTATTTATATGCTTCGCCGCCCCTGTGTTTTTTCAAATAAAGTCATTCCAAGGTCACTTAATACTGTGAAGTATTCTTTTTCTACTTATTCAACCAAGAATATGAGCTATCCTGTGGACAAAAGCGAAAGCGAATGGCGTGCCGTTCTTAGTCCAGACCAGTTTCGAGTTCTCCGAAACAAAGGCACCGAAGCTCCGTTCACCGGCAAATACGACCATTTCAAAGAACCTGGAGTATATCACTGTGCAGCTTGTGACAATCCTTTATATAAATCGTCTACCAAGTTTGACAGCGGGTGTGGTTGGCCGGCCTTCTATGAAGCGATTCCTGGGTCCATCAACGTTCACAAGGATCACTCTCTGGGCATGACGAGGCAAGAAATGGTCTGTGCCAAGTGTGGAGGACACCTCGGTCATATTTTTGAAGGTGAAGGATTTAAGACACCTACGGACGCAAGGCACTGCGTCAACAGTATCAGTCTCAAGTTTCGTGGAGCTTGAAGTTACATAGGTTTGATATTATTACTTAGGCGTATATATCGTCGGGAAATTCGGCCCGGGGAAGAAGTTCAATGCTATAGCCGTCTGGATCAGAAATAAAGGCAATCCACTTTAGGCTTCCGTCCAGTTTCCTCTTTTTGATGACGGCTCCTTTTGCTTCGGCGTGTTCAACAGCAGAATCAACATCGTCGACAAGTATTCCAATATGGCCATATCCCTGAGGTTCCGTGTTTCCGTTGTGATACTTGAAGTCAGGGTCATTTTCGGTACCCCAATTATGGCACAGTTCTAGCACGCCCTCTCCATCGAACATGTTGTCCGACAGATCCTTGTGGCCCGGGAAAGCCAGGAAGTAATTGGTAAACTTACCACCGGGCTGCGGCGAAGTTCGAACCAGTTCCATGCCCAGGACTTCCTGATAGAATTTCAGACTCACTTTGGGGTCCTTAATCCTGTACATGGTATGGTTGAATCGCAGAGTGTTCAGATGGACAGAGTCTGATTTTACACTGGGGTTCTCCAGCAGCTCGATCCAGTACCCATTAGGGTCAAGAGCAAACGCCAGATTATGCATTCTGCCCTCGTCAATACGCTTCTGGAATTTTACACCGTCAGCCTCCAACTGGTGGCAGAATTTCGCAAGATTGCCAACAGTGAAGCAAATGTGCCCAAAACCCCTGTGAGGTTCCTTGTTCCCGTTGTTCAACGTATAATTGGCGTCCTTCTCAGTGCCATAATTGTGGGTTATCTCTAGAATACCCTGGCGATTCCAGGCGGGCTTTCCATGATCAAGAGCCTGTGGCGAATCAAAGCCCAGGAAGTAGTTGGTGAAGTTGAACTTATCAACCACCAGCTTGGTCAGCACCGACATTCCGAAATGTTTCTTGTAGAAGTCAATAGTTTCCGTGGGGTCTCTGACCCGGTAACATGTATGATTAAATGAATAGCTGCTTGCCATATTTTGAGCTCGAGTAGAAAGTTGCCGTATAAAATGTAGTGTTTGTCTCCTGGCAAAAGTCATTGTTCATTCGGGAGTCATTTGATTCAAGAAAGTTGCAAAATCCTAATCTCGATCAACCCAACCTACCGATAGGCAACACCACCATGCTACGAGCTAGAGCCCTAGTTTCCGTGCTAGCGCAGCCTATTGAGCAGCATCATGATCCCACCAATAAAAGCGATTTGATTTCGTCCATGGTCATTGCTAAAGATGGTAGCGTCATTGCCAGCTATCATAGCGACAAGGTTCCTCCAACGCCTGCAGTTCGCCAGGACGTCAATGGCTCAGAAATCGTGTCTCCTTATCATGTTGATCGGTCAATGCAAACCAAGCTGTATTCAATCTATGCCTCGACTGCTTGGCGCGAATATACCGGGGGAGAAACGGACCAGAAAGGATGGCTCAGCATAAAAACTACAAATTCAGTTATATTTATCCAGGAAATCGATTATCAGCTTCTATATGTTCTGATAGCTAATATACACACGCCCCTGGGTCTGATTAGTCTCAAATCAGCCCAGGTGGCTGATGTGTTGAAAAAAGAACTCAAGGAGTTCAAGTTGAATAAAGGACCTAATTAACATTAATATGCATAATACACGGTGCCTCAGACTCGCATGCACGATTACCACATCGGTGTGATATTCGGCTTCTTGTTGTGCACTTGGTGCGAATCTGCAAACGGATCTTCTTCGTCGTCGCCAGTAGTTTGTGGGGGTGACCTAACCAGCACCGGTTTAGGCGATGTAGGCAAAGGTGGCTTCTTCTTAACCGGAGCAGGCTCTTCCTCCTCTTCAGTTTCATAGTCACTCTCCTCTTCACTATCGCTGACTCGCATGTTTCTGGTTCGTCGAGCGACTCGATCCACGTCATCGCCACTTCGCCAATCCTCACTATCTGAGTCTCTACTCAGGGCATCATACGATTTCAGTGCATTGACCAAATCCTCATTGGCATGGATCAATGGCCCCAGTAGGTCTTCATCCTGAATAGAGTGAATATATCTCAAAATTTTGCGTCGCAGCTTCTTACATTTGTCAAACCATTCCGTAGCCCGCTCGTTATCAGTGGACAATTCTTCTTCTCGGTTGATGGTCTGTAAAGCATTAGCCAAATTCGTAGAGAACGTAGCCGCATCTGCTAAAGCCTGTTTTATGCGAGGGCGTTCAACGAGCATGTTTATATGCGTAGGCTCCAGTTGCTCTTGTCTCTTCTTCTTTTTACGTTCGGATTTGGCTCTCTGCTGACGTACTTCGTCACGATCTCGACCAACCTCTCTAGAATTAGTGCGTGAGTGGGTCCCAGAGAAATCTCTCGAGTTCACACGCGAATGAGAGCTGAAAAAAGTGCCAGAGGAAGCGCGGGGCCTTTCGGTGTTCTGAGAATGTGATCTGCTTCGATTCCTACTAGAGCTAAAACCAAACTCTGGAGTATCCTCATCAACAGCATGCGAATGCTCGGCAGAACTGGCTGCTCTTTTTTCACGGACAGCCACTGTATGGACATGCGTGTAAAGGCCCACCAGACGCTCAAATTCAGGCTGTCCTTTAAGCTCGTTGTGCCATCCTACAATCAGTCCCTGCATCTTCTTCTTAACTCGGCTATCTCCCGGTTCAGTGGCAACCAGTTTCAAACGTTCCAGCAGATTGTCATCCGTATACAACGGGCGCATTGACTTGCCTCCATTCTCCACAAACGTATCCAATAAAGTGAGTGCACGCAGTTGCTCATGGGCATTACCATATTTGAGCCTCTTGCGAAGTGCCCGAGCAGCCTCCTGAGCCCCTGTAGGCCTCAAAGATATAATCTCCATAAGATCAGGAATATCTGCCACATCATCTTCTGCGTAGTCGTGGCCTACCAGACGTTCAATGTTGGCTGAAACAGCTGTGTAGGGCTTGTCTGATAAGAAGCCCATTGCAAAGTAGAATGAGACTGTTTACAGGGTATAAATATACAAATCGCCTAGCCCGTATATAAGCTCCACCTCCGAATAACAAGTTTGAAAGCTCTGCTTTTGGCCCTTAAAAACTACAAGTTCCTTGTAAGAACTTCAGGTCAGTTATCTGAGCCAATGATCCAATTTCTGAGCAAAATAAGTCTCACTCCGGGTAAAGCCGTTGAAGCCAAAAAAACGCATGCCAAAACAGGAAAATGCTTGTTCATCTTTTATCTGTAACAAAATTTAGCCATGATCAACAAGAACTTTTATATACTTGTTCTTTTAGTATTATACTTGATCGCTCCCGGAAACCTCAAGCCTGCCAGTATTCTGGTAGGTTTAATTGGCTGGGCAGTTCTCACATACTTTGACAATGCATCGCCCGAAGACTACAAGCAGCTGCGCCAACTGATTAACAAAAATCGGGTATTTATAGCGACAAAGTCTTGGTGCAAATATGGAGATTCGGCAATTTCATTTCTCAAGGAAAATAATATCAAACCGCATGTGATCTATCTGGATAAAATGGCCAACGGGTCCAAACTGCAATCTGGGCTGCATTCAATCACCCAAGGCCATAGCACAACACCCTATGTATTCATTGCCGGTAAATTTATAGGAGGTTGTGACTCGTTACTGGCATTTGGAATCGACAATGTGAACAGGCTGCTTGCAAATGAGAAGAAGATCAAGAACGATAAGGAAAAAGCTCAAGCTACAACTGCTGATTCAACATAACCAATATCAACATATTTCTATTTCTATAAAAGTTAACTGGGTTTTACCCTTCAGGAAGCACGAGACTTCTCCAGGTGATCAAGTCTAATTTTGACAGCCATTCGGTGCGCATCTAGCCCTTCCTTTCTTGCCAGATCCATTGTGGCTGTTCCAATGCTCTTGAGCCCTTCTTCCGAAAGCTCCTGCATCGTGATACTCTTCATGAAATAAAGAGTGTTGACACCACTATAGCTCTTGGCATATCCATATGTAGGCAGAGTATGATTAGTTCCGGAGGAATAGTCTCCACAGGATTCTGGCGACCACGGTCCAACAAATACACTTCCTGCGTTTTCAACAAGCTTTGTATAGGACGCAGCGTTGTGTATCTGTAGAATTAGATGCTCAGGTGCATATTTGTTGCTCAATTTGATAGCTTCTTCAATGGTTTTGACTCGCAGAGTCGTTGAATGTCCAATAGATTTACGGATAATGTCCACTCGAGGCAGCGCAGACGCCTGGTCATGTAATTCGTCCTCGATAGCCTTGAGTTGCGTATCGTCCAAGTCAACAGCAATAAGTACGACCTGCGAATCAATGCCATGCTCAGCCTGTGAAAGGAGGTCACTGGCAACAAAAGCTGGATGTGCTGTTTTGTCAGCTATCACAAGGACTTCAGACGGCCCCGCTGGAAGATCGATGGAGACAATAGCACGGCTGTCATTTTGCACAAACATCTTAGCAGCCGTAACAAACTGGTTTCCTGGTCCAAAAACCTTATCCACCTTTGGGACTGATTCAGTGCCGTACGCTAAAGCTGCCACCGCCTGTGCTCCCCCAGCCAGCAGAATCGACTTGGCACCAACTTTATGAGCAATGTAAACAATTTCGGGCAAGATGGTGCCATCAGGACGTGGTGGACTTGCAAAAATGATATTCTTGCAACCAGCTACCTTTGCTGGAACGCCCAACATCAAGGCCGTAGACGGAAGTATAGCAGTACCACCAGGGACATAAAGACCCACTGATGTAATCGGTCTATTAAACCTACTACAAACGACACCAGAGGATGTCTCAACGACCAGGGGCTTT
Source organism: Casaregolazyma lundiana (assembly GCA_030563415.1). Lineage (NCBI taxonomy): Eukaryota > Fungi > Ascomycota > Dipodascomycetes > Dipodascales > Trichomonascaceae > Casaregolazyma > Casaregolazyma lundiana. The sequence goes on along the minus strand of JAJMJF010000011.1, from coordinate 105,175 downwards.
TGAGAAATCTGCGCAGCGTGAAACTTCTCAATGTTTGCGAAAGAAATATCAATGGCATCCTTTAGCTCCGGCGTGATCTGCATAATTTTAGGATCAAAAGGAGCGTCTATGGTTGGCGAAGTCAATTTTGCCTTTTCAAACGTCTCAGTGTACTTCAAAATAGCTTTATCACCATTTTGTCGTACGTTCTCCACAATAGGGCCCACAATCTTCATCACATCATCATAGCTATTCTGAGCAGGTCGAGTCAGTACTGCTTCAACATCTTTCGGCTCTGCCGTCGAAACGTCCAGTCGAGCCATTTGGATTCTTTCTTGACCGTCTGCTTCTTTTGAGTTATTCGTCGGTTTATCCTTAGAAACAGCCGCAACTGCGGGAGCCGCCTTTTCTTTGGGGTCTGATTTCAGCCATTTCTCCTTCGCATCGCCTTTTCTTCTCGATATCTTTTTGCTCTTCGAATCTAGGTTTTTCTCGACGTCTGACAATGTCACACCGCTGGCCACGAGTTTGGCAACAGAAAAATATAACAAGTCCGCAGCTTCCCAAGCCACTTCTTTTTTGTCTTTAGCTTCGCACAGTTCTTCGGCTTCTTCCATGATCTTAGCTGTAAGAAGCTTTGGATCGTTAAAAAGCCTAGCACTGTAGGAATTTTCCGGAGCTGATTTGAGCCTGTCGCGCAGTACGGCTTCTAATTTTACTAAGCCGCTGTTATTTCCGAAGCAGGTAGATGTATTTAAATGGCAGAATCCAGGGCCCTTCTGATTGACAATAAATTTGAGACAATCACCATCACAGTCTAGCTCGATCCTTTGAAGAGATTGCACTGCACCAGAAGTGGCACCTTTATGCCAAATCTCCCGGCGAGAACGAGAATAATAAACCCCGGTTCCAGTCTTAATAGCCTCATAAATAGATTCTTTAGATGAGTAAACCAGACCAAGTGCAGTATTGTTCTCGTCAGCAACCAGAGTCGTATAGAGACCGTCATGTCTATCGGTAGTAGCAGCAGCCAGCAAAATGTCTCCTAGAGGTATGACACTCGGCGAAGGTGCTTGCACATCCTTCGTAAGCCCGTTCACAGGAATGACGGGCACCGCTGGTAAATACTGGGCATATTTAGCCCCGGCACCCAAGACATATATCTTTTGATAGCCTCCAGAAAACGAGTGCGGCGACTTGATTTGTTTCTCTGCATATCTCTTAAACTCGGAGGGCGCAATGTTGGCCTCAGTTTCTGAGATCAATAGTCCTGCAAATTGGGCGTCGCTCTCAGAAAGACTAGTCGTCTTCAAGATAATTCTGGTAGGCGGAACACCTTGAGCAATCAGATCTTTAGCAGTTATAGCATCTACTGCAATATAAGATGCTCCGGCGTCCAAAAAACCGATGAGAACAGTTATATCGATCTTATCGATGGCGGAAATGACAGTGATGTCAAGCGAGTCGACAAACTGACTGATTTTAGCGGAAACTTCGTCCAGATTGCTAATTGACGATATTACCACTGCTAATGAGCCTGTTACAGCACAGAAATCGACATCATCAGGGGTTAATTCCGTGGAAAGTGGAAGTACTGGAATCGACATTGAAATGACTAAGTGCTAGATCAAAAAAATGTCTTGGGAGAGAAATATGCAGGTTATACCAGAAAATATGGAGAAGTAATGACAAAGTTTACGAGTGGGCGAATTTCTATAATGAATTTATTAATATGTATTGCATCAGGATACGTTATGAAGAATGTGATGGTGCTGGTGGTGTTCAATCATGCCTAACATAGGAAGCATCCATGTCATTCGTCATCATCACTCAGTTCGTCTTCATCCTCGCCCATGCTGTCGGCACTCTCATACCAAAAGTCATCGTCGACAACGTCTTCACGGAGTTCAGATGACTTTGGTGCGACGTAGGCCTTCTCATAGTTGGGCATTACGAAGTCCTTGGGGATGTCCAGCTTAGAAGCAGACACGTCCTGAGCAACCCGTTTGTCATATGCTTCACGATCCTTTCGCCAAGACACTGCAGCATCGACATTTGCTGGCGAGTTGATGTTAGGATCCGATAAGAGAGATACAATAGAAATAAGTACTGTCTCCACACTTTGGGCGGGGCTCCAAGTCTCACCGTCGGGTTCGCCGGTAGTACTGTCGCCACCGCGATGCAGAATACTAATGCAGATTAGACCATCCTTGTAGATATTCGGATGATATATAGGTGGGGTAAACCGGAACTTGGGTGGTGAATACGGATAGTCATAGGGAAACATCATTTGGGCCCTAAAATAACCCCCATGATAAGGACTATCCTCAGACAAAACCATCACCCCGACATTCCAGTGATAAATGTCGTCGTTGTCCAGAGATATGTGGAACGACGGGATGGCCTTCTTGGGGTCCGTCAGTTCCTTATATTGCTTCATCAGCAACGTCGCGCTGGCGGCATTTGGAGCGTTTGTCACCATACTTGAAAGCCGACCGCCCGGCAAAGTTGCAAAAATACTCGAGATTTCCCCTGTTTAGCCCCCTATCTGGTCCCGTGGCTCGAGATACAAATATATATAAATATACAGATGCGTGTATATATGTATATATACTTATGCCTCAAGGAACCTTCTATGTTATGAGGTGGAATGGATGGTGATAACAAGGGAGAAAATTACAAAATGGCCTTTTTAATATATAAGACAGCCGTGCATTTACTACGAGGAGTACCTGAACAACCCACACGGTAGCCACAAAAGAAAATTTCGATTAGCATATGTATTCGTTACTTACTTGTATATGCCACTAGCCTGGTCTGGCTGGTATTTGTGGTGTTCCTAGCTGTTTATTTGTACTCTCTGTAGTTGAGTGGGGCCGTCGGCTTCATTTACAACATTGTGTAAGTCTATTTTCGGAAGTACCACTAGGCCGGGGCAAGAGTTGGGCTACGAATATCAAGTGAGTACTTCTTATGAAGTATAATGATCCTGCGGACATTTACAGAGCAATGATATTGGTCAGTTGTGTCCTGAGACAGGTAAGGACTTGGCTGTCCAGCCAAGCACGTCATGTTGCATCAGAGAGCTGATTGAACATGACAGCGTGAAATCAACTGTCAACCTGCAGTAAACAATTTCATTTGAAAGCTGGAGCTCGTACAGCCAGTGTCCGAATATTTTACAACTGGTAGTTAATGGCTGTAACCGAAATAAATCAATTACCAAAGGCATATTTGAAGCCGCACTTTCTGCGGCTCGAACAAGAATGAGATAGCACTCACAAACAGCAAACTTTAAGCTTTGAACTCCCAGATATTCTACAGCGGTTGAGCCATATTTGGGATATTCTGAAACTGAATACAAGCATGAGCCACCCTAAAGGTTCTTACCAGCCTCACAGAGCCCCCCAACGTAGTCCGCTCACCTTTTACGTGATTATGGTGGCACGTGACCCCCAATCGCCTTTCATGCGCACCACCGGGTTTGTCCCTTTACCATACCCCCCATTTCTGGTAATCGTTGCATATATTGTGCTCGAGACCTCCGGAAAACAGTTATTCGTAGAGCGGGATTAGCGATATTTTTGAAAGGTCAAGATGATAAGTTGTCTTAGTAATTTGATTGTGGCCAGTGTGCTGTTTCTGGGCCTGGGTGCCGATGCCGGTGTTTACAAGTAAGTAGCAATGAACCGCAACATAACCTGTGTATGGGACCACTAACATGTAAAGAGCTTCTCTGAAGAAAGTTCCATTGTCTGATCAAATTGATGATGACGCATTTGTGGCCCAAGCTCGAATGCTGCAGAACAGGGTTTCTCAGATGGTTGGTGGCAACCAGCAGCAACAACCCATTAGAGCCGACGAGGGCGTTTCTCTTCCGTTGACCAACTATGCCAATGCGCAGTATTATACGGAGCTCGAGATCGGTACTCCTGGGCAAAAGTTCAAGATTTTGCTTGACACTGGATCGTCCAATTTGTGGGTTCCCTCCAGCCAGTGCAGCAGCTTCGCCTGCTTTCTCCACAGCAAGTATAATGCTGATAGCTCGTCCACATACAAAAGCAACGGCAGTGAGTTTACAATTCCGTATGGATCCGGTACTGTCAGCGGCTTTGTGTCTAAAGATACTGTCAGGATTGCTGATTCTTTGGTTATTCCGAACCAGTTGTTTGGAGAAGTGACGTCAGAGCCCGGTATCGCATTTGCATTCGGTAAGTTCGATGGGCTTTTTGGTCTTGGGTATCCATCTATTGCTGTCAATGGAATCACTCCTCCTTTAGTTTCTGCTGTTGAGCAGGGCTTGCTTGATAGTGGCGTCTTTGCCTTCTATCTGGGCGATGACGGATCCAGCGAGACCGGTGGAATTGCCACGTTTGGCGGTGTCGATGAATCATACTACAAGGGTGATATCACCTATTTGCCTGTCAGAAGAAAGGCATACTGGGAAGTGGAATTCGATGCTATTACTATGGGTGACGAGTCTGCTGAGCTCCATATCGGTGCAGCCATTGATACTGGAACATCATTGCTTGGTCTTCCTAGCGATCTAGCGGAGATTCTGAATAGTAAAATTGGTGCCAAGAAGACTTGGACTGGAACATATTCCGTTGAGTGCGACGTCCGAGACAGCTTGCCGGACTTGACGTTCACCTTTTCCGGCTACAACTTCACCATCTCTCCCTATGATTATATCATGGAGGTAGGTGGCGCATGTATGTCATCGTTCCAGCCAGTTGACCTTCCTTCACCTGTCGGTCCGCTTGCTATTATCGGAGACACATTTTTGCGTCGATTCTACAGTGTGTATGATTTTGATAATGACGCCGTGGGCTTGGCTGCTGCTATTTAAAGCCAGGGTCTTTTTTTGGTGATTTGCTTTTTATAATATTGTATATTCAACTACCTGCTACCTACATATATAGCTTTTTCGTAGGCTAAGAGAAGACGTCCTCGAGGCCATTCATTAAAAAAAAAGGAGACAACCTATAGATCCACAAAATTGACCACAAAGTCAAAAAAATTGATAAGATATCACATGCAAACACAAACAGGACCATCTTAGATGCTTTCCAACTGAGCCGTGATCTCCTCCAATTCGGCCTTTGCAGCATTGTGCTTGTCAGTGAGCTCTTCATGCTTCCTTTCCCACTCGTCACGTTCCTGCTCCAATGAGGCCACCTTCTTCTCAAAGTGCTCAGCCTTGACGTCGGTCTGGCGAAGTTTCTCTGTGGTCTCGCGCAGATTCTTGTCGGAGTCCTCCAGCTCCTGTTCTAACAAAGCCAGCTTCTTGGTGAGCGATTCGTTGGTTGATCCGTGAATGGCACCCTGCTCCGCCGCCCCCTTGGCCTCACCGAGCTTGGACTCCAAGTCTTCGACCTCCTGCTCCAGCAACGAGTTCTTGTGAGTGAGAGACGCAATTTCCTGCTCCTTGGACATGTTATCCTGCTCGAGAACCTTGATTTTCTCCTGCAACTCGTCGGCCTTCTCCTGGGCACTCTCCGTCTCCAGCTTGAGCTGGTTCATTTTCTGCATCGTTAGCTACAATGGTCCATCCATCAATTGCCGCCGACCGTCAATACGCGCCAATAGTCGTCATCACATACCTCTCTAAGCTTATCCATGGCTGCAAATATACGTGTTAATTCTCCTTTGACACCGTGGTGGGTTTAGTTGGAAGGCAACATCAACTTAATGTTTCCCCTTAAACTTGTTGTGGCTTTTTTTTGGGTTTACCCGTTAGTGAAAGTCGAATATTTTTTTGCCTTTCCCAACCGCATATTTTAGTGCTGCACGGCACGATTTGAGCACTTTGCAAAATAAACAAAACCAGCAAACTCCATGAACAGCCCCAGGAGGTTCGGCAGCCGGCCCACGACGCCGAGCTTGCCGCGGAGACCGGCCAGTAGTATGTCTTTGCGGAGCGGCACGCCCTCTCTGCAGAGATTGAGCCATATGCCTAGCTTATCTAGTCTCACCAGCTCGGCTTATACAGGCACCATCAAAGTCACTATCCGAGTGAAACCAGAGACGGTCAATGAGAACAATTGGTGGGTGGATCCTTCTAGAGGGCTCATTTCGTCCAGAGACGTTGGCGAATTCAGCTTTGATCACGTCCTGCCCGGTGCAGGCTCCAATACAGACTTGTTTTTGACCTCTGTAAAACCCCTGGTTTCTCAGGTACTGGCTGGCTATCATGGCACCGTGTTTGCATATGGAATGACGGGATCTGGAAAAACTTATAGCATGCAAGGAGTCCCGTCCGACACGGGGATTGTGCCCCAGACTGTACATTACATATACCAAACTTTGGCTAAGAAGCGGCTCAGCGAATACTCTGTGACCCTGAGCTACCTGGAGATCTACAACGAACACTTTCACGACCTGTTACACCCGGCTACTGCCGCCGACGACATTAAACTCAGGGCCGATAAGGATACTATTAAAGTGGTCGGACTCAGGGAGATCACTTGTTCTACCGCTGAAGAGCTTCTAGAGCACATATCTCTTGGGGATTCGCTCCGCCGCACCGAAGGAACCGAGTTCAACACCAGATCTAGTCGTTCCCACGCTATTATCCAAATGAATATATATCAGAAGCAGTCTTTTGATTCGTCCAAAGCTACTCTTTCTTCGCTCTACCTGTGTGATTTGGCCGGCAGTGAACGGGCCGTTGCTCATAACGACCGAAGAAAAGAAGGTGCTTATATCAACAAGTCACTCCTTACTCTTGGAACTGTCATTGCTCGTTTATCATCTTCTTTATCGAGCCCAAGCGCTTCGGTGCATATTCCATATAGAGATTCCAAACTGACCAGATTGTTGCAGCCAGCCCTGTCTGGTTCTTCTCTGGTGTCAGTTATCTGCACAGTTTTACCCTCTGGAGGAATCGAAACTGTTAGCACTTTACGCTTCGCTGCAAGAGCCAAGAATGTCGTCATCCAGGCCAAGAGAAATGACGTGGATGCTGTGTATGGCACTTCTGCTATGGAAGCTAGGTTGGCTTCTCAGTCTACCGAAATCGAACGACTCAAGTCTCTGCTGGCTCAGAGCCCTTCCCGTGACTCTACATACAGTAACGGGAGTGGACATTCTTCGATGTATGTGGCTCAATTGGAGGCTGAAAACAAGATTTTGCATGAAAGGGTGGAGCATTTGACACGGCTTTGCGATGATAATAGAATTGAGGAGATTATCGGCCTAGGCATTGACGACGGCACTACGTCCACTACGTCTATTGTCTCGGACAAGTCGACCACTACCAGCTCTATTTCTGAATACAAGTCGTACATCGATCATCTGGAAAAGCAGGTTATGCGTCTAGAAGTGTCTCGTACAATGACATCTCCTAGTTCTGTTGATACTCCTCAGTCAATTGCGAAACCTCAAACTATGTCACACCTTCAGGATATTATCAAAGAACTTCAAGAAGAAATCATAGAACTCAAGGAATCAAACAGGGACAAGGACAGAATGATAGAAGCTTTTCGAGCTATCTCGAAGCAGAAAGAAAACATGTCTACGAACTCTCGCGCCTATGCTAGATATTATCAAAACACCCCTCCCGTGCTGTCTGAGCACGACCTTAACGCAGAACCCAATGTACAATAACTGGCGACAATAATTATACTGATGAATATGGATCAAAAAAGTTTCTTAAAGTTGTATACTAATTTATTTGGTGGCAATGTTGAATTGCTTTGTTATAAAAACCATGTTGAATGTTTGCCCATTGAAGCAGTAATCGAATCGAAAGAAAAGAAAATCCCTAGTAAATCTACCACAGGCGTTCTTCGAACTTGAGTTCATTGTGAGGACTTAGACCAACAAGGCCTCGCAAGAGGTTCTCAAGTCCAGTTCTCTGCTTGTTCAAGCCGTTCACTGGCTCAGCACCAGGACGCGTCAAAGGTGCCTTCAGCCAGTAAGACAAGAAGGAAAGAACAGAGTGTAACTTCTGATAGTCTTCATCAGAGCCCTTCTTCTTGTACGAAACACGAGATAGGAACTCAGCCACAACAACTAAATCGATAATCAATGGACTAGCAAGCAAAGAATCCTCACAGACGTTGTGAATAGATACCGTGTTGTGACCGCCAAGCATCAGCTCTGAGTGGTACTCATCCATGGCAACCTTGGAGTCTCCCACAGCAGGCACGTATTTGATGACGATACAGTGGTCAACCTTCTTGCCAGACTTTTCATTGTACAGCAGGTGGTTGGACTCAATCATGTCATCGACAACGCTAGCCTTGGAAATTTCCTTCGATCGGAACTGCCGAGGCGATGACAGGTTATAACCGTCATTGTTACCCAAATGGTTATAACTAGCAATGGATACCGGCTTGATACCAGCATCGACCAAATATTGAGCCAAAACAGACTTAATTTTAGTCTGTCCAGACTTGAAATCATCTCCACCAATGAATGCCTTGTGCTGCTCCGCCAGCTCAATGCATCCAGGGACGAACGTGTTCTGAGGCGAGCCATTAATAAATGGCGCGCCCTCCAGAATAGAGGCAATTGCAAAGATAGTAGAAGGAGCGACCTCTGAATGAGACTCCTTGACAGACTTGAGCAGATTCTCGGCAGTATCATTGACACCGGGAACGATATCAGAGTATCGCTCAGTGTTAGCAGTCCAGAGGACAACCACCTTGTCAAGGCCATTCTTAGTCTTGAAGTCCTTGATATCCTTTCGAATGTGCTCGACGTGAGCCCACTTGTCGGATCCAGGGATCAAGTTGTCGGCCCTCTCTTCCTGGTTTGCAGCAATGAAGTCAGGATAGTATATTGAAGGCAAGGGAACAATTGATTGCAAGTGCTTGGCAACCTTGGTCTGCAGATCATAGTCCAAGACCTTAGCACGCTCCATGGCATCTGCCAAATTCATAGACGAAATATCCCATCCACCAATGACGAAATCATTGGGGTGAACAAAGGGGACAATCTCGTTGAAAGGAGCATAAACATCGTTGCCCTTGGCGTCAATTCCAAGTTTCACCGTAGAGGATTGAGTGACAGATCCATAGTAATTGGGTTCAACCACACCATTCTTGTTGTGGAAGCTGATGTTGTACTTGTTGGCAACAACAGCAGCAGACAAAGTAGATCCGTTGTTACCACCAAGACCAACCAACATCAAACCAAGTTTCGGGACATCAGTGTCAACCTTGAACTCATAGTCGACCTTAGTAGGAGTGACAACGTACTTGCCATCGACCTTGTCGACCAAAGCGTTCTCATAGGTGTAGTTGGAGATGATGGCATTGCCTTGGGTCTTCACCTTGTCGGTGTTGACGTGGACCGAGACTCGGCCGGAAGTAGAGGGTCCGGCCTCAGATTGAGAAACAGTAGGAGCCATTGAGAAAAAGAGCAAAAGTATAAAGCGTGAGAGTTAACTAGTCTTAAGAGCTGGACCGTTGTTTCCCACCCAAACCTGAAGCGGAGCGTGAGTTTTGATATGGGTGGTGAGCACTACCAAGCAGATTAGAGAAAATTGTTATTTATCTGAGACGCACGAGTGTAAATAGGGCTCGTGCAAAGATAAACCGGAAATTAAAGATCAAACACAAGAGTTGTAGTTCGGTTCTTTAACTGAAAAAAGTGGTTGTTGAGTGGAGAAAAGGAAGGGGATAAAGTTGGGGGAGCACCGCCTAAATACACGGGAGAAGCGCGAGGCCGTCTTTTCCCGAGGTCGTATCGGTTAGCAGCAATAGTCCCCGCCATTGTGAGGAACCACAACATCGCATGTGTCATTTCAGATAACAAATAAATGGGGCTCTGACCCGATAAGGCATTTCCAGTGCCAATTTGAGCTACAATTGGTGGATTGGGCAGGCACGTTTTTGCCCAGAAGAGATGCCTTGGTACCGATCAAACACGTCATGCTATCACATGAACATTAACTTTGGATGCAAGTTGTAGCTATTTGATTTTATGATAGGAAGTATTTTATGATTGTTAATAGGTTTTTTTATCTACATTTTTTGCTGGCCGTTCTTCAAGCCGATGCCCTTTGTCTAAGTTCCCCAGATCCCAGAACTGCGTCTTCAAGGCAAACGTCTACGGGTGGCAAAAACCTTAGTGGCAACTGAAAATAAATCGGGTCCGCAATTGACCTACAATGCCAGTACCGAAAGCGGTAGCGTGTGGATATCCACCATGTGGTAATGATCTTATCTGTGGGTCAAACGGAGTATGATAAGGCCTTAATCGGACGGATCCGTCCCTTGGCGCAGATCATCCCCGCTTTACTGCGTTTGGGGCTCCCGATATTCTAGCAGCTTTTGAAGGCAATATAACAATAAAATCACGCAAATCACAGAATAAATACTGTATTTTATGTACTTCGTTGGTGTTGCGTTTGTCTCTCCTTGATGGCAGAGGTAGTTTAAGAATGTGGACTCTTGGGCAACCCCTTAATTAAACTGATCCACATCGGGCGATGCGCTAGGTGCCTCACTTATCATAAAGGTAATTTACCTCGATCCTTTGCCTCGATTTCTCCAGTGGAGTAAAGCGTCAAGGGACGGCCCGCAATTGTAAGAGATCAAGAGCATCACGTGACCGGCTCCATTGCAAATTGCACTTCGCGAGCCGCTATTTTGGCCATTCTTAATCGTCATTTAATGGATCCAACCTTCGATCCCGTCACTGCTAGAGCCAGGTCCAAGCGTAAACGAGCTTCTGCCAGTGTGACTCCCGGTCCAGAGTCTACAGATGACGAGCAGGTTTATTGTGTTTGTCGCAAGCCCGACAATGGCCGATGGATGATTGGATGCGATTTCTGCGACGACTGGTTCCACGGGAATTGCATCGATATGAATGAAGCCAAGGCACGTCTAGTTATCAAATTCTCGTGTCCTTTATGTACTAAGAAGGGCCATTTCGGAACCTGGAAAAGAAAATGCCGCCTACCTGACTGCCTCAGGCCTATTGTTCCAGGCAGCAAGTACTGTAGCAAGGAGCATGCTAAACTTTTTATCAATGATATTGTTTCACATAAACTGACTGGGCTGAAAAAGTCGGATTTGCAACAGCTGGTTTTGAAGTATGATTTCAGCGATTTCAAGACTCTCGGCGATGCAATAGAAGGGCCGAAAGTCAACCAAACCAACGGTAAACCTGCGCCGGACGAAAATAAAGCCAAACACTGGCAGAAACGATTAGACGTATTGCATGCATCCAAAGAGAATACCAAAAAATTGAACGAACAGCTGGCCGCAGCCTCAGGAGTGAAAAAACGCGATATATGTGGTTTCGACTATCGTTTGTTAGATGGCCGATGGGAATCAGCCTACGGGGCTGTCTTCACCGATGATCCTGACGTGATATGCCAAAAAGATCGCAGAAAGTGCTTCAAACATACTGGTTGGCATAATATTTTATTGGACGAGGCTAATTTATATTTGCATGGAGCGTCTCAGTAGGACCAGCTCTACTTTATAGTCAATAGGCAGGACTTGTGTATATACATCTAATTGCCCTTATTATCCTCCTCTTCTTCTGCAAACTCTTTATCCACAATGGCACCGGCTACTCGCCATACTTCGACAATATTGTCTTCACTAGTGGAAGCAATTGTCCATGGTATTGTGGGATGCCAGGCGAAGTCACTGATTTTGCTGGTATGGCCGCCGTGAACAAATACCAGTTCTGACGGTGCTTCTTGCTCATTGGGGACCTCCAATCCGACCATAGAAAGGTCCCAGATATTGATTCGACGGTCATAGGAGCCAGAGGCTATTACTGATTCATCGAAGGGACTCCAGGCAATCGAGGAGACATCAGCGGAGTGGCCCTCCAAACTGTACACCATTTGGCCAGGACGACGTAGATCCCATAATCTAACAGTATTATCAGAAGACGCAGAGGCGAAAAGATATTCTCGGTGTGGATTGAACGCTAGTGCATTGATCGGCTCGGGATGTGCCTCCTGGTAATCAAAAACCGGTTCCTTCAAGTCGCCCCTAGTATCCCACAACTTGATTGATAAATCATCCGAGCAACTACCCAATAAATAGTCAAGTTTCGGCGAATATTGAACGTCGTTGACAAGAGATGTGTGGTCTCGAAGAACATGGGTAGGTTTTAGTGTCGTTTCGGCACCAGCTGCAGAAATATCCCACAAAGCCACTGTCCCATCACCAGAAGCCGACGCCAAATGACCCTTCTTGAAAGGGCTCCAAGACAATCCCCAGCTCTCCTTCGTATGATGTACCAGACGGTACTTGGGAGCGCACTTGCGGGGAGATGTGGATGAAGCTTTACTAGCCTCCGCTCGATTAAATATCAACACTTCGCCATTAATAGCCAAAGTTGCGATAATATTAGGATCCTGCGGGCAGTATTTCAGCTTGTTGACTTCACCTTCATGATCAATCTTGTCGACAATGTCGATTTTGTTCTGTAATAAGCTGACATTGGCATCTCCTTCAAACTTATTGGTAGGAAGATCGACTCTGGCAACCTCCACATAGTCCTGGTCATTCTGCGAGGTATGCGTGCCGAGAAGAAGCTCGTACGTCGCATATTTATCGTCTTTCTTCACCTCATTAGGCAGCCATTCGACCGATAATGTGGGCCAATCGAGGGCCTTGGTGAACAAAGTATCGTACAGAAAAGGTGATTGTTTTTTCCATATTTTATATTCTGCCATTAGTTTCTATTAGATGACTAAATCGTGCGGACATACCTTCGTTAATTATTTTCTCGTTTATCTGGATCTCTTCCAGCCGCCTGTCAGTCGTTGACTCGGCATCGGTTGTCATGGTTGTTGATGGGTGATGGAAAGCAGTTGGGGTTTTCACAGGAAGTAGAGTGCCGTGTCGAAGGGAGGAAAAAGATTGGAAAAGATAATGCTGAGATGTGCTAAGATAATAACGACAAAAACAATGGGTTACAATATTATCTTACGGTGGATGTACGGTTTACGGTCTGTATAAGTGCCACTGCTGAACGGCCACTACTGAACAGAGCCTGGACCGTGTCACAATGCAGCAGTTCATCCTCACTAACACAACCGTTCCTCTCTTTTAACAGCTTGATTTTAACTGTATTAATACATACAATGATTTCGACATAACATGACAACATTTTTGCTTTTGGTTCACCCTGCACTCCCCGTCTTTCATTGATTAATCTGAGTAGTAAACGAGGAGTACAAAGGCATGCATTTTTGCACTTCTTGTGACGTAAAAATGTTTAATCACCTCCTCTAACTCGCTTGGCCTGTCGCTTGCCAGTGCCAAACACCTTCTTGCTTCGGTTCTTCTTCTGAGCTCGCTGAGCCTTGGACACCTTTTCAATCTTCTCGGCCAGGCCGTATCGGACCAGTCTGTAACGGGGCTCGAATTTCTTGAGAGCTTCTGCAGAGTCGTATATCAAGCCGAATCCAGTAGACTTTCCTCCACCGAACTGGGTTCGCAGTCCAAACACCGATACGGCATCCTTCTCGGACTTGTAAAGAGCAGCAATCTTCTCTCGGAGTTCATCCTTCGAGACATTGGCTCGGTTAGGGTGCAAAACGTCAATCACGAACTGTCGTCGGCCCAGCAATGGGTTTCGAATAAATTTTCGAGTTCGAATAGTAACTGCGTCAGACATGGTCAAAGCTGTTGAATGGTTGTTGAAGTTGAAAAACCGAAAGGTGAGTGGGACAATTTGGCGGTTGGGCAAGCCTGTATATTTGAGCACGCCGGAAAAAACAAGTCACAAAGTTAGGTGCCAGTTGAAGGCAGTTGAACGACATAACAAAAGTGAAATGAGCAATATTACATAGTGGAAATTATAAATCGAATTAAGCGCCGGGGCCGTTTTTGCATTTCAGTTTCGTGTGAAAGTTTCAAGGAGCCACTTAATCTGCAGCCGCTACTCTACCAGGGCTATACATTATCTAAGTACAATTTTCTGCTTGCTACCTGTCCATGTGAATTACATATATGTATATAGCCCATATTTCAACATGGACGATCATTTCTTAGGCTCAAAAGACGTATACGAGATCTTCAGGTCCGATATCCACCCGAGAGCAACGAGCAGCACATAGATCAAGAACAAGGGTACAAGAGTACCCATGAATATGCCAGGAGAGAAAAACTGATATTTAGAAAATAGAGAAGCATCGCTCGGGACCGTTGATTCTACTTGCTGCGGATTGTCGTCATCCAATATGTGAGCATCACCTTCCGCAGACTCCTCCTCAGGCCCATTACTACCATCAGTGTAAACCATCAGCCAGTTTCCTGAAGGCAAGTGGCCAATAACATGGTCAATGTATTTATCATTAGACTCCAGATCCACCGACTTAGCAAGCTCAACTGATATAACCCGAGGCTTGATATCCACATAGGGAACAAAATCATCAGCATTGGAGCTAATGGTTAAATAATCTGCTTCGCAACGATCAGCAATAGCATGAGCCAAGTCATCCATCGGTGTCTGCATTCCATTGTCCTCTACCAACAGTGACGGAAGCTGAAGAACGCTCGTAGCCTCTGACACGTATTTGAGGAGATTCGGCATCGTTTTCTTGGAAATATCCGAATCAGAAACACCAGGTTCACTGGCAAATATATATGCATCGTAATTACAGCCTATCTTGGCAGCCAAACTGGACAGAGCCCCGTTGACAGAATAGCTGAAATCCTCCTCCGTGGTTACCTTGTCTATTGCCATCAGCTCCTTAGTATTGGAAATTACAACCATCGGCGACGTATTAGAAAAAGAAGCCACTACATTTATCAAGTGTGACAATGCAATCCCTAAGCCATATGTGGAATACCGCATTTTGTCGTGGGCAACTGTAAGGAAATGTTGTTACAAGATTGTTCCTGTTGTGATGTTTGGAAATTAAGAGTTCCCATTGACGGGTGTCTGTCTGAGGTCAATCCGAGATAGTGGTACCTATGGAAAGAGAAGTAGATGAGAATAGTGTGAAAATGCTGATGGTTTATCGTTACTAAATAGACTGCGTATTCAGTTATAATGCTACGTTGAGAGGTAATGTTACAAGCTGGTACTATATCTAGGATTGGTGCTTCTCAGAGCAGAATGATCCGAAGTAGGCCCACACAATTCCAAAGCATACAAACATATTAACGCTAATTATTTTTCCTCTTAACTATAAAGACAACAAGAAAGAGCTTGAACGTTCTGCCGCTTGAATTACGGTCAGATACCAACATTAGAACTGAACAATTCAAAACAGGGCCATTGAAAAACAATTAAATACCGACAAATCTGAGAATGTATGGCTTTCGGCCATCGGAGAACTTGCGTTCCTCATCCCTACGTTTCTCCTCTGTAATAGTTTCGTGCTCGGTGTTGACATCATAAGGGAAGGGAATGAATACCAAGATAGCAACAACTGC
This sequence comes from Casaregolazyma lundiana, assembly GCA_030563415.1. Taxonomy (NCBI): domain Eukaryota; kingdom Fungi; phylum Ascomycota; class Dipodascomycetes; order Dipodascales; family Trichomonascaceae; genus Casaregolazyma; species Casaregolazyma lundiana. Next base: position 89,828 of record JAJMJF010000011.1, on the reverse strand, counting down.
GGCAAGAGCAACAGCAACAACTGAAGTGACCCAATTGCCGTGCTGGTAACCCTTTAAGATAGCGTTTCGGACCGGTGAACCCATTGGAAATACTTTTGTGAACGCGTTCGGATTTGCAAATAACAGTTGTGCGAGCTTCGTACCGGGAACAGTGACTGTCTGGCCCGTTGTAGGCTGCTGATAGGTCACCATTCCGAGCTGTCCAACATATTCCTGAAGGCCCTTCTGAATGGTGTTCTGCCAAATCGCTGAGGCGAGGCAAGATCCAACAGAAGCCCCGATCTGGTAGGCGGACATCAAGAGGCCAATAGCGGCTGCCATATCCTTATGAGGGACAGATGCTTGCACAAGAGTCCATAACGGATATCGCATCATGGCCGCACCGAGTCCCATTAAAACAGTGGCACCAATATATCCATGAATACCATTGTCGAAAAAGGCAGATCTGTATTTGACAAACAGACCAACGCCAAGCAGGAAAATATATCCGCCCGTAATTATAAAGAATTTAGGACGCGGCCAATAGTGCATAATAATGCCTATAAGAGCATTTGAAAGAGCACCCACGAAGAGAACCATGCTCCCAAGCCATTGAGCGTGTTCAGTTGTTTGGCCATATGCAATCAAGAGTGTAGTCGAGGCCTGTCCTAGGAGGGTTGAGACAGAGGTTCGGGTAAAAAATTCAAGTATAAGGGCAGATGTGAAGGTGATTCCAAAGTAACGCCTGGGGAAAATTGGGGCTGTTGCGAACCAAAGTTCCCATACTACCCAGATTGGAATTAGCACTCCTCCAACAACAATCATGGCGATGATATGGCCGCTCTTCCATTCATTGTCTTCACCACCGGCTAAACTAAGGGACAAAAACAGTAAGACCATTCCCGTGGTGTAGAGAATGATGCCTACAGCGTCGAGTTCCTTCATGAGGTCATAGAAACCTCGACCAAATGACTTTCCGGGCTCTTTGAGATCAAGACTAGGTAATTCATGGCGGCGGTGGGCCACAAACTGAGCATATATATAAACACCAGCAAATAATGCTGTGGTAAATGGCACGAGAATTGCGAACATACCAAATCCCCATCGAATTTGACTTGGATGTTGTGCGTATTCTGCCGGAGTTGAACCGATCAGAGACTGTGAGATATGCGCGGCTGCCCACATATTGATAATCTCCGGCAGCTCGTAGATATTGATGGTAAAAGTGTGATCTTTCAGAGTCGAAACATCCGACGGGATTACGCCAGACAGAAAACGGAAGCCAGCATATCCAAGTTCTTCAATTACTACACCCGCGAATATTCCGGCAAATGTATTGGTAGCAGCTGTAGCTATTCTTCCCGCAAGGAATGGAACAAGAGCTAAGAGCCAAATTTCAATACGACCAAATCTGTCTGCCAAACGGGCGTATGGGATAAAGACAGCCGATGCGATTACCGACTTCACGGATGTAACTGCTGCTGTATCTCCATTCTGCTTGAATACCGATATAAAAGCTTGTTGCATCGACCCTGACATGTTTCCGTCGAGCCCGGTGACGTATCCTTGCAAAAACAGAAAAAAGAGAAGCAATACTTTTAGAGTGTGGTACTCAGTACCGAAGAGTGTGAAACTGCCATAGCTATTTAGTACTCTGTTGATAGCAGCAATGCGCGGTACACCCTTGTGACCCTCCCTGTCGTACTGGTCTTCATACACATCAGAGTCCGAGTCTGGTTTATCGCCTACCTCATAAGACTTTTCACCTAGAGAGTTCGTATTAGGCGAACTGAGCTGGATTTGGTTTTGATCGGTTTCCAACTGTTCACCCTCGTCATGGGGTGTGGTGGTGCTCATGGATATGAAGTGCTACTCAAACGAATATTATTGTGGAGTATACCTTGAGAGATGACAGGGTCAATAGTACTCAGTTCAATTGTTCGTGATATACCATAATACAGGGGAGTATGGCCTCTATTTAAATTTTCTAAACGTGGTAGCAGTCTAGTCTGGCACTACGTCGCCTAATGGAGTAACAAGTGCCGACGATTACCGGGGGAAATTTGTAAATATGATGCTATAATCGGCAGCTTTTTTCGTTGCTTAGTAGATATTTGAAACATTTATAACGTATTCTGATACTATGTTCCAACGGAATCTCAATGAGTGCTACATTCGAGCTGCCGCTAACAATTTATGGTGATTATCAGATTATCAGATGGATTATCAGCGCAAAAAAGTGTTACCAGCATACCCTAACCTGTGTCAGATCACCGATGTTGATCCCACCTAATTTTTTTTTTCATTACTCGAAAAAGCTTAATGCCGTCATATAGTCGTAAAGGAAAGAGCTGTAGTTTTGCCTTATACAGACTGTTTAGCTAGTGGCCTCCTTCATCTCGCAGGATATGTCTCTGAGACTTCCAATTGGCACCAGTAACGTTGATGTACGAAATCTCAACGTATCCCCATTTGAACTGCTTCTCAATTGAGGCGTACGCCGCACGTATCCTGGTTGTCTTAGAACTCTGAAAACCCTAGTTCCTCCTAATCCTATCCGCCGATTCCGGCAGTCAATGCGTTGATGTATGATAGAAAATTGGATGCTGATCCGTATAAGATAAATTGCCACTTGTCTATGCTTCATATAGACCAATTGAACTCTATGGATTAAACAGGCATCCGTCGGAAATCTTGTTTCCGTTCTCGTATGGGTTAGGTTGAAAGATTGTCTTGGCAAAGTGTGTAGAAAATTTGCAAACGCCCTACTGAATAATGAAATATCGGAACATATGGAGCATCCAGAGAAAGAATTCTTGCAACGGTTAAATTCGACAAAATAGCGCAAGCATCTGTCAGCGTGTGGTCTGGTTTCTTTGCTACTGAAGCAGCATTCTCTCTGTTATTTGGCTTTAGGGGATACGAGCAATACTTTGTACAGCCACATAAACGGACGGTTAGGCCGCGGTCTTGGCACTCAAAGGGAAAGTTCATCTGCTCAATTGAGGCAATATAACCGCAACTAGGATTTACTAGGAGTGTGAGATAGAAATAGACCATACTAATTATATTCGTATATTGTCCAACTTCAAAGTTTCAAATATATAAGTTTTCTTAGCTCTTTGTCATGTTCGAATATTAACTAAAAAGATTCAATTGTAAATATCCTTAGTTCCTTTGGATCCGGCTTGAGACTTTAAGGCCTAGCCCAGTTCAAAATTTGGCCTGCAGTTTCTGTATCCTATCCGTCCCCGCTTTGAAGTCTTCTAAGCAAAGTGTTGAATTGGCCAGACTGGCAGCTAGTGCCGTGACAATATCTAGCCCTTGAGAAACTTCGCGCCTGCCTCCACAGATAAGATCCATGCCTGCCTCGGTTGCAAGAACTGCTCTTGAACTATCGTCGCCAAAAGAAACCAGAGCACCTGCTTCAATAGCGTCCGTCACTGTCACACCTTCGAAACCAAGACTTTGCCTGAGCTCATCTTGTACCCATTTTTTACTCAACCCAGCTGGATACTGGTCATCGACAGCATTGTAGACTGCCCATGAGACCATGACGAGATCTACCCCAGTTGATATGGCACTTTCAAATGGTTTCAGATCAATACTCTGAAGTTCACTGAAACTCACGTTTATGCTCACAGGCCCATCGTCAGTGTTTTCAGCTCCGGCAGCGCCCAAACCAGGAAAGTGCTTGGCAGTACTGACTACACCTTGTTCAGATTCTGAGCTAATGAACGAGCTGCCACAAATTGACACGATGCTGGCATTGGAACTGTATGACCTATTGTACTGATTCAAAAAATTGTCTTCAGTCCTGTACACTCCGAGCACCGGGGCTAAGTTCACATTCACTGCGCTACTTTTTAGTGTCTCTCCTGCATCCTGTCCGTCTGTGCTAGCTGCAGCACCTGGGTCCGCTTGCTCACCGGCCTGCTTCGCAGACTCGTACGGACCTCCAGGGATTCGTTTGACAAGGCCCCCTTCTTGATCCGTAGAAATGAAAAGCGGTTTTCCAAAGTAAGCTGGGCTGGTCTTGTACGCTTCTTGTATCTTGTCGATGTTGGCGGAGATGTTTTCATCAACGTTTTCACCAAAGAGAATAATTCCACCAACTTTGCCTTGCGCTGTTAGATTGAGCAAGTCTGCAGGAGGCTCCGTACCGCTGTATGAGTATATCACATGCGTTGCTGCCAATAATTCCAAGTCCTCGTAGCACGTAGCACGTGGAGCTAGATCGAGAGGGGCTTCGGCGGGAGCAGCATCAGTGCCCATTATAACACTCCAGAGGGCATAAAGAGAGAAAAAATTAGAGTAACTGATCAACGCATAGATACAAGGAAACTTCATATTTAAATCGTTCTCCAGACAATAAAGGGCGCCCGAGACTATTTAAGTTCATGGAATTGTTGCTGTTAATCTGTTTCATGCAATCCTTCCTGCGGCTGGACCCATCTCGGCAATTATCGCCGACACTGTTGCTACGGCGCCATGCTGGCTTTCTTTGTTGTCTCACATGAATATGCAGCGAAAATTTCACGGATACCTACTGCCCAGCAGAATTGTGTTTGATACCCAGGAAAGTGGAAGATTGGATCGATGCCCAGGAGAACGTAAGATGGCCGCTAAGCAATTTGTAGATGCAATTGCCTTTCCGTGCTGAATACAGCACCAGATATTTTTCATTTTTCATTTTAAGACAGCTCTCCACTTGATTCCCCCTGGGAGATCTTGCTGTTTTCGACCAAGAAAACGTGTGGCATAACGCCAATCAAAAACGGTACCTGTTACATCATATTATGATAAGAAAAGGGAAAGTGGAGCAAATTAATTTACACAGTGGCCAACTTCTGCAGACGCTCTTTCCCCAATGCCTTAAATACTCTGATTCCAATTGACCATTAATGTTATCGAGCTCTTTTGCGCCTCCTGTTAATAGCTTATCTCGATTAACCAACATCTTTAGCTCATTGGACTCATGATCATCATCCCAACCCCTGTGCCGCATCCTCTTCGGCGATCTCAACCGAGGTTGCTCCACTATACCAGGAATGTAAAGTGGATAACTACTACATCGATGACGCAATGTAACCGCTAGCATGGACAGCCGTTATCAGAAAATATAAAAGCTGCAGCGCACGCTCCCCAAAGCCCCAGCAATCCTTCTAAGTATGATTTTTACCATCTTCGGCTTTCTCCTTACTGGTTCCCTTCTTGCCAGTACTTCTGAAGCCTCTGTACAAGGGTTCGATATCTCCAGCTATCAACCCAATGTTGACTTTTCTAGCGCCTACTCTGATGGTGCTCGCTTTGTGATCATCAAGGCCACTGAGGGCACCAGCTACATCAGTCCCGATTTCAGTGATCAGTACACTGATGCCACCAATGCTGGATTTATTCGAGGTGGCTACCACTTCGCCAGCTTTGGCGATGGTACTGACGAAGCCAATTACTTCCTTGCTCACGGTGGAGGTTGGAGTGATGATGGAATAACGCTTCCTGGAATGCTAGACCTCGAGGGCTCGTGCAGTGGTAGCGCCAGTTCCGTTGTCTCTTATATCAGCGACTTTGTTGATACTTACTATTCGAAGACTGGGCGTTATCCAATGTTATACTGCTCCCCAAGTTGGTGGGAAGAGTGTACCGGAGACAGTACGGCCTTCAGCGATAATTGCCCACTTGTTCTCGCAAGCTGGGGATCATCTCCAGCTGCTGCTCCTGGAGGCTGGCCCTATCAAACTATTTGGCAGAATGCTGACTCGTATTCTGCTGGTGGTGACTCAGACGTTTTCAATGGTGATATGACTCAGCTTCAGAAGCTGGCCACTGGTTAAGACGGACAATCAACTGTAACTGTTAGTCGTTCTTTAAAGCGAGCGCCGGCTGGATAACGCAATGCTTGTCTCCTAATTGTGGGGAAATTCTTGAACTACTTGTGTATAGCGACGCCAGATTTGGCTAGGTACTTTTGTTGGATAACTTTTTGATTATGCCTCCAATGTATGATTCGTTTTTCGTAGTTAAACCAGTGGTAATTGGGCATCTACAAGTAGCGTAAAACCTCTTACGGCAGCACAGAAAACAACTCAGCAATGCCAATGTTTCGGTGCCATTTCGTAAAAAAATGTAAAGAAATAATGCTGTTGCTATTTAACGTTTACGCTAATTCAAGAGCTACTATCAAACCTCAACGTTCTCCGTATGAACCGCTGCTATTGGTTTCTCATTGTGTTCAATCTCCTCCGCTTCCTGCACAATACGACTACCACCAGGTCTTGTCTTCCAGGCGGGCAGTGCTCCGGGAGCAAACAGAAGATCAATTTCCTCCAAGGTCTTGCCGGCCGTCTCTGGCCACATGAACCAAACATGAATAAACATGACTGTACAAAACACGCCGAAAATTATAAACGTCTTGTAGCCAATATTGTGAATTGCCGGGGGTACATAGTATGCCAAGGCAAAGTTCATGGCCCAATTTCCAGCTGCAGCGAGAGCCATACCTTTAGATCGTAAATAGAGAGGAAAGACCTCAGGAGCATATACCCAGGCAACTGGAGCCCAGGTCAACGCGTACACCATGGTGAATAGATAAGAGCAAACCAAGACTCCTCGAGAAGGCCCAAACTGACCTTCTAGTGTGATATTAATTTGACTGTCCCCAGCAACAGAAGGAGCATATTTGCCATAAGTAGCAAGTAGGCCGCCAACAGCGTATACAAATGCTCCCATTCCGGCAGATCCTATCAATATAAGCGGTCGTCGGCCAATTTTGTCCATATAAAATAAGGCTGGCGTAGTGAAGACAACCATAATAACATATTGAACAGAAGAAGCAATGAGATTAGTGTTTCCACTAAGGCCGGCCATTTTGAACACGTAAACAACATAGTACATCATAACATTGCCTCCTGCAAGCTGTTGCCATACTTGTGTCATGATGCCAACCATTGATCTACGCCAGTTCTTTTTGGTGAAAAGCGCTAGGTAGTTCGATGATTTGCTAGATTCAAGGTCAACAATTTCATGGATTTCCAACATCTCAGCGAGAACGATAGCATCGTCCTTGTCACCACCTGCATGAACCTGGGCAAGAATCTCATGACACTCTTCCCACCGTCCTTTGCTTGCCAACCATCTTGGAGATTCCGGCAGCATTGGCATCATAAGAATGAGCAGGACCGCAGGAACCATTTGGATACCCCATTGTATTCGAAAGGAAGCAGTGCTCTGCACATAGGAGAGACCAAAACCTATGTAGTACATAATAAGAATACCCCATTCAATAGCGAGCTGCTGAATCACGACAATTTTACCTCGCACGTTATACCGAGAGATCTCGGACAAGTACACTGGAACTTGAGAAGATGTGAATCCAACACAAAGTCCATTAATAAATCGTCCAACTACCAGCATTGCAATGTTTTGTGAAGCACAACATAGTATAGATCCGATGATCCAAAGCACGCAGCTGAACTGGATGGTTTTCTTTCTACCGAGGATGTCACATACCAAACCGGCCACGATCGAGCCCGCCAAAGAACCTCCGGGCATAGAAGCAGTGATACCACCCTGGACTGAAGAAGACTGGACGCCTGGAAAAAAATAATGAACATATTGATTGGTGCCAATCGTGGCAGACATAGAAGATATGTCGAAGCCAAAGAGTGAGCCCCCAATAGTAGCGATTATAGCTACAAAGTAGACGTTGTAGATTTTAGGAAATTGCATTTTTGCAAAAAAGTGAACAAGTGACACCAGTCCAAGAGGCTTTTGTGTTCAATATATATATAATCTTGGATCTGCGGCCACTACCCCAGATAGGGGTGTGGGGTCACGGATCGATTGACTTCTCAAAACATCTGAAAAAATTAATTTACCAAATCGATACCTTTCAGGCATCATATGTATCCCAGAGATGAATGCATTATAGATAGTGTCAGCTGCATTCTTTTTCCAGTTTTTCTTCAAGAAAAATCGCCGAAATACAAGTTCTATGATGACATCGAGTGCGGGGCACAACCAAAATAGCAGCACATCCGCAATTTATCCGGCCCCGGGATGAGCCTTTTCACAAACAACGCAGCAGATCTTTCCCAAAACACCAGTTAGTCGCTACCCATCCGGATGTTTCTACGGGTTTATCGGAGAGGTTACTCCATATAAGTTTTTGAATGAAGGGGGAGCGAGGAATCGAGTAAAGTGGAGTAAATTTTTCATCGCTGCTCACAACGACCAACAATGACGTCGATGACAGATTGAAGATTACTGAAAGTCATCTCTCATGATAGATGTCGTTAGGAAAATGGCCATATCTTCATAGCAATGCATTGAATAGTGAAGCTCTTAATCCGTTTTTCATAGCAGTTGGCATCGTATCTCTAAGATCAGGGATGACGAGCAAAGGAAAATATATGGGCAATAGATGGCCAGATGCCCAGACATTAAACCAAAAACTTTGGATTCTCACTCTCTGAAACATTCCCAATCGCGCACTATAATATCACATAGTACGCGTATTCAGATTACCGCGAGTCTGTACTAACTGTCGATACTCTGGCTTTTGATTCAGTCCGAGCTCGTATAAAATCAACTAACTTCTTAAAAAATGTCATCGATAACCGGAAAACATGTGGGGAGAATTGGTGTAGAGCCATACAATGGTCGTGTGCAGCATGTCATATGACTGAATCCATGCTTCTATGGATGACCCGCGATATCGCCAAATCCAACATATACTATTAGAGTTTCATAATTGGTAACCGTTCAAGACCTCCCATTAGCTACTCATGGTTCTTCAGGATTCAAATTCTCTCGATTTCTTTGTCTAGCTTAGAAAGCACATGTCTTTACCTATCTTAGTAATGTGTGAGGTCAGCTGGACCATACCCCGCAATAAAAGTCTTAAAGCATCGTGAGAAGTTCGCCACAACCAAATACAATGGTAAACATGAACGATAATACAAAACATGAGGAGATGAATAACGGTAATGCCGGGACTCGAAGAAGATCTTCTTTCGGTGAATGGTGGAATGGAACCTGGCAATTAGGACAGAAATCTGGATCTCATCACATTGCCCAGAGAGGCTATTTTGGAAATCTTGCTGCCAGAAGAAGGAGTTCATCTTCCAAATCAGACGACGGGAAGTAAAAAGGAATATACACTTGTCGGATGTTACGAGTCTGAATTAGACGGTCCTGTCGGAGGTTTTGATCATTCATGACAAGGTAAGCCTGGTTAGTAGACACCTGTTGTAACGGTTATTCAAAGTAGATGTCAATCGCTTTTAGCATGTAGGTGTTTTATACATTGATTAGAAAATGGTCCGTATTGCCCTCCACTTCTTTACTACGACATATATGGCTGGGGCCTTTTTTAGTAAAGGTCATAGAGTCGTTAAAGGAGGCAGAGCCATGGAGAATCTACAAAGTTCCCCGATTTTTACGAGAGCTAATATAGCATCTATATGCAATCGATATGAGTTTCCCGAATAAGGAGGATGAGCACTCAAATCGAAATAGCAAGATGAAAATTAAAAAGAAATAGAAAGATGGAAACAGCAATACTACCGGTGCAGCGATTGGGTGGTTGGACCTAGGTATACAGGACACGCAAACGGAAAAATATACCACATTCCAGTAGGCACGGCAGTGCTTAGCCAATTTCTATGTGACGCCTTACTAATGTCTACTTTTACTGACCAGTCAGAAATTGCCCGCAGTTCATGTGCCTACTGTGAGGAATGCATGGAATCATGGAGATCCGGATTATCTTCACACCGAGCCGAACTAACATAACCGTGAATAACCGGGATAGCAAAGTTTATTATTGCTTGAACCAAGATAGATACTTACCCATCATTTCCCTGCGATTTAAAAATAAATCAATTTAATTACCTAGCCCTTTTTTAGAAAAAAGCCTTAAAAGTGTGACAAATACAAGGGTGCAAGCCGTGTTTCCGATATCGTGCGGCCTGCCTCCGTATCACCGTGATCGACTAGCAGAAGCCCACTCATCCGGGACAAACAAACAATTTTATTGTACGAGTATGATATGGCATACGGGGACTTTCCGCTTGTTACCCCGCTTTTGCTCCGGTTTTCCTAACAGTCCAGGTGTTTGCGGATAGATACGGTGGTAGGTTAGGGTTTTGTTTCTGCCCAGCATGGTCTAGTAATCATGCGGTTTATCCGCGCCTTACACAAGATAGACCTCGTAGAAAGATATGAAGCTAAGTAATATGCGATATCGTTTGAATTAGAGCTTTTTTCTTGTCAAATATGCGTACTCGCCTTAGCTCCACATGTTTCCCGGTGGCATTGGGGTTGGGGTGGTGCGAGAACCCTTTTCTCCGGGTACCCCACATGGACTGTGCAAATAGTATAAATAGTCAGGGACATTCTCACAATTCTCTTTCACCCTTTTAAAATCTTTTTGAATACTCATATTTGCAATGGCTTCTTCTGTAGAAATCACTACCCCTAACGGGCACAAGTATAAGCAGCCTACTGGGCTCTATATCAATGGCAAATTTGTCAAGTCTGCATCAGGCAAGAAGTTCGCAGTTGAAAATCCTGCCAAAGAGGAACATATTGTCGACGTCTACGAGGCAGATGAGCAAGACGTTGATGATGCTGTGGCAGCAGCTGAGAAGGCCTTCCCTTCCTGGAGTACTACGCCTCCTGATGTTCGAGGCCGCTTGTTATACAAGCTTGCCGATAAGATTGAGGAAAACATTGAACTGATCGCCTCCATTGAATCCATGGACAACGGCAAGATTCTGCAAATGGCTCGCAACGATATTGTATTGGTTGTCAGCGTGCTGCGAAACTGTGCGGGGTGGGCCGATAAGTGGTTTGGTAGCGTGATCGAGAGCGATGAAGATCACTTCAATTACACTCGTAAGGAGCCTCTTGGCGTGTGTGGAGCAGTAATTGCATGGAACTTCCCTCTGATGTTATGGGGTTGGAAAGTCGGTCCTGCCCTGGCTACCGGTAACACATTGGTGATTAAATCTGCTGAGTCTACTCCTCTAAGTGCTCTGTTTGTTTCACAGTTCTTCAAGGAAATCGGTTTCCCTGATGGTGTTTTCAACCAGGTTTCAGGCTATGGTAAAGCTGGTGCTGCAATTGCCAGCCACATGAAGATCAAGAAGATATCTTTTACTGGCTCTACTGCAACTGGTCGACACATTATGAGAGCTGCAGCAACCTCCAACTTGAAGAAGGTGACTCTCGAGCTTGGTGGTAAGTCACCAAATATTGTGTTTGCAGATGCTGATCTGGACGAGGCCGTCAAGAATGTCTATGTTGGTATCTTTTACAACTCGGGAGAAGTGTGCTGCGCCGGTTCTCGTTTGTATGTTGAAGAGAGCATTTTCGATGAATTCAGTGCCAAGTTTAAGAAGCACTGCGAGGCTAGTCTCCCTGGTGATCCGTACAGTGCTAAGAGTGCTTATGGTCCCCAGACTTCCAAAATTCAGCTTGACAGAATTTTGGGATACATTGAGGAAGGTAAGAAGGGCGGAGCTAACGTGCTGACTGGAGGTTGCCGACTTCCTGGTAAAGGCTATTATGTTGCACCAACCGTATTTGCCGGTGTCACTGAAGACATGAAGATTGTAAAGGAAGAGATTTTTGGCCCTGTCATTACTATTACCAAGTTCAAGGACTATAAAGAGGTGTTGGATATGGCCCATGATACTGAGTACGGATTGGCTGCTGGTATTCACACTAAGAATGTTTCCAAGGCCATCCATGTTGCTAACTCTCTGAAGGCTGGTACTGTCTGGGTTAACACTTACAATAATTTCCATCATCAAGTTCCATTTGGTGGTTATGCTCAGTCCGGTATTGGCCGAGAGATGGGCCGGGAGGTGTTAGAGAACTTCACTCAGGTTAAGGCAGTGAGAATTGGAGGTATTACCAACTTTTGAATACGGTTCGTTAGGTGTTGATAAATAACTATACGTGAAATATATAAGCGATAGTAAATTGCACATTACCGCTGTGTTAAGTAGAGCCTGAATCGCCCAAAGGGTACTTGCGATGATCTGAAAGGTCATCTATAATAATTCCGTTTTACTGCCCGGTACGTCCTTAATTGATACAAAGCCACCACTTCTTTCTTTACATATTCTCCATGCTCAAGAGCTTTTGACACTTGGTCAAGAGGCATGTCTTTATTCTTCTTGAATGCTTTTCGAAGCCCTTTTTTGAAATAGTCATAGCCAAGTCTGCGTGAAGCCGTCAGTTAGTCGCATATAACCCCTAAACGTTTAAATTATCATGTCTACATACGGATAATCCATTCCTAAATATAACAATTCCTTGTACATATAAAGCACCTGTTGTCTGTACGGACTGCCCGGCATTGCCTTCAATGTCGGCCCATTGAGGAGAAACGCAACTTCGCCCAACTCCACCATCGACCATGGCTGATTCGGCTGCTGCTCGGGTAGCAGAACTCCTCAAACACCCAGACGACCTGAACCAGGCTAGTGCTCTGAAACAAAAGCTATTGAGAGAAAGGGCCGGAATCGATGCCCAATTGAAAGCCGGAGTTCAATCTCACGTCCAAGTGACCAAGGAAGGGTTGCATTCATTGACCGAAACCAAGGCTGGTTTGGCACAAGTAGGAGAAAATATCATGAAAGTCAACAAATTATCGGTTGAAAGTAAAGAGGCAGTGATGCATTTTGACCATATCAATAATCTATCGCGTGTTCTGCGGAATTTCGAGGAGGTGCAGAAGTTTGTGGACAACTTCACCACGATGAACAAGGATCTGCAGCACATAGAACGGCTACTGGACCAGGACGGCCCGTTCGACATATCGAACTCATTTCCAAACTTGGTCGAGATCCATTTCCGACTATCCAAACTGCGCGACGCTAAAGATGAGGCTATGTTCCATGCTGCCCACAGCTCTGAAGACAATCGACGCATCATTTCGCGGCATTTTGCTGCTTTGGACAAGCTTGTACAAGAGTTCGATTCGAAGATATTCGACATCGCTGAATGCATGCTGGAATTTATTCGCGAAGGGGACCAATCCGTCATTGTGCGAGTTGCCAAAATCATCGTTCATGAACAGCAACAAGATCTGGTTGCCGACATTTCAAATGATATTCTTTCATCCCAGAATTCTAATCCCGGTGATAAAAACAGTCATCTATTGATGAACACTCTTCATGGATCATCTCATCGGCAGCCCAGGAGGTATTACGATCGGTTTTTCAGGGCCGTGGAAAAATCCATTGCTGAGTCGTTTCTAAATTGCGCCGAACATTACAAAAATGATCCGGATGACATCCTTGACGGCTTGGATTGGATATTTGCCGATTTGGCATTGGCTAAGCTGGCATTGGTACGCTGTGTTCCGGCCCACTGGAATATATTTAACAAGTATGTGCATTATTATCATTACCAAGTCTATCTCTTGCTCAAGAAATTCATGGAACTCGAGCCTGCGGCAGCTACTATTTTGCATATTCTGGACTATGCAAAGGATTATTATAAGAACATGAAGGAATTGGGGATCAAATCAAAGTACACTGCTCCGAAGAAAGAAATTGAGTCTTTGGAGACCAGTCAACCAACCGATGAGAACAGCACGGTCACCGGCAACACCAATAGCGAGGACGTTCTTTTCCCTCCATTACTGGATGGTGAAGAAGACACATACTATGATGATTATCTTGCGCTAATTGTTTCAAAGTTAAAAGAATGGTACAAAAGCTTTGCTGCCACCGAGAAAGAAAACTTTATATCTCGCCTAGTTCCTCCCGAAACTGTCGGCGAAGAAAACTACTATGGACTGGATGGAGAACAGATTATGTTCAAATTGGTCACACAGCAAATCGAGGTATCGGTGGAGTCTGGCCGCGGGAGAATATTGGCCTCGTGTATTGATGCATGTGCTGATATTCTTATGACTCGGCAACGAGAATGGGAGACTACAATGCTCGAGCAGGTAAATATGCAGCTAGAAGATACGGCAGCTGAAGACTCGGAAAGTGCTGTTCCTGGTGGACTGATGGAATATCTCATTGCGTTAGCGAACGACCAAATCCGTGCTGCGGATTTCACAGAAGCCATCTCCTCTCAAAGATCAAGTCAAGTTTCAAAAAAATACAAAGGACAGGTTGTATCAAAGTTGAATGAGGTCTCTGATGGTTTTATATCTTTAGCAAAAAAGTGTCTTACGTCCCTGTACAAGATAATCTTCAACGACTTGAAAGCTCCATACGCTGACATATTTTCATCTTCTTCGTGGTTTAAGGGCCGGCCGGCTAGACAGATTGCTGACACAATATTAGAATACGCAATTGATGCACATGAGCATATGAATATGTTGCTTTTTGAACAGTTTATGGAAGATTTGTTAGCTGGCGTTGTGATACACTATTTGCGGGCGCTGGATCATTCTGGAACGGTCAAGGTAGCAAAGGCAGTTGAGCGCATCCGTCTGGATGTCGAAGTATTCTACGAATTGTTCACTCGTGATGAGTTTAGTCTAGATCAAGAGGTTATACAGTATCATTTCTCTATTTTTGAGCATATGATAGCCATTTGGGAATCGCCCAAGGACGGACTTGTGGAATGTTTTATCACTTTAAGACAGGATTTCTGGGATGCACCTTTAGACCTGTTTGAGAAGATTATTCGAGCAAGAAAAGATACTGATAATAAGGATGTCCGAGGAGTAATGGCCACAGTTCGTTCGGAGGCGCTGCGGCACCAACCGCTAGAAAGCATGCCCCCTACATTTTTGGCAGATTTTAAGCCGTAAAAAGTTTTCCTAACGGTTTTCTTTATCGTCAACCACGGCATCCGTAAGTTTGGCAGTGGGCCGCCTCATTTTGGAGTTGAGAGACGGCAATGCATAATTAATCACTTTGCCACGAGTGGCCCGACGACTTTCTAGTTTAACGGGAGAAGCAGACTTCTTGGGCGGCGACTGGTTCAGTTTGCTAGGAGATTTCGCATTAAGCGGAACCTTGTCAATATGCGAAGCTATCCTCGGTTTCTTAACGATCGCTGGCTTTGGCTTGGTGGTCTTTTTCACCACCTTAGCCGGGGAAGGCGACAGGGCAAACGGGGACGATGGAGACAGCCGCTGGGGAGTTTCCAAAACAATAGCAGGGTGTGGCTTGTCTTGATGCTTTTTTCCCGAAGGCATGCTCTGAATCAAGTAGTCCATGGAAATGTCTGCTGTATCATTAGTTTCGGTAACTTCTTCAATGCAATTGGAAAGCCGATCCTGGGACTGTTTACCGCCGGTTATAGTAAGACGTTCGTTGGCCCCATCATCGACATGCTTGTGTTCGTGCTCATCAGTCTCGTTAACTTGAAATCCCGTGCAAATGATGTCTTCAATTTCCCGGTACTTTGAATCCAGAAGCTGCTTGACCTGGGCAAACTGGGCCCGTTTGGCGTCTGACGCCGGGCCGTTTGCAAGGCGCTCATTCAGGCAAGAGTTCTCGTACTTGAGACTGAGATTCTCCTTCATGATATCGCTTAGTTTCTGTTCCAATTGCAGAATTTTCTCCTGTAGCCCGGCGTATGACTTGGCGATTGCCCGGTTCTGAGCGCCGAACTTCCGTTTCACTAAAGCGCGCGTTAGCATAGCCATAGAAACATATACAGCTATCTTATAGCTATCAAAATAACGTATCGTACTTACACGTATCGATATTCTGGCCTTGTTCCGGTATATTGTTCAGTTTAGCCATTTGGACGGTTGTGCATTGGAAGAAGCGTAAATAAAGAAAATAAACACTTGTTTTGATTTCTTCCTTCACGACTATAACGCGAACGATGCTAGCAACAAAACTCAGAGAAAAAAACCAAGAGCTGCGCGATTTGCAGCAGATTCAGGTCGCGAGCAAGAATCTCGTGGGTGAAGTCGAGACTTTGGCCGAAAATCTCAGTTCTCTAAGTTCGGGGACCGAAGCTGTTGGACAGCTGATGGCCAACTGGCCGTCGATTCTCAATTCTCTACAGCTGGCATCTTCATCACTTGCCAAGTATTCGGAAGAAGATTACAAGAAGCAGGATAATGCTGAAACAGAGGAGAAGCCGCTTCCTGAGACGCTGGTGCGAATACGTGTGGAGAAATGAGCTAAGGTTACGCTTGGTCGAATCAACTACGCGGGCCATTAGGTCATTAAACAGATCAAGCCGAAATTTTACAGAAGCATGTCACTAAATTCTCTTTCTATTGCATTATTTCGCACTATCTACAGCTAATCATTCATTTCCAGACTCCTATACAAGCTCTTGACCCAATCTTCTAATGCACAGTCGGTTGCTGCGGCCCTCAGCTTCTGGTTGTCAGAATCAATGTCTTTTTTGATGTTACCAATAGTCGTGGCATTTGCGAACGGATATCTATCCGAAAGAACCTGAGTTGAAAGTTGTGCTGTGGCCATAAGAACCGGGTCGGTCGTCAACAGTCTTGTAGAGTATTCCGTCAACGTCACTTCATTCCTCACAATAGACAAGGTCTTGAATAACAGCGTGTCTTGAATCAACTCTTGAAGTATTTCATCTGATGGATGTTCAGTCTTGGCAAACGAACTCCAATCGTCTGCTAGAAGCAGACGGCTCCATACCAGCTGTTCATTCACTGCACTGTCATCATGCTGCACTGCAGCTTTCAGTGCCCGGACAAAATTGTACTGAGCATCGCCCAGACGATCAGCAGGAAACAGAGTCAGCAAATCCACAATTTCGTCTGTTGACAACGGCTTTTCGGCCTTTAGACGCCATAACGCACGGTGCAACACCTCAAATAGTCCGGGCTTTTCTTCCAAGTAATGTTCATCAATCTTTTTAAAGACTGCTTGCATGGATAGTTTCTCGCGGATATCAAGTCGTTCAAGGTCAAGGTTGATAGAATGCAGTAAAGATTCGTCTTCATCTACAGTCATCCCATCAGAATCCTCTTTTTTGGTAAGAATACATAACTTGGCGATTGACAATTGTAGCTCCTTTTTAGCTAGAGACCCCTCACTGCTCTTAGCTGCAGCTTCGCTTAGTGTCCTGCCAGCGCTTTCGAACCTATCTGCCTCCAAGTCAGTCACCCAGGATATATAATCGTTCTGAGTATCCGTTAAATACTTCTCCAGATATGGACGTTTATCCAGGAATTCATTGAGTAATAATAGAATCTGCTTTGTATCAATCCAATACTGGTATAAAACAGCAGCAAATTCGTAGCCAAACTTTTCTAGCAAAAGTGCCATATCTCGTCTGCATCGCTCAGCTTGCACCTTTGAACCGACGTTTACCAAAGCAACTCTCCAATCCTCTCCAATAATCTCAACAAGGCTCCTATAAACGGCATATTGATCGGCTAGTTCTATGGCAACATCCTTGTGGCCAGCATCCACAATTATCTGAAGCCATCCTCCGCGCTTATTCAAATAGTCCTGGTCTGATATTGGATCGCCAGAAAGTCGGTGCCATTTCAGGTTCTCCACGGTGATGGCGAATAGCGTCCTGACGATATCGACAAGCTGTGCACCTATTTCTGCTCGAAGAGGTGTATCCACTGTCCTAGCAAAGTATTCACGGGAAATATCATATAGAGAAGCAAAAGCGGCAATCATCTCTGGTCTGATAGTCCAAGGAACCTTCTGGCTAACGTCCTTATCTGCATCCAGATTGTAAACTTTTTTGGCATATTGGTCTCTTGCGCCCACACAAGCAAAGTAAACGCTACTGATCATAGCGCTATTTGCATCCCTTACTTTCTCCAAAGATGGACGATCTTCACATAGCCTAGTAGTTAATACAAGCAATTGGTCGATTTCAGCCGGCCTGTAAAAAAACCAGTCCCTCAAAGAGCTATTGACTTTATCAACCTGGCTAGCAGCTTCTAGTACTAGTGTGGTTTTACCCTTCTGTAGTGCCTGGTCCACATGCTCCCATAGAGCCTTCGATGAACTAGCTCGTTCAAGGTCCCACATCAGCTGGAATCGGCTATCTGCAGAGAACGTATCCATGTCTAAAAACTTTGGTTGCAGATAAAGAGCTAAGCGCTGCAAAGATGCAAGTCTCAGTTCTAAATGCTCGCTCAATGAAGGAAGCATTGGCGGGAGATACGGCGTCTTTGTGCCAAGGATCTCCGAACTAACCTCCATAGCAGCTTTCTCTTCGACATTTGGAGAAAATTTGAAAGAGCCAGTTCCCGCAAAATCAATAGGTGTCCCTTCAACGTGACCGTAGAACACTGCCTGCTCAAGTTTCGTCTTAGCAAGATTGTGCTCAACGACCTTGAGAGCTGGAACTTCTGCGCCGTCATCTTCCATCCCGGGGAATCTTTCGACTCTGATCACACCATAATGCTTTACGGCCAGTGTGACTCCTGCATGCCGTATAATGCTTCCCTTATTATCTTGACCATTCTCGGCGCCGGCGCCTATAATATCAAACTTTTCAAAAAATAAAATGGAATCTTCCCATCTTGTGGCATAATGCTGGTTTTCTTTTGGAAATGAATCGAGAAGAACTACCGCATTGCTGAAAACAACGAAGAGAGTCTTGTGAGGCTTGGGAAAAAATATCCTAGGCTTTCTCGAACTGGGTCGCGAATATTGGGTTAATCTATACCCTGAATGAACAGACAGCTCATTATTAGCCTGGAGTTGAAGAGTATAGACGACATAATTGACTTTTTCAGGCTCTGAATTAAGCACGAAAGAAGCCAAAATAAATATGAACTTGCCTGACTGGTGCATTTCAAGATCGTGGGTTTCAAAACTCGTAGGATTATCGTACAGGCCGTCCAAAAATTTGACAAGGAGGGGCATGACACTCTGAGCCATGATTTTTCTAGAAACTCCCTCGCTGGAGCATTCCCATAGTGATAGGTCACCTCCCTTATTAATGAACAAAACCTGACAGTCGTTTCGTCCAACAATGAGTCCTGGTTTAATAGAGGAGATATCTCGCTGAGTATAACTGAATCGAGCCGAGAAATTTAAATTCGATAGAAATCCAGGTCCCCCTGGGTACATTGTGAAGGAATTGAGATCTGGGATACCGTGTTTGTCACGAAGTGTTAGGAGAATGAATCTGCCAGTTGTGCAGTTGAGAACGATTCCGGCCGGTTCGACATTTTGAATACTATCGATCTCCTCACGGGCATATAGAGTGATTTTATGCTTTAAGGCCTTTCTTTGCTGAAGCAGATCATAAGTTAAAGGGCCCTCCACTGATTCCCAGTACGTGGTTTCGCCAGACTGTATCTCAACTGTTACAATACCAGGTTCTAATCGGCCGAGGGACGGCTTGGTAAGGATCGATAATGAACTGGGGCCCGGCAGTCCATCTTTCTGGCCATTGAATACCAGACTATCAGGGATGTTGTCTGACGATACATAGTTCCACACGTACGACCCGGATGCAGCTTGAACCAACGCATACGACGACGTCTGATCCAGAAACGCGCCCGACACCTCATCATCGCCTGACAATACTCGGGGCATAGCAGGCAATCGTGATACACAATACTGTGCATTTCTGGTCAATTCTAGCACACCCAGAGGCGGTTCAGATTTATCAACATCAGGGGTCTCTGTGCTCTTAGGAATAATGAACTGGCGATTCTCATCAGAAACTACACGCAGCTTCTTCCTAGAGCTTACCTCTCTATCTCTCGGTCGAAATGAAGACACGCGGATCTTCCTAACGTTCGGATCCATTGTGGGTTTCAATGGAGAAATCTTAGCTTGGTCAAAATGTCACGATGGAAAACAACATGTTATAACAAGCAGCACCAAGCAAAGTCAAAACAGACAATGGCAAACAAGCTGTTGCGTATTTTTAGCTCTCTCGTTACAATACCAATCATTAGAGTATCTCTTCTATAAATTTTTGACTACTAAAATGCATTCAATGTACAATTGTCTCTTACTTGTCTTCGTCGAAAATATTCCCCAGTTTTAGTCTCGGCACAATATTCATGGCCATAAGTTCTTGGAACAGAAGCTTCGCTGCATAGGGGATCGTCATCTTGATAACATCATCTGTACTCTGGCAGGAGGTGCACCAACCGTTGTAGCCCATCAGACCGCAGTTTTGACAGATATCGACGTCGAATGCGTCTGAGGATAGCATCAGACGTTCAAGGAGCAGTTTAGATGCTCCGTATGCAATAATACAGTCACGTTCCATCTCTCCAAGCCGTAGTCCACCATCTCGAGAACGACCCTCCGTTGGTTGTCTGGTAAGAACAGCTCGGGGCCCCCTAGGTCGGCCATGCATCTTGTCTACGACCATGTGTTTCAGCTTTTGATAGTATATAGGCCCAAAAAATATGTACGCTTGAAGGCATTCGCCAGTAGTACCTGAGTACAACATGTCTTTCCCAGAATAGCTGTAACCATGCTCTACCAACACTTTGGACATGTCTTCAAGCTTTGATCCACCAAAACATGTTCCATATTCCAACGATCCTTGCAAAACACCAGCCTTTCCTGATATCAGCTCAATCATTTTACCCACGGTCATTCGAGATGGAAATCCGTGAGGATTCATAATGATGTCAGGGCATATACCGTCATCGTTGAATGGCATATCTTCTTGTTGTACAATAATTCCGCATACTCCCTTCTGACCATGTCGCGAAGAAAACTTGTCACCCAGCTCTGGGCGGCGCGTCTGGCGAAGAAGCACTTTGAGCAAAGGAGTTTCGTCATGCGTCGATGAGACCATTACCTGATCAACATAACTAGGTTCAGGGCCCTTGTAACTAACAGGTGCTTCCCTATATTCTGTGGTATTCGAAGCAGAGAGATCCCTAGATCTGTCATTATAGTTTGATGCATTGACTGGTACGCCTTTGTTAATATACACTTGGCCATTTTGAACGGGTACTCCAACTTCCGCTAAGCCATCAGGTCCAAGGGCTCCGTGCTGGAAAAGAGGTTTAACATCATCATCTTCTTTGTCGTCTGTTGATTCAAATTTCGGTCCTTCAAGGCGGTCACTAACCTGTGCTGAGTACTTCTTCAAAGTGGCCGTCCCTTTACGGAAGACCTGGCAGCGTCCAAATCCTCGATCTATTGAACTCTTATTCAACACTAGAGCATCTTCGATATCGTAACCAGAATAACTCATTACAGCAACTATGGCATTCTGGCCGGCAGGAAGCTTGTCATATTGAATGAGTTCTATAGTTCTGGTTTTAACCAACGGCTGTTGGGGATAAACCAGTAGGTATAACAGTGTATCAATGCGATTCATCTGATTGTATGCAATAGCACCGATAGCTTGTTTACCCATTGCACACTGGTATGTATTTCGAGGCGACTGATTATGATGAGGATAAGGAATAAGTCCAGCAACAGCACCCAGGATAGTGAAAACTTCAATTTCCAAATGGGTAGTATCTCTGGCAACATCTTGCTCATATAATGCAATCAGGCTGTCATTCTCTTCGTTGCAATCCAGATATTCCACCAATCCTTGTTTCAAAAAGTCCTCAAAAACCATGTCTCCGTTCAGAAGTGCTCTAATATGATGCTCTTCAACAACCGATTTGCCATTCTTGACTATAATCAGCGGACGGCATATTCGACCACCATCAGTGGCAATATGTACTGCTGAATGATGGTGATTGCAGTACACACTAATAAGTTGCGATACTTTGCCTGTTCTTCGAAGCTGGCGGAAAAGTGAAGCGACCTTTGCGGGATATCTCGTGCAACCGATAAGAGTACCGTTTACGTATACTCCATATGTGCCAGGAGCATAGAGCTGACTTCCACTAATAATAGATACATCCTCTACTCCTAAGAGTCGGCAAAAGTTCCGGATAGGTTCCTCTTCAACGTCTGTGGTAATATGGGTCATTAACGCCAGATTCTTGACCAAGCCACAGGCCTCGCCTTCAGGCGTATCTGAGGTACATAGCATTCCAAACTGAGAAGGCTGCAAAGCACGGGGGCCCGAAACTTTACGGGATTTCTCAAATTGCGAAGATATACGGGTCATCATTCCCAAAGCTGATATATAAGATAGTCGAGACAGAACGTGGGTAACACCCGCACGCTCCATTTTGAATCGTTTCAATGACCAGTTTCCTGTTGAAATCGCCCTATTTATGCCGGAAGTTATTCCATGATTTCCATGTATGCCAAGGTTCAAAGCAGCGTCGAACTCGTTGGCCCTATTTGGCCGCTTTAATACCTTATCAATACCGGCCTTGAACTCGGAATTGAATTTTTTGAACAAGTCCTCAAAAAGCAGAGACATGAGCTGTCCAGCCAACTCAAGACGCTTATTTCCAATGTAGTCTCTATCATCGACCATTTTTGGGTTATGCACGGCCATGATGACTCTTCTTGTCATCATGGCTAAGTACAGAGCCTTTTCTCTAAAATCCAAGTCATTCACAGAGATGTGAGCAACTATCGTAGTTCCAAGAGCCTCTATTCCTTCAGAGATGGCATTGAGCCGTGGGGTGTTTATTTTGCGCACGGTTCGTACCTTGGATCCCAAGTACTCTAGGGCCTGTTGTTGAGTATATACACCTAATTTGGAACACTCCTCGAAATTGACGGAGAAAAGTTCTTGATATGCAGAATTTGATCCAGCTACCAGATCCAAGATCTCGTAGTCGGTGGTGATGCCAGCAGCTTTGAGAACCAGAACAATGGGGATGTCCTCCATTACAGAGTTATGTTTGAGATAGACACGGCCATTTTTAGTAAGAACGTAGGTTTTTGATTTTCTCTCGTGAGTAGACGACGTAACACTGGCCTGGAATATGCCTTTTTTCTCGTCAGCTTCCACAATTATACGGTTTTTCGACAGCTGTTCCTGAACAAGAATGACCTTCTCGGTGCCGTTGACAATGAAATACCCACCGGGGTCCAGTGGACATTCCTGTAACTTTGCCATATCGATCTCGGAACGGTCCTTGAGAATGCATTTGTTTGAGCGCAGCATTATTGGCATTTTGCCGATCTCGACATTGCGTTTGGCCAGAATCATCTTGCCTTTGGTGTATTCAACATCAACGTATATGGGGGCTGCATATGTCAGATCACGCAGTCGGCATTCCTGCGGAGCAATCGGCTGCTGTATACCATCGGGATCAATGTACTGTGGGGAGCCTACACGAATATCCGTGTATTTGAAGAAGAAATCAGGATCGACATCGCTGAGCACACGTTCGTTGGCTTTGACGATCTTTTTCAGGTCCACGTCGATGAAATAATTGAACGAGTCCAAATGCTGCTTCACCAGGCCCTTGACTTTTAAAAATGCAGGTAGAAGGTTCCATTTGTCTTGAGCGGTGTTAATGGGATCCGTATAGGCTTTGCCTTTATAGTTTGGGCTCAGAAGCTCATTGAATGCAGTATCAGCAGCCGAAGAGGCGCGAGTCTGAGAATTAGAAAAAGGTCTTGTATCGAGTAGAATTACAAGTTTTCGGTTTTTACTTACATTTTTCTCCGTTCGCCCCGGCATTAGCTATGAAGAGAAGTTCGGATGTGGTTCAATTTTTTTTTTTGGTTTATCAATATTGGTAGGTGACATCTCTTACAAACACAAGTCATGACCAACACTATTGCAGAAGCAGCAGAATACCTAATTGACAAGCTTCCATGGGGCCTGGAACCTCCTCATATAGCAATTATATGTGGTTCGGGCCTAAGTGGGCTTGTCAATTGTCTGGAACCGGAGAAAAAGATCACCGTTCCGTATAAGAATATTCCGGGGTTCAAATCGTCTACCGGTAAGCATTTCGATTTATGCTATTTGCGGACTTACTAAATTGCATATTAATATCCAGTCGATGGCCACAGTGGGGAGCTCGTGTTTGGCCGAATTGAACGACAAAGGGTCGTTTGCATGAACGGAAGGCTTCAGTAAGTTGGACGACACTCTACGTGGTCCCATACTAACCGCTGCTGTAGTACATACGAAGGCTGGGATATAAAAGACACTGTATTTCCCATCAGAGTGTTTGGTGAGATGGGTGTCCGAGTGCTCATTGTAACCAATGCTGCTGGAGGTTTGAATCAGTCGTACAAGGTCGGTGATCTCATGCTAATCAACGACCATCTCAATATCCCCGGACTGGCTGGTTTACATCCTCTCAAAGGACCCAATGACGAATCCAGAGGGCTGCGATTTCTCGCTCTGTCGGACGCCTATGACCACGAGCTGCGTCGTACCTTTCTGGGGTTCACTCGTCACCTTAAACTGACTCGAGCCGTCCACGAGGGCGTCTATGCCTATGTGAGCGGACCGACGTACGAAACTAGAGCTGAATGCAGATTTCTTGCCTCTGCAGGCGCAGATGCCGTGGGCATGAGCACGGTTCCGGAAGTTATAGTTGCCCGGCATGAGGGAATGAAGGTGCTTGGCATCAGTCTGATTACTAACGTTGCGGTGCTCAGCGCACCTCCTAGCGCCTTTGCCAAGTCTGTGAACCTTTCTGAAGGGAAGGCATCGCATGCAGAAGTGGTTGATGCTGCAAAGCAAGCAAGCAAAGAACTCGAGGAGTTTGTTTGTGCTGTTGCTCTGTGTTGCTAGTCCAACACACAGCCAGAGACTAGGAATGTAAAGCAGTAGGCAATACGGACCGCGCATTTGCTTAAGCATTAGTGCATTTTTAAATTATCATAACAGTACAACTGAGCTACTATTCTACTCGTCGACAACTCCTGCGGATTCCCATTCTCCATCGAGATTCTCCTTCCAGAGTGTCACTTTATTGTCACCTCCAGAAACTGCCAGAATGTTGCCGCTCAGACTCCACGATACTCTCCAAACAACGTCGGGGAATTTATCGGCCTTGAGGAGCTTTTGCTGCCATGGGCCATTACCTTCCTGGGTCCAAATGATGACTGTTTTATCCTGGGAACAGGATGCAATGTAGCTTTTAGACAAGACAGATGGCGACCATGAGACGTCTCGGACCCAGTCGGTATGGCCCTTGAGTGTGGCCTCTACAGTGTATGTGTTGGCCGCAGCCGGGTCGTACTTCCAAATTTTCACCTGGTTATCACATCCGCCGCTGACGAACCGACACTGCTCCAGCGGCTGACTCTGAAGAGATGTCTGAACTAAGGATCCATCTGCTGTAGGGGGTGCCCAAGACACAGAATTGACACCAATCTCATGCGCAGGGAATATCGCACTATCGGGCTTGTCGTCCTTGAATTCCACCACCGACACCTTGCCGTCAGACGACCCGCACAGCAGCAGAGCTCCATACTCCTGCGGAGCCCATGTGACACTGTTGACACTGGCCTGGTGTCCGGCGTACTGCGTAATGCTGCTCCATCGGCCATTGTCCTCTCGCCAGATGATCACTTTTCCATCGTAGCCGGCCGAGGCCAGAATGACGCCGAATTTGGGATGGGCCCAACTGATCTGCCATACTGGGCCCTCATGGCCCCGCAACGTGTCTACGAGTTTCTGGTTCTCGCCGTCAATCTCGAAGATCTTGATGGTCTTGTCGGATGAACACGTAGCCAGACGTTTGCCGTAGTAGTCCAGCACGGCATCGTGGATCAAATCGTTATGTGCATTTCCAATCACGACCATTGTCTACGATAAATAGAAACTACAAACAGATGGTGGTGAATTGCCGTTTGTTGGTGTTGTTGATGAAGAGAAAAGCCCAATATGAGGTGGAAATGCCAAATATTGCAAACATCGCACTGTTTTTCAAAATCGCCCAAAAACCAACAATGGCCGACAGTGTCAAAGATTACCTGGAAGGGCTGCCTGAGACGGTGCTGACGCGGTTATTTCAGAGCGTAGGTGTGCACTTGATGATTTGTTTGTGTTCTAACTTTTTAAGCCCGCTACCTGTCTCGCCATTTTCAGGCTTCTGCCTGCTCTGGCCAAGGTGCTGGTGATGAGCATGCTGTTTCAAGACGGCTCGCTGCCGCTGGCCGAAATCGACATTCTTATCAAGCCCGACAGTCGCAGACTTCAGGCAGATGCGCTACAGAAACTACGGGGGCTGCATTTGATCAGGGAAAAGTACCAGAGCCAGACGGTGGTTCTGTCGTCGACGTTCCGCAACTCGTTCCGCAATGCTCTAACTGCTGGCGACGTCTCCAACTCGTTCGGTGTTCCCTGTGATACCGAAGATAAGAACAAGGTGGATATTGCATTTCTTGACGAGCATGCGAAGCGTAAATGGGAAAATATCTTGCATTTCATGGTCGGAACTTCTACCGACGAGCTGCCTGGCCAGGGCGTCCTTTCGCTTCTGAGTCATTCGGGGCTCATGGAAGGCTCCAGGCCTCAAGATATGTCTATAACCAATAACGGATTTCAGTTTCTGTTGCAGGACGTCAACGCGCAGATATGGACGCTCCTGCTTCAGTATCTTAGCATGGCTTCTAATCTCCAAATGGACCCTGTAGATGTCCTGAACTTCATATTTATGCTCGGGTCTCTCGAGTTGGGCAAGGATTATAGTCTGACGGCTCTCAGTAATACCCAGGTGAAAATGCTCGAGGATTTGCGTGACTTTGGCATTGTATACCAAAGAAAGTCCTCGTCTCGTCGGTTTTACCCCACCAGGCTAGCTACGACCCTGACTTCGGATTCCTCGGCTCTCAGATCTGCCTCTTCTTCTCTAGAAGTAGCCATTGGCTCCGGAGCCACTGCTGATCCAGATGCCGGTTCCGGTCCTCGGCAGGGTTTCGTCATACTGGAGACCAATTTTCGCATATATGCATACACAGATTCACCACTGCAAATCGCCGTTTTGAATCTGTTTTCTCATCTTAGAGCTCGATTCCCTAATATGGTTACGGGCCAAATCACTAGAGAATCAGTGCGTCGAGCTCTACGCAATGGTATATCTGCTGACCAAATCATACTTTACCTCTCTGTGCATGCACATCCGCAAATGAGAAAAGAAGGGAGCCATATACTGCCTGCTACAGTAATGGATCAAATCAAATTATGGCAGCTTGAAATGGACAGAGTCAAGGCTACAGATGGGTATCTTTACTCAAACTTCAGTAATGCTAACGATTATCAAGCTGTGGCTAATTATGCTCAGGAGCTCGGTGTTTTAGAATGGAAAAACGATGCAAAGCGCAAACTTTTCATATCAAAAGAAGCAAACAGTCAAGTTGTTGATTATGTCAATCGAAATATGCAGCTATAAAAAAGTATGGAATGTATAATAACGAGTGTGATGCGTCACCAGTTTGCCTGCCAATGAAATGCAATGCCTCCAAACCGAAAATGTACTCTGAACTGAGGATTGTTCAGGTTCCGATTCTCTTGATTTGCAGGAACTTCACCCGCTTCCTGCTGCTCTCTCTGAAGGCGACGAATATATAGCTGGCGCAGCCATACCATCACAAAAAATGCCATGACAAATATTATAATAATAAGATCACTGATATAATCATCTGAGTCAATGCTTTCGGTGTCTGCATATTGATTGTCGACGCTACCATCCATTGCTTGGCTCGGCTCTTCCTCCAAATCCTTCCATACTTTGAAATCCATTTCTTTCCATGCAGTCCACAATTTTTTCCAGCCCTCCATGGCGGTCAACTTTGGTCCGTTTAGGCTGTCATTCACTATGCTTTTTATCTTCCCTCCAGTCATATCATTCCAGAAACTTTTAGCGTACAGTTTTATTAGCGAAAGCTGGACCGGGAAAAAAGCCCTAGGATCTGTCTCATATGCCAAATCATAATACCGCTTTGCTAAATGGTAGTCTTTTTCCACTCCCAGACCATTTTCATGCATCCAGCCAAGGTTCCAATTTCCAAGTGCGCTCCTCGCATTGGAGGCCATGGTATAGTAAACAAATGCCTGACCAGCATCTTTCTCTACCCCCTTCCCTTCAAGATGGTAATCCCCGATTTTTAGAAATGCATCAGCATCTTGTTTCTGTGTAGCATAACGTCCCCAGTATATCAGCGCAGTCGTTAGCCCGTTGTCAAAGTCGTATATTTTCTTAGATCTGTAGCTCCTCAAATCAATATATCCCGCCTGGTCGTCAAGGAGGTAGGCAACATTTGCCTGTGCGCTCTTGTAACCCATCTCAGCCGCAATTAAAAACCCCAATATGGCAGTTTCATAATCACCACTCCTGTAGCTTCTAAGAGCATCAGGCAATGGCGAATTAATTTCTTGAACCCGTTCAACAAAGCTCTTGAGATACTTACAAGCCTCGAATGCAAAAGTAATTGGGTCCGGACTCTCCTTGGCTAGCTGAGCCTGAGACATGCCATACATGTAGTTTGCTTCGGCGATATCATGAGAAGCCACACTTTTGACAAGGTCATAGCCTTTGACATTTTCACCGTTTTGAATCAGAATCTTCGCTTTAGTGAGCTCTGCCTGGAGGCTCTCCTTTTTTACGGCTTTGTCCAGATTCTTGAGCGCTTCTTGCTCAGACTTCTCAACGCCAATTCCTTGAAGTTGCATCAGAGCTAGTGCATGCAATCCAGAAGCATGGCCCAACTCCGCAGAGCGCTGGAACAACGTTACCGCTTCAGATATATTCTGTTCGACGCCTTCGCCGCGTAAATACAGTTTACCCAAAAATACGGCACACCCTCCGGCATCGTTAATTAAATATTTATCGTGTTTGTCCACGTAGGAATATGTTTTGCCCGAAGGGGACCAAACTGCAGCTACTCCGATCTTGGCCAGCCTGACTGCCTTTTCATAATCAGGACCATTCAATGGGTCTCTACCAGCGTAGTATACTTGGGCTAGAATATATGCGGCGTTAACGAGAAGCGGCTGGTCGCCAGTTTCCCTAACATATCTAAAGTGCTCTTTGGCTTCAGCCAGGGTCAGTGGTGGCTGCTTCTCATCAACACTGATGCCAGTGCCATATATGCCACCGTTCCTGTCTATAGCAAGAACGTTTCTATAGCTGAGCAAGGTTCTGCCGGAAAAGGGCATCTCCGGGTGTGGCGTATAGAAGGCCATAGATGTCTCAGCCAGAGCCTCGTAGAACGGCAAAGCACCTTCACTACCTTTGTCGGAAGCAATATTCATATACTGCCTATACGCAATTGCCATCTGTGCCTTTACGCTTCCTCCATAAGCTCCAAACGTATAATAGAGTGAAGCTTTGGCCTGGTCGGGCTCGACGGTGCCAAACATGCCACAACTATAAAACAAGCCACACATGAACTGGGAATCCGCATCGCCTTCGGCAGCCAGTTTCTCGTAATATTGCAATGCCTTTGAAAAGTTCCTGGGTACCGTGTGATTGCCGTACATGTATAATTCTGCTAGCAGTCCGGTGGCAGCCGAGTTGCCCTGGTCAGATGCCTCACTAAGAAGCTCTAGAGCATAAATGCGATTCTGCACGTCTGTCTCAGTATATAGCTGGACAGCCGTCTCATTGGAAGATGCAACGACTGAATCTATCAGCTTATCGTACACCTGCAAAACGCCCCATCTCTCGGAGCGGAGATTGGCACTGGGTTCTCCGTGAGTATGGTTTGGCAACTTGTTCAGAAATTCCAGTCCTTCAGCATATAGCTCTGCAGGGCTCACTTGAGCGTACGACGGTGCTGCGCATATTAGCACGAGGCACCACAGTACAAGTGACCAGCACGAATGACTCGCGGTCATGCTGCCAACTAGGTATTGTTGTCGAAAGGTGTGATGTAGCGAAGCATCTGGGCCAAAACGATCTTTCTGTGAAGTGGGGTGGGGTCACGTGCGCACTACGAATTGTCTGTAAAACCAGTGTGAATTTCATTATGTGGTTTAGTATTGGTACGCGTTTTTATATATTTGCATTGTGTTAATAATATGCTAATAATTGATTTTTTTAGGCCTGTTGTTGGTGAAATCATGGGTTCTATGGATATGAGCAGATAACGGCATACAGGTCAACTCCGAAGGCGGCATGCGTATTTTCTGGATTAAATAGGCCAAATTCTGTCTAGAAACCAATCTCGAATGTAAATATACCTATTGGATGTCTTTCAGAGTAAAAAATGGATTTTTCAGAATTCATTCCGAATAATATGCCTGCAAATTGCATGGCATATAAGGCAAGGATTTCGAAGAGGCCAAAATTTTACAATTAAAACTGCCAAATATCGACGTAAAATAAACATTTATTTCATATAAAACTTAACACTATGCGTTTAGACTGTTACAAGGATCTCCACTTGCAAAAGTGGCCAAATTATTGTGCGTTGCCATCTTACAGTATGTCACGTTGAAACGGATCCATCATTTTCGATTCATGTCAATAGCCCGTGTATTCTGCCTCTGTAGGGACGACAGCTCAGATGGCCAAATACCGACTAGGATATATGAAAAAGACTGCTCGCTGGAATTGGAATGGCTCTACTTTTGTGAAATATGCCGTGCCATACGCTGCCCTCAGTGCGTCGATCGGGATATCATCGTGAGATTCTGTCCTACATGCTTGGTGGAGGTTCCTTCCAGTAATGCAAGAAATGCGAACAATTCGTGTCCCCGCAATTGTCTTGCGTGCCCTCAGTGCCAATCGTTGCTGAGTGTCTCGACGGTCGCTGAGTCTGAAGGGATCATACAGTATGGACTCGAGTGCCACTTTTGCGCATGGAAACTTGATACAAACAAAGTGAAACTGGTCAAGTCACCAACAGGATCTCTCAGTGATCAGATAAGAGGCCAAAAGTACAAGAATGATAGCAAACGTTTTGAGTATCTCAGAAAAAGCTACATGTCAAACAAGTATGAGAACTTGGAACCTCAGCCTCAAGAAAGGGTACAGGACATAATATTTCCAGATTTTATCAAGCTACGAGCCAAAAAATCGACACGATGCCGTGGCTGCCGGCACGTTTTGTGCAAGCCTGAGACATCAATCTCGTCAACTTTATTCAAAGTTCAATCTACAGCTCCTCGATTTCTACCCAGAATCCGGCTTTCTCAAAATATCGACGACCCAGCAGGTCCGTTATCTATTCTTACAATATCTAATTCCCTTCCTTACCCGTTGAAGGTCAATGTATCAGCCTCTTCGGACGAACGCTCGAGGTCTGTAACAGTGCTCTGTCCTTCTCTGGAACTAGAGCCTTATTTCGAGAATTTCGATGGCAAGTCGCTTATCCAAGGTGTCCCTAGTATTTATATCGCACGAGAGACTGCCATTTCGACTGCAGTGTTCATGCAAGGTCTCCGGACCAACGAAGGTGGGGCTGGCGGTGTATATCAAAGTGGTGGCAGTTGGAAGAGCATTCTACTTTCCTTCGGGCCTCTGAAAAATCCTAATATGACCAACCTGGTGCCCCTATTTATAAGTATATCTTACATGCCAGAGAGTTCGGATGGCGAAAAAGACAATTCTCCTGAGCAGGCACCAGAGTTAGTTGAGTTTGGCTATTGGGCGGTTGTGGAGACGGCATAAAATTTTCAAAAAGACGACTTAAATCTGTCGCAAGTAATATATATTTCAATGCTACAATTATTCAGATTCCTGTCAGCTATCCAGCAGAGGTCTCCTTTGTTCGTAACTTGGCGAGCGATGGGGACTTTTAGATGAAGTGCCAAGTACATTATTACGTTCGCCCCGCTCCTCGTCATCATCTTCATCTGTAGTAGTGAAATCATAATCAATGTCTTCGTTGAGAATATCAGGGCTAAGAAGCCCATTTAGCTGAGGTGCAGCTTCCACTTGTTGTGCCGGCCCTATGTTACTTTCTTCAAGATCATAGGCAGCTTCATCATGTTCAGCCAGATCCATACCCATGAGTTCCTGCTCTGGGCTAGCTCGAATCTTGAGCCTAGGCACTTTTTGTATTAATATCAAAATAACCATCGATACGACATAAGAATATGTCGCACCAGCGAGGCAACCTAGAAGCTGAATAAATGGGCTGGAAATACAGCCCGTTATCAGCCCACCATGAGAGCCCGGATATGCACCTTCTAATGCAAATATTCCCGTGAGAACTGTCCCCAGTAGCCCGCCAACACCATGGATAGCCAGTACATCCAGAGCGTCATCCACACTGATAGCAAACTTGATCCTCGTCGCCAAATTACAGCAGAGACCACCAAGTACCCCAAATATAGGAGTACATAACGGTGTAACAAAACCAGCTCCAGGAGTGATACAAACGAGCCCAGCTATAACACCTGAACAGAAACCTACTAAAGACCACTTGCCCCCTAACCTATAGTCCATATAGGCCCAAGTTATTCCACCAAAAGCGGCACTAACCTGAGTATTAACCAAAGCAATCAGCGCCTGAGCATTTGGAGCAGCGGCAGACCCACAATTAAATCCAATCCAGCCTGCCCACATAAAAGCCGTACCTAATACTAACATTACTGTGTTATGCGGTCGATAATTCACTGTAGCAGTACCGTAACCAATTCTCTTTCCCAGACACGTCGAATACGCCAAAGCAGAAAACCCACTAGTAATATGCACAGGGGTTCCTCCAGCATAGTCGAGCACTCCTAGTTTCCAGGCCCAGCCCTTTTGGTTCCAGGTCCAGTATGCAATGGGATCATAGACCAAAGTGGCCCATATTATGACGAATAGCGCGGTCGGAACAACCCTACCTCTTTCTGCAGCACAGCCGATCATCAATGCAGCCGTTACAGTACTAAACATGCCGTTGAACATGCCCCAAGCCAACTTGTGTACGTCGGTGACTTCGGATATCTTGCCCAATACATGATTATAGCCCACATATTTCAACGTACCGATAAATAAGCCTCCATCATCACTGAAAACAAGAGAATAACCGAGTAAGAACCATTGTATGCTGATGATAGTTAACACTATTATCGAATAAGTTAATTGGACGAGACCATTCTTCTTGCGGGTCAGGCCCGCGTAGAAGGCACCCGCTCCCAGAACAATCCAGAACATGGCAAACGTTGAAAATATGAGAAATAATACATTTGCATTATCCTCTTCATCTTCAAATGTCTCCACCATTTGCGCTGATGGCTGGTGAAAACAGGTGATCAGATTCAATGTTTTTGTTGTTGTTCAGTCTTCGACTTTTTAAGCTTTGTGTCCGATTCGGATGCGGCTAGCTCCTCAAGCTCCAACGGCCGCTTGGAAACGCGTCTCGCTGGTGCAGTAGTGGTAGAAATGCGGGATGCATGGGCTCTGGAAGCCCTGTACTGTTTCCATTCATCCATTGTTTTGAGTGCATTTTTCCAGTTGGCTGTTGTTTCTTTCAGTTGTTCTTCCAAGTCCTCCACCTGCTTCTCCTTGGCTTCGAGCTGCTCTACGGGAACAAAGCTGGGATCATTGAGAACACGAAATACTTCATCGAGGCTTTCTTGTATCTGAGATGCAACATTGTTGCCATGGAGAATGCGTTTGGCTACCCCAGCACTGTCAGGATGTGAGCCGGAGAAGTTGAACTCTGAGTCAGGAACATCTTTCTCGGTAGCTTGTGCAAGCGAAGTCCGAATATCACATAGCGTCTGTAGCAATGCAGCATTTTCGTCCACTAATTTATTATTGAGGGCCACCAACTCAGAGCTAAGCCTATGAGCCGTTTCCTCATCTTCATCCAAGTGCAGAGTATCCTTAGTCTTAAACGAACTGAAATTCTTCGACAGGGTACCAGAAACGCCCATATGTATCCGCACGCGGCGCGGATCCCGTAGCCGTTCTTTTAAGACAGATAACTCGACGTCCTTTCGTCTCACTTCGTTCGCAAACTGGCTACGCAGCTGACTGACCGTTGACTTTAACCGTGAATAACCCTCTTTGGTATTTGAATGATCAATCCGAGCCAAGTGAAGAGCACTTTCCAGCTGCTGGTTCTGCTGATCCGCTTGTAAAAGCTGTCGCTCCAAAGATTTCGCATACTTGACCGATCTCTCATTCGCTTGCTGCTCCTTTTCTAGTTGGCTTTCCAGATCGCTTATTTCACGTTGGAATATCTCGTTAGATTCGTTATCGCCATCCTCTGACTCCAGAAGCCCGTAAATCACGTTAATTATGCGCGTATCGTTCTTCAGCTGTGCAGCTGATTTGTCGACATTCTGCTCCCCTGAAACAACGTTTTCTTTGTTCAGACTACTGAAATAGATCTTCTCATCGTCTTTCAAATACCCTTTTGCTATCAATGTATTGTTAATGTGGTTGGCTGCTGAGTCCAGATTGCCTACCATCGTGATGGTCGTGTATTAGATGCCTGATCGTTTTACCCCAACTTGGCAGAATATGAAATTTCACAGATATCTCCAAAACACAATTTTATAATATTTGGTATTAAAGGTTATGCTACATACAGCCGAATGCAAGTTAGAATATACACATATAATCTCATAAAAGTTTAAGGGCGGGATGATTAGGATAGAATGGTTGGTTAATAGAAACAGAAATCGCCTATTCTTGAGGAACAAATGGCGAATGCCCGCTGTAGTTGCCTTGCTTCTCGAGAATCGCCTGAGCGGCAGGCCCCAAAACCGCAGTTAACGGTGTTGGTGGGGCACCTGGTGTGCTTGGTCCAGAAGTTGCCAGTACGGTCGTGGAGCCTCCGCTGGCTGAGATATCAGACACAGATGGCCTTGGACCAGCAGAAGCATATGATTCACCCATAAACACTTTGTAGCTCGAGTACTCCAGCAGTGAGGGAATCTCCTTTGTTACACGAGTGAGTCCCGTTAGGTATGGACGTACCTCAGAGAGAAAGGGTAAGTAGTTCATAGAACTTTTGGTAGCTGCCAATATGGAAATGACCGATTTTAGGAATAAATTCAAGTCGTCCCAAAAACTTCGCCGATCCATTGTTGCTCCTTCAATTACCACTGATTCCATCCTCTGTTTCAGTCTTCGTGTAATATCAACTCCAGTGACGCACGCAGAAGTCAAATCTCTCATCTTGGCAGCAGCCGCAGGCGCGACACCACTGCCTCCAGAAGACTGCTGTCTTGCTGTTTCCATGGCAGAGTTTGACACGGCTTCAGTAAGCCGGCCCAGAACGGACTGTGCAGCGTTGGCAGCCGCCAGTACCCTCTCATACAATTGGTCATCGGCGGACGCCAACACAGCAACACGGCTGCGCTCTTCGCCCCTAGCAGCAGGCGAAATGAAGTTCTTGAAATCAACGGAGGAAGGATCTCTTGGTTTCAATATATGATATGCATTGTGCAGCTCATGGAAAGCCCCGAACGAGGTCAGCACCAAGCTCCGGACACATTTGATGTCGACCAAGGGAGTAAACGACTTCAGATGTTTGCGGAACCAGTCAACCAATCGATGGATAGTTTCTAGGCAATTAAGAGCTGTCGTAATTAAAGAAGCCCCTTCCTTAGGGTCTTCCAAACAAGCAGACAGTGTAGGAATGCTGGATTTGACGCTTTCGAGGAGCGAGCTGAGCTCTTCAGACTGGCCTTTATCAGGGCAATAACTAATGTATCTAGACATTTGATCACATAGCTCATTTGCGGAATAGATAAGCTTCTGTGCAACTTCAATAAACCGGCTTTCAATCTCATATGTTACAACCTGTGCTTCTTCGGGCAAAGTCTTTAACGAGTTGGGCTGACCAAACCTGAATACATTGCCCAGAACAGGGTGATGTGCAGAGCTTTGCTGTTGTTTCACGTTAGAAACTCTAGGAATACTACCATCTGCAGGATGATGATGTGCGGAGAATGGCGACGGGTCTCTCGAGTGGTACGGTGGCGTCATAGACGATGCATTATTATTGACCGAAGATTGGCTCTGGTCGGGCGCCACCACACCACTAGGCCTAAGAGGTTGAGTATGGGCTACAAAGGTGTCTCTGGGCTCCAACGTGCTGTCATGAGAAAGTCCACGAACATGTTTAGAAAATTCGTGAAAGCTACTATGAATTTCAGGATCCATTGAAGGAGAAGGTGCAGTGCCAGCCGTTGGTGAAATAGACGATATAGAACCTTCACCCGGGGCCCTTGTTTTCCTGACAATGAAGCCCATGCGTTTGCTAGCCCGAGAAGCAGAGCGGCTTTCTGAATTGGAGCGAAACCGGTCTAGAGGGACAGGTGGCTGAATGTTGACAGCCGTCTCAGGTGGCACTTGTGGTGTGTGAGGAAACGTAGGAGACGTCGGAGAGTTCGCAGATGATGCAAGAGCAGGAGCAGGCTTTGGAAAATTGTACGCCTCTAGTTTTGTTTGTTGAGACGGCCATTGGGCGATTGGAGTTTCACCTGGCGACACACTTTCAGCAACAATCTCGGCAATCATCAGCCTATGCTCATCCAAGTACGACTTCACCGCGTCCACAGACTCAGTGGGCCCGCCGCTGAATGTTTCAGGAGGAGGCAAAATCAGCGGATTACCATTAAGTTCCAGGAACTGTAAATTGGCCATATCAGCAATGCTCGGAGAAAGATATTGGAAATTATTTGACGACAACGACAGAACACGGAGATTGGTCCGCAGGAATCCTAAATCAGCTGTATCTGGCAATCTTGAGATGTTATTTTCGGAAAGGTCGAGGATCTCCAAGTTGGGGCACTTGGTGAGGGCCATGGGGAACTCCTGAAGACGATTATTACGCATCTCCAGATACACCAACTTGGACATGCGAGCGAATTCCGGTGGCAGAGATGACAGCCAATTACCTTGTAGACTGAGTTTCGCTACTTTATCGGTCATCATCGACACCAGCTGGACGGGCATTTCCGCCATGTTGAGATCAACGAGCTCCAAGCCAACGTCATCTTCGTCGCTCTCTTCACTGCCTGAGGTCAAAACAGAAGAAGAATCCGGCACATTCTTAGAGCTGGCATCCACAGCCTGATTCAACGTCTCCTCAGCTATACGTAGGATCCGTACTGAGTCGTCCATCCAGGGACTTGATGTTGAGAAGGGGGATAAACTGGTGGTGGTTGTAATGTCAGATTTCAATGTGGTGATCAGGGTAAAAAACATCAACATGATAGAACACTTTTTTTTTGAGGCTTGACTAAATAAATATCAAAATAACAGAAAAGCACTATGTATTAGCTATGTATAAAGATCCTACAGTCTTTAAAAAATGAACAATGACCAATTCTAAAATATAACATGTGTGATTACAAATCGGCATCGTCTTCGTCGGGCAGTGGCATGTTGGCAGCCTGTTCCATCTCCTGTTGGTATTTGTTCATCAAGTCTGCATCGACAATAGCCTCAGGAGGAGCCAAGGCAGGGGCAGATACAAACTCGAGGTTGGGCTTGCCGGTGAGTTTTCGGGCCAACCACAAAAACGGCTTTTCGAAGTTATAGTTGGACTTGGCAGAAATATCGTAATATTGCAAATTCTTCTTTCGGTGAAAGGTGATGCTCTTGGCCTTGACTTTTCGTTCCTTGACATCCACCTTATTTCCACACAGAACCACAGGAATATTCTCACACACACGAACCAGATCTCGATGCCAGTTGGCAACATTTTTGTAACTGAGACGCGATGTCACATCGAACATGATGATGCCGCACTTGCCGTTGATGTAGTATCCATCCCGCAGGCCACCAAAC
The DNA here is from genome assembly GCA_030563415.1 of Casaregolazyma lundiana. Taxonomy (NCBI): domain Eukaryota; kingdom Fungi; phylum Ascomycota; class Dipodascomycetes; order Dipodascales; family Trichomonascaceae; genus Casaregolazyma; species Casaregolazyma lundiana. Next base: position 52,390 of record JAJMJF010000011.1, on the reverse strand, counting down.
TTCTCCTGGCCAGCAGTGTCCCATACTTCGAATTTTATCTCGCCGTAGTTGGTGAAAAATGACAGAGGGTGCACCTCTACACCCTGGGTGGCGTCGTACCTTTTTTCAAATTCACCAGTCAGATGTCGCTTGACAAAAGTGGTCTATAGGGTGTTAATAACAAAACTAACTCAAAAAAACAGCCCAGGCAACCTCATCTTACAGCTGCTGACAAGTCAGGCTAGTGCAGAACCTGAAACAGCTTCAGATTTCGTACAATACATCGCATTGTATAAGCATCTTCCCAGGAAATCCAAGCTATCTCGAGGGATTGATGCTCGATAACGGACATTGCCTTTGGCTATAACGCACTGATAATATCAAAAACTTACCTTACCGGTACCTCCATCGCCAACGAGGACCAACTTGAACATGGGAACTTCAGTCTGCTGAGTGTTCATGATGAATTTTTTGAGGTTGTATTTTTTTTTTTCACTTGTTGGTTAAAGTATGAGGAAAAATTTGAAAAGTCAAGCAAAGTAAACAGCAAAATTGGTCACGTGATGGGTTTTTCCCATGCGAAGAATGGGATCGAAACATAACTGGCCCCAAAAACGTCATTGGAATAGTACGCTTCAGTTCAGCCATTTTTTTTTGCATTAAAGGATTCTCTATTTCAGAAAGCATGCTTGCGTTCTCTCCTATAAGACATATTGCTAGTGCCTACAGGTTACGAGCGTTGGCCCCGCAGGCTCGGCTAGTGCCGACTCGAAATTTCAGCACTGGATTCGACATAAGCGAGTATCATCTGAAATCAGACCAGGCGTTGGAATATATTACAGAACAGTATGAGATTCTGGCAGAAAGCATACCTGAAATAGATGCGGATTTGGCAGTGAGTAGTATGGTATATTGGATATAAATGGAGAGGTCAAACTAATAATACAGCAAGGAGTGCTGACATTGGTATTACCACCAAACGGAACATATGTCATTAATAAACAGCCCCCCAATAAGCAGATCTGGCTGAGCTCGCCAATATCGGGGCCCAAACGATACGATTGGGTGAATAATAAGTGGACTTATAACCGAGATAACTCCACGTTGGGCGACCTGCTCAGAATTGAGACACGGCTGGCTACGGAATCCAAGGGCGTTGAGCCAGTGGAGTTTGAGCAGTTGGGCTAGAACGTCAATATGTAAATAAAGTAGAGAGTTATGTGTGGCGCAATAAGGGACTGCTATTAAGTGTAAATACACATGGTGCGTGTCTTGGCCTGCAACATTCCCGTCGTGTTATCGGCTGGGGCAATGCATTAAATTCTTTAGTAAGTTGCTTCCTCCAACAACCATCATTCGTAACAGATAGACGGGCTAAACATGTCTACTCCAAATAGACCGCCTCCTCCGTCTGTTCCCGAAGGCTGGATTTCCAAGTTTGATGATAATTATAAGACGTATTACTATGTGAACTTGGCTAGCGGAAAGAGCCAATGGGAAGCTCCTACCGGAGATAAGCTGTCTGGCAAGGGCAATCCCGACGAGGACCGGCCTCCTGCATATAGCCAACAGGGTGATCAGAGAAATCAGTCTGCGGGGCCCAGATATAATGCAGGACCTGCTGGTGGCGCCGGTGGTTACTATCCCCAGCAGGGTTACGGCGGAGCTGGCTATCAGATGCCACCTCAGGGTGGCTACTATCAGCAACCATATCCTCAACAGCAGATGATGCCTATGCAACAGCAACAGCGTCCATCAAGGTTTGGCGGCGGTGGATATGGCGGTGCCGCTCTTGGAGCTGGAGCTGGTTTGTTAGGAGGTATGCTCATAGGCGATATGATGTCCAGCCACAACGAGACGGTGATTGACAACAACTACTATGGCGATCCTAACGGCGGCGGCGGCTACGACAATGGTGGTGGATATGATGGCGGTGGATATGACGGCGGTGGATATGATGGTGGAGGAGGATTTGATGGTGGTGGTGGGTTTGATGGTGGTGGTGGATTTTGACGAGATTTCAGATTGATCTGGCCTGGTGTACAATAAGTAGTGAATCAAATGCATTGTAGCTGCTTTGTATCTATATCAACCAAATGTACTAATATGTGGATTAATTGCCCAAATGTCTCCATTATCGTCCATCAAACTTTTCTTCTACTTCTGGTCGAGTTGGATCCTGTGTCATTACTGCTCGTCTTGGACGCAGGCTTATCTTGCTGGCTGCTTGGCTCAGCAAGTTTCTGTCGCTCCTGAGCTTGGACTTCGGCTACAAACCAGGTGATTGACGCCCACAGGCCAATCGAGAGCACCAAAAGTGCCAGAAAATGAAGGTTTTTTGTGGCAATGAGAAGCCCAGTTAAAAGCACCACCAGGGATGCAAACGACGCATGCGTAGCATAAAGAAGAGCCGGAGTCGGTCCTGGAGTGAATATAGATTCCCACAAATCTATGACAAAACCAGACATAGCCGAAACTCTTATCAAAAGCTCAAAAAGTGCTTGTGAGCTGGTATGTTGTGATAAACTCGAAGATGGTTATTTGAAAATAGAGGTTTATGGTTTTCTTAGTGGGAAGAAAAGCCAAAGATTAGATAGCGAGAAATTGGTGAACTGGGTGTAATTGTTACCAACTCAAACCATATTATCATGTAATATAGCTCCGTTCCTAGACTACATGCCAGTATTATCAGGTATTATTCAGTTCACACGTGCTACATAAACTTTCTGGTTCGTCATTCGCTGGATCGACTTTCATTCACTACATTGCCGAAATACACTCCAAAACTATAGCAAAATAATATATTATATGACCTTACAACAGAATAATCAAGAGGACAAAATCCCAGAACTACCAATAAATCAACTATTATTCTCCAAAGCAGCTGTTCTCTTTTTCCAGTGCTCTGCTTCCCTCCACGCCTGCTCTAGCTCTGTTTGCAAGGACTTGTTTCGAGTGGTAAACTCACTCAGCGTCTGCTTCAGCAGTAGCTCTCCATAGTTCCACTCCTCACGGTTCTTCTTGGCTTCCGCTTGAAGTTGGTTGATATATTCAGTAGCCTTCTTTAGAATCTCACCCTTGTGTTTACCACAGTTGGGCACAATCAAAGCCAGCTCGTCAATACCTTTATTAATAGCTTCTCGGCGACGTCGTTCAACCTCCTTGTGATTGTCACGTCTTTGGCGTCGCTGCCAGTCATCACCATGGGACTCAGTATGTTCTGGAGGCTCACTGGACTTCTTGTTGTTGTCGCGAAGCTGTTGCAACAAGCGATCATCGTCATCACCCGCCCCGGTATATTGCTCAAGAGTCGTGTTTCCAGCTCCACTTTGTCCTTCTGCATGGTTGGACCCGTAGTTCCCGTATTTGGTTACAGCAGCTACTGCTATAGGATGAGGGGGCTCTTGGCTGACCGACTGGCCATTAGGGGGAAGTGCTTTGGACGAGCCGTCCCGATCATATAGCTGATTGTCAATAGCGATCGCGGTATCCTTATCTTTATCCAGTCTCCTCTTCTTCACATTACTTTCCATGTTAACTTGCATCTTGACTTTAGTTTAGGTCTTTGTAGGTCACGTTTGTCATGTGATGATGGAAAATTCAAGTCAGGTGGTTGCTTCAACATCAAACTTTTTAATCAAAACAACGGCCTCCACAGTAATTTTCAGCACGCAATGACATCATCCTCTAGACAGAGCCGATAGAAATCAGGTAGTAACCGTCGACAAAAGTAATACAATTAAGCTGTTTGGGTTGTAGTTCCGCTTTTGATCTTCGAAATTGTATATTTTCGCTGGTTCATAGGTTTTCGGCCCGTTTGGAAGAGCTGGCCAGCCAGTTCCAGCCGCTATCAAGATTATCCAGCCAGTAGAACAACTCTCTTAAGCGATATGAAGCAAGTATTTTAAACTAGTGCCAAAATTAGATGTATGCAACGTATAATGTAATATGTGTTCCAACATGAAAGATCCCATAGGGCGGAGTGAGCAGAGAGCATCGACTCAACGCTTTAGACAACCTCTGAACATCGCTTCAGACAGATATAAAATCAAAAGGCAGAAACGTATCGGTGCCTTTCAAAAAATCATAGTTGATCCATGACGCTGATAAGCAATGCGCAGTATGAGGTATCCAAAACCGGTCTATGTGTATGAGCAGTAACTGCTCCTACAAGCGCTTGCCAATGCGTCTAAGACCTTATCAAAGATCATATATTAGTTGAATGAACAATGCTTATGCAAATGAAACTTGTTTTTTTGTGCCTTTTTTCGCATCTGAGTTTGAATCCACAGAGTTTGAGTGCTTCTTCCCTTTGGATCGTTTTTTCAAATCAGCCTTCTTTTTACTGAGCGCTTCTTCCTTTCCTTTTTCATTCGCCTCTATCTCTTTACGCTTCAGTTCCCGAATCTCCTCTAGCTGTCTCGCTTTCTCCAGCTTAGATGCATTTACACCGTCCAGCTTGTCGTTAACACTATGCATAATTCGCATAATAGCATCTTGAGACACGAACTTCTTGCCCTTTTTACCCTTTCTCTTAACACCCTCCGGATCTATTGATTTGTTCAGTTTAGGTATTCCTAGTTCTTTTTCAGTGTACTGTCTCGGAGTTTTCCACTTCTTCTTAAATATCTTTGAGTTATTAGAAGCAGCATTAAGATAATTTTTTGATTTAACGGAAAGAAGGTTAGACGACTTTTTATCACTGATAATTTCAGGCTCAACGGTTCTAGTTGGGTTGGTCCGTTTACGAGTTTTTACCATTTTGTGCTGATGCTAAAATTTTTGATGGTCGAAATATTTTTTTCCATCTATCGCAATGAACATCAACTTTGCTAGCAGGCATGCAATAAAATAAATGATATGTCTATGTCTATTAATATTCTGTATTTCAATTATAAAATATGCCAAGTGTTTAAAGAGCATCTTGATCGACAGCTCCGTGAGTCTTCAAATGTGTCGTAGAGCCAAAAATTTCTAAAGTTCCATGAATAACTTTCCCTGAATTCGTTTGATCAGCGCTTATATCTAATTTGAAAGTAGTTATAGAACAGTTATGCGGTATTACCAGATCTTCCGTCCTTATCGTATCGGAAAGCTTGTATCCTCTCTTGTTGACTGAATATGCAATGAACTTTGAAATAACGCTACCGTGCGAAACCACCACAACGTGTTTCCAGCCATTCTCGATGGACGCATCAATAATGCGGTCCCAGAACTCTATAATGCGCTCAACACAGTGATGATGTGATTCTCCAAAATCATGAAGAGTTTTACCTCTAGCTGCGGCATAACTTCGAGCCTCTGGCACAGTCATTCCTTCCACAACACCCATACTGCGCTCACGCAGATTCGGACTATACGTCACGTCAGGTGTTTGCCCTGAAGCCTTGATAATCTCCTCTGCAGTCTTCTTACACCTAAGGAGATCACTGGAGAAAACATGATCAATATGAATACCCTTAATTTTCAAGTATCTTCCGGTCGAGCTGGCCTGCTCGATTCCCTGATTATTCAAAGGAACATCCTTATGCCCTTGAAGTATCCTATGCTTATTACTATCTGTTTGTCCGTGCCGAATAACATATATTTTGAGTTCAGTCGCATTACTCATAATTCGAGGTTTGTTGAGGAATGGTTGGTTGATTTTTCATCTGCGGCTCAGATAAAATCACGTTGATCATTCTGAGATCGAGTTTATCCGAAAAGAAGCTTAAAATGACAGAAAAATACAGAAAATGCCTATCAATGAATTCAGAAGAAACCAATAGAACCACAAAGAAGCATAGAATAAAAGCTAAAAAAAGGACAAATGACAGTTTAGATCCATTATACCTGAGAATCGTTGTTAACCTTTCTTGACCATAGCGATCTCTTTATAAACTTGTAAAGCTCCACCATTGCAATAAAAAATATTAAACCACCAAGGGCAACTGCTAATTCCCATGATATCGGCGAATGCTTAAACACATCTCTGTTGATAACAGGGATATAGATAACAGGAAACACAGTAAAAAATCCGAGAACAACGCTCCAAAACAAAAATTGATTTTTCCATAATCGCCTAGGAAATGTAAAGGGAGATCTTCGCATATCTACGATTTCCCACGCTAGGAATAGCAAGCTCCACGTCATCTGAGCAAAAGCCGTAGACCTCGCTCGGAATACATAATGACAGGATTCCGAGTATGACTCGTTACAACCGCTGCCAAGGTCTCCACCTCCTTGTCCATAAACGATTCCAACAAAAGTCACCATACAAATTACCGCAAGCCAGAATCCGTATACCAGCATATCCGAAATCACTTCAGTTGTAAATACTGCTTTTTTAGGATTCTTTGGTTCTTGTTCCATAATTCCAATATCAGCAGATTCAACACCTAGACCCATTGCAGGAAATGAAGACGTGATCATGATAATCCACAGCACTTCAACAGGCGACAATGGAAATACGGAGTACTCGTCATCATCCTTGCAAGCAAGTGCGACAACTAAAAATAAAACTTGAGAGACATTTCCTGCTAGCAAATGTAGAACAAATTTCTGAATATTGGTGGCCATTCGCCTTCCTTCTTCAATAGCATTCATAATTGAAGCAAAATTATCGTCGCTGAGTACGATGTCGGAAGCGTCTTTGGCCACGTCTGACCCATTCAGTCCCATAGCTATTCCCACATCTGCTTTCTTCAAGCTAGGAGAATCATTCACACCGTCGCCAGTCATTGCAGTAAACGCCTTTCTTCGATGTAGCGCTTCGATCATCCTCACTTTAGTCTGGGGAGCACATCGAGCAATCACTAGAGGCAGAATTTCCAAGTCGTCGATCTGCTTGTCCGTCATGGAATCAAACTCAGTGGCAGAAATAACCATATTTTCAACCACATCTGAAGCTCTGTCACTATTGTCGGTCGGAATAATGCCGATCTCTTTGGCAATGGCTCTTGCAGTGCCAATATGATCACCGGTTAACATGTGGACATTTATACCAGCGGCATGACATTTGGCAACCGAGTCTGCTGATTCCGTTCGAGGTGGATCGTATATTCCAATTAAACCTAGGAATGTAAGCCCGCTTTCAACATGAGATCTTTGATCAGCATCTGGCATTGCACTGATTTTTTGATAGTAATCAGGTTCCGATTTCTTGTGGGCAAAGGCCAGAACTCTAAGACCCTTTTCTGCTAACTCCTCAACTTTATCAAAAACGAGTTTGTGATCTTCGCTCCGAAACGGGATAGGATCGAGAGTTTCTTGACTAGACTCGCCATACCAGGTTGAGCAGATGCCAACGATCCTTTCCACCGCACCTTTAGTAAAGGTAAAGGTAGACGAATATTTTTCTTCGTCTAATTTCTCATAAATTGAAGACATTCGCTTTACTGACGAGTCAAAGGGAAATTCGGTAAGGAGTCGGTATACTTTATCGGGCTCACCAGATTCATCAGATTCAGTAGTGGAAATTCTCTCTCTGTTGTGATCCATTCTAGAAACAAACACTTGAAGAGCAATTTCCGTAGGGTCACCATGACAGATGATTTCATTGGTGTGGGGATCCTTGTTGACCTTTGCAATGTTCGCCAAGGACGCTGTCAAAACTAAATTTCTCATCCTTTCATGCTTAGACAGTTCATCTGCAGACACCAAAAAAACTGTTCCATCATTATGTGTTGCGGTCGTTGTGCCGACAGTGAAATCAAAGGAGCTATTTTTCGAGTCAACTTCCAGATAACCGAATCCAGGAATCCAAGCCTTTTTGACGACCATTTTCCCTTGAGTTAAAGTGCCCGTCTTATCAGAGCAAATATCATTCACAGCACCAAGAGATTCTAAGGAATCTAGCTTTCGAACGATCACATGCCGTCTGACCATAGCTTTGGCACCCATGGCCATTGTGATGGTTAGAACTACCACTAAAGAAGCTGGAATCATAGATAGGGCCAACACAATGGCATAAACAGCTACTTCACGAGTTACCTTAAACTTCTGAGCAGCCATTGCAATTATAGCGAGCACTACTGCTACTCCAAACAAGTAAATCGAGAGCCTGGACAATAAGCGATGGAGAGGAGTGCCAACAGAGACACCCAGAAAAGCACCAACTACATCTTTAGCTGCTCCCAGTAAAGTAGGAATAAAATCTCGTCTTCTTTCCGTATTTAAAGATCTCACACTTCTATTTGAAGAATCTTTTAGAGACGCCGCTATAGACCCAATCTGGCTATTCATACCAGTAGCAACAACAATTCCCACAGCTCTGCCTTTCGAAACAGAAGAAGAAGCGAAAGCCATATTAGTTCTATCACCGACGGGAGAATCATAGTCTACCATAAGAAACGGATCTTTGGCAACGGGAAGAGACTCACCTGTTAGAAGAGCCTCGTCAGTTTCAAAATTCATAGCTGAAATAATGCGAACATCAGCCGGGACAGTGTCACCATCTCTCATGGATACCAAATCTCCAGGAACAACGCTAGCGGAAGGAATAGTTTCATCGTTACCAGATCTTGTGACTCTAGCAGTTGGCGAGGAAAGAGAGCGAAGGGCAGCCATGGTTTTCTCAGCACTAAATTCCTGAATGAAACCAACGACAACGTTAATGAGAACGACACCACCAATAACACCACCAGCTATCCAATCCCTAATACCCAAAGATATAGCCATACAAATAATAAGCACTAGAATCATAGCATTGCAAACCTGCCTTAGCAAGACCTTCCAAATACCGACTCCGCCCTCATTGTGAAGAGAGTTTTCACCATATTTGGTTAATCTAGCAGCAGCTTCATCATCACTCAAGCCATTTGAAGCGTCAGTCTCAAAAACGTCGACTACTTGCTTGATAGACTGTCCCCAAGGTGCGAACCCAAGTGTGGAGGTTGCGTCTTCACTTCGGTCTGTGAGATGTTTGGCAATGCTAGATGAATACTCGGTATTTGAGTCGGAATTACGTCTAGTGCTACTGCGACTAATAGGTTTATCAATAGAAAACTTTACCATTTTCCCAGTTACTATTTCGGTAGGGAAACAGTTTCCTATTTAAATTATCCGAGGACCCCAGATGTATATTTTATTTTTTCTTGGCGTTCCTCGGCATTGCTGGGCATCAGCTAATTCCGAGACATGCCGCGTGGCGACCTAGGGTCGATTAGTAAATGGTGAAAAATGCTTCGCTGAAGGCATGGGCAATCCTCGGTTACTGCCATATTGGTTCATGGTCATCTCGGATCAATTTAGTGTATTATGGAGATCGCCAAAAAAACGTTGATGGATTTTGACAAAGATGGTCCCACAGGGTTAGGGGATATCTTATCAAAACTAACGTGACACGGATAACTGAAACATATATAAATTGACATTAAAGATATCTAACAAATAAAGAAAGATAACGTTTCACATGATCTTGGCTCCCACTAGAAATGGCCAGATGGTACACGTGCCTGTGCAGGCAAAAGAAAGGACCCCAAAAGCGTAACATACAATCTTCGTATAACAAATAAATGGGTAATTAACCACCGATAATCAAATATCGGAATCCTCATAATCTTCATAGCCACTAAGAGATGCAGAAGTTATGTTATCCTCGTCATCTTCAACCACACTCCACTCGGCGCCGTCGTGGGGTGACGCAACTGCATCGGCCCTTGTTGGTTTCCGAGCCGAACTCGTACCTTCGGGTGACTGTATTTCCGATGTTGGATACGCAGCAGTGATAACCTGCCATACCTTCTCAAGTCCAGTTTCCGCCTTGTTCATTTCGGCGCGGAACGCTGCCATTTGGCTCTTCAGCTGCTGCACCTGTTTAGCCATGGTCTGTGCAAACACCCCATACTTAACTCTATCGGCTTGCGCCTCATTACCACTGTTGAGATAATTTACAAGATAGGCAACAGGATCATTAAATGGCTTGGATCGGGTGAGCCACAGCAGCAGGGCCCTCTTCTCAGTACGGAAATCTTCCCAAGATATTCCCGGTTCAATTTGAGGCCTCAGAATTTTATATGTAGGATACTTGCTCTTAATAAGATTATTAAGGGACTTGAAGAGCCCACTGAAGACCCACTGCAAAAAGTACAACTCGTCCTGGCTTGCTCGATCTCGCTCTTCGTCTTGTGAAGCCACATCGATCGGAATCTCTTCCAAAGAGATGCGAGGCGGATCGCTGTAGGCATTAATCCTACAGCTTATCAGTATATCATCTCTGTATCCATTCTTGAGAGCCATCTGGACCACATCCAATGAGCACTGTGTTTCAAGGGCCTTACTGAGAGTATCAGTGCTACTATTACGATGTAAGGCCATAACTGCAGCCTATCCCGACGCTTTACTAACTATTATAAACTACAGCCAGATGAATAACGTTAAATAAGTAAGACAAAATAGTTCTGGGAAATAGAGTTGCGCGTTGCGTGTGCAAAAATAGCTTCCAACGTTGGGGAAGGAGATGTCGTTTTCTTATCGTGATTTCAATAATTAACAACTAAATGATAAGTGTGGAACAGGTGGAGAACAGAACGTGAACTGACAAAACTTCACAAAGTAGTGAAGAGGAGAATTTTGAAAATTAAAGTACATAAAGATCAAAACGTTTAAGACGATAATCAAGAGAAGTGCCGTAAAAATAGAGTTTATACACGAGGTCACGTGGCTCTGCGTTAGATTAAGTAACAACAACAGATGGGGGCCAGGTTATAATGGGCAAAAGAATATTGCAAACAGCGTTTATTATACGTACTTGGCGGAGAGCCAGGATATCACTTTCAGTTTTCGAGAATAATATGATCCCATCTTCCGGCTACCCAGTCTTTCCAAGCCTTTAAATATCCCTTTTCCAAATTCGACACATATCGTCTAGTATCAAATAAAGCTGATTTGAAACGATGCTCAAATAACGTCTTTCTAATGTCTAGCAGAGAAGCCCTGCCCTCTGGTGAGCTGCCAAAATGTACTGCCAGTTGTTCATATTCTTCTTCTGACTGCACAGTCATCTTTGAATATAATTCTCTGTTCTCATCCGACTCAGGATAAGCAGCATTTGCAATAGATGAAGATATTCGCGAACAGAGCTTATAAAGATGCCTAGGATAAGTGATCATAGGAGTACAGGACCACAAGACATCCACTGCAGTTGTGTGTCCGCTACATTCAACAGTATCCAAAACCAAGTCACAGACACGTGTGCGAAATATGTGGGCATCCTTCATCGCAACAGGGGTGAATATGATTCGGCTTACAATGTCTTCCCTTCCTCCAGTCCATTTACGCGCATAGCGCAGAATATTTTCCTCTGCTGCTTTGGGAAATTGCAGCAGCCACAGATACGAATGAGGTAATTGGCTCAGGATTCGTAACCACAAAGCAAAAGTAGCAGGCTCCAATTTATAAAGTTGATTAAAATTCGCCATTAAAAACCAATCTTGGTTGAGTTCTGGAAACATTTTTTTTCTCAGAGATGATCGTAACTCAAGCTCTTGCTGCCAGTCATGCGATTTTTCGCTACGTGTATCCGGTGCACTCTGACGGTGATCGCAGCAAAACAGTGTATCGGGCATATAAATAATTTTTTCTTTCTGATAAGGAGACTGAAAATTGAGCAATGACATCGGCGTGGCTATCCTGTCACCGAGAATGTAATCAATCCATTCAGCTCCCATAGTACCAGCAAAACCCATAAGGCAGATTTGCACAGGACACGGTCGTAAGGCAAAAATCTCATTCGTGGCTCCCTTTGTAAACCCGTTGAGATTTACCAACACATGGATTCCATCTGCCACAATCTGATTAGCAACTTCTTGCGATGACCAGTCGGCAGTATTCCGAAACACGTATGCTTCCCGCTCTATCTTCTTTCGATACTCTGAATTATCACTCTGTGAAGTCGCATATACATAAGGCAACACCTTTGATCTATCATGAAAGCCAAACACACTCTGCATGAGATGTGCCAGGGGATGGTCGACAAAATCAGATGAAACATAGCATACTCTCAATACATCATCCTTTGGAGGGCTAGGAGGCGGATAAACGTGGCGGGGAGTGTCTGATCTTGTCAATATCGAAACAGCGATCCTCGTGGCACATTTCTCGGATATGAGACGCACCATATCAGATTCAAAAGGGAGAGTAAAGACATGAAAAGGTAATACACTGGTGGCTAAAGGAACAACAAGCATTCCAGGGACGGTTGGCCTTAAGTAGCGACGTTTGTCGCCGTCGTTCTGACTGAGTTTGTCGAGGTACCACTGTCTTTGCCTTTCTTTACCAGTCTGCTCTATAAGGTCCATTACCTTTTGGCCCTCACCTTCTTTGCCAGCCCACTCACTCCATGGCACTGGAATATCAGGCTTACCATCAACCTGCATGCTTGGCAAATGAGTGATATCTTTGAACAACCGACCACTTTCAAGTTGTTCAATATAATTAATGACGCCCAAGCCCCATTTATATGCTTCATTTATTTGATTACGCGCTGACTGAATAGCCATATTCAGCCAACCATTAAGGGGAGCGTATACCAAGTTATCGTTCTTATCGACGGCCAGCTTTTCCCATCCGTATGAACCGCGCCCTGCCCACAAACACAAGCTCCCATAGCAATTGACCAAACCAGCTACGGCCTCGGGAAAGTTGTCATCATTTTCAACAGCACGTACATAATATTGTATGGCTTCCTTGAGTCGGCCCCGGTCTTTCAAGCAGCTGGCAAGGTTAACCAAGGCGATTACAAAGTCTGGGTCAACCTCGATGGCTCGCATATAGGATGTAATAGCATCGTCAATGTGACCCTGCTGGCGTAAGAGAGATCCCAAATTTGTGTGAAGATGAGGGTGCTTAGGGTCAAGGGCAAGCCCTTGTCTGTAGTATTCCATGGCTCGAGCCTGCACAGATTCCGACCGCGCCCTACCCAGCTTCTGATTGACTTCTTCTATACATCCAGTTAGAAGAATTCCCATGTTGTTAGCGGTACTGGGAGATTGATTGAAAGAATAGGAAAGAACGTAAAGAGAAAAGATATCCAGGGGAGTCGGAGCACTCCCATTAATGTATATAATCTTGCTTGGATAGCCAGAATTTATACCGTCCTGTAAAAGTTTGGCAAGATTAAGTAAACTGTTTGACCAGATAGTTTCAATAAATCCGCAGAACTTATTCAAAACATCGTGGCCCGGAGTAATGTGGGGGTCGTTCGAAGCACGTCTAGCTGTTTCAACGCATAAAGAAGCAGCAAATGGCAGACGACCCCAGTAGTCTGCAAAAAGCTTTTTGCGGCAAGAAGCCGCATCTTCCGGCGAGACGTAATATCCGCTGTCTTGGTAAAGGTGAAGCACACTGCTAACAAGATTGGATATTCCATTGGCAGAGATATCTTGCTGAGTTCCAATGCCCGCATGGAGACTGTCCGCAGTACTGTATCCCATCCCTAACATTGCAATGAAACCAAAAAACTTTGATGCTTCGACGTAATAACCAGCCGAGACCAGAATTGAACCCAAGGTATGATGCAACGAGAGACATCTAGTCCACTCGTAGAGGTCTTTCGGATAAAAAGAACCCAGAACCTGATTCAAAGTGGAAATTGCCTCCTTGTAATGTTGGTCATTGGAAAGCGCCAAACATTGCCGTTCAATTTCCTCGTAGTAGTTCAATATATGGGCCTGCCATGGCAAGACCGGGCTTTCCGCAGCCTTACGACCCGAGGGTGAATGAAGGAATTTTTTGTCAAAATTCCCATGGATATCACCATATGCACCATTCAATAACCCTCCATTCATTATCGTCAGAAAGGGTCCTTGGCGTGTGTAACAAGGTGCCGGGCGGTGCGTCTTCTCCACAAACTAAATGTTCCGCAAAAACTCGAAGACTAATGCGATTCTAATCGTAACTTTTTACAAAGCTATTTTCTAATATATGCAAACGCTCAAAAAGGTGTCCTTTGGTAGTGAGATGATGAAGTAGACACGTTCTGCGCAGAAATGTCGGTCTTTATGTCCTGTTTACCCAAAATGGCACTTATGATATCATAGGTTTGTTAGGCGAGCAAGCAGAAAAAATTTAAGGGTTAAAAGCAAAACATCCGGCAAAAAAAACAAATATGCTTTATTAGAATAATTCCAGATTATACGAAAATGATATTAAATAATCTAAAATCAGTCCAGACTTTATATACGCTGGAAATATATGGCATCTAAATTGTGTCGTACGACACCGCAACTTAAAATATAGTATACTCAGGAGATGTGACCAAGACAAGGAGATCCAGTGGATATCGTTATCGGGTCTCGCATTACACAACTCCGATGCGGCAGCGCATATGCACCAAGCTGATTTTGATGAATCGTCCAGGATTAGCAGGAGCAACATCGGATGAAGATAGAGAATTTATGAAGCGTAGTATTACTCAGTTAGTTGTGACAAACTGCACTGACCAATTTCATACTTCTCCGTAGTTTCGACGAAATGGCGTTGACCGATGGCTTTTGAAGAACGCAAACGTTCTGTACATTCCCGCACCGGGATTTTGCAAAAACACGCTGGCTCGAGCGTTCTGCCAGAAGGAGGCTCCAGTGTTTAGGAGATGGGTTGAGCTGAAAATGAAGCACGCTAGATGCGGTTTGATGTATATGGACCAGCATTGCGATGCGGATTACGTTTTTACACTATGAAATAGAGAAAAATAACTCTTAGAGATGTACCTGTAAACTATAATGACCAATTATTTGCAGTAATTGTCACTAACATCCTGTGCCATTCACAGAAATGGTATACACGTAGTATTGGAGGTTTTAAATGTGAATCACCTGAGCGTCACACTTACAGCACCACACATTTACTCATATCTCACTATCGCTTATTTATTGCTTATACTTATACTCAGGCCATATCGCCGTAAATACCGACGGTGCTAATGGCGAATGCTAGACTATAGATAATGGCTGTACCTAGACTGGCATTCTTGATCTTCCCATATTCAACCTTGAACGCCTCACTATTATAGTGAGAAGACTCAGAGCTCTCACCAGCAGGTGCAGCAGCCGAAGCCTTATCGCTGTCGGAGCCTTCGCTGAGAACATGGGCATATACAGAGTCGTCTAGCATAGAAGGCTCATCAGCGCGCTCCTTGAAAGACACAGGTTTATCAGTAGCATCTTCCAGAGAAATAGGACTAGAAGTGGTATCCTCACCAGTAGACCCATGTCTCAGGAAGCTGCGGAATCGAGCCTGGCACTGGCTACCGGCAGTCTCAAAATACCCGAGAAGGCCAACGACAGGCACAGATAGAGCAGAATAGGCAAGGTAAGGATGCTGAGCAGACGGCTGAGCAAACACAAATGCACTAGTCAAACAAACAAAGGCGCTTATCGACATGAAGTTGATAAATCGAGTCGCCTTCGCGTACACGGTCTTTATAATGGATGCCCCAATAACTCCACCGTCCGTGGCCTGAGATAATCCAGGTAAGACCACATAGTTGGTAGTAATAGACGATCCGGCCAATACCCCCAGAGAGACTGTCCCGATCACCTTGGACAGAATTAATAAGTGGTTGACCATCTTTGTCGATTTAAAGTCGCTTTGCCACAAAGAAGTAGTAGGTGTATTATCAGTTGAGCCTTGCATGGAATAATTAGGACATGTGATGGGTTGCCATGGCAACGGCAGGTCTTGGTTGAAGGCAACGTTAATAGACAAGTTTTATATATATCTATATATATCTATATATATATCTATATATATATAAGCTATATCGTCATTATTACTTGTGATATTAGTATATATCTGTCATATTGAGATGCTAATAAACCTCTATTCACGCTAGCTGTATTAATGTCGTTGGCCAATGCCGGTACCGGAGCAACCCAAGATAGGAAGGGGGCCCGGCATATTTAGCCAGCTAGACGAATGGACTTTTCAGCATAATATCAACGGAATTGCCCATGTACACTTGAAAGCCATTCGCGTCGAAGCGGATCAACGCACACAGCTCGAACCGGTATGCTCCGTCCGTCTTAGCTGGCATTTGAGCACTTAATAAAATGACTCAATTAAGTTATTGTAACACAGCCAAGAATCTGCATCAAGTGAAACACAGGTGCCGATTTTCATCCTGCAAAAAATTGCCGTCACCTATTTAATATAACTGCAAGTGATATTTCGGCTAATCTGTTTCCTAATCCAATATATTGTTGCCATGTCCTCGTAGCCCCCAGTTCTAAAGCTGTCCGAGGATGACGAAACCTCCCGAACCAGCCTGCCCCAACCAACCCCCGCTTCTCCCGATTTCTCCTTCCAACTTCTTCGAAACAAATAGTCAGACCAACAACTTTTACACAGCACAGCAGGCAATCCAGGCACTAACTCGTAATAATCTCTCCGGACTGTTAGTCTACAATCCGCTAGTTTTTATTTACTGGACTTGGACTGCGAGATCCACTGCCTCTGTGCAGGTTTGAGTTTTTTGTGCATCTCTGCAGGCGGCCTGGCCTTATCCGATCGCCCGTATTTCATTCTGCAAGCTTATCAATAAGACGGAGATATCAGTCTTTGGCATTTTGGTATCTGATATTTGCAGAATTTCGATTGATTGTGTCTGTATTTGCAAGTCAATCTAGACATTCTATCGCCCTGTGTTTGTTTAGGGGTAGTCACTCTTCAGCTAGACTCGCTGAAAGACACAAGACTACGCTCAGACGACATTGAGAGATTGCAAACTTGTGACTAAGTTTCTATTTTGGAGTTCTAATATCTTTTTCTTTCTGACTCCGTATCATATCTGTGGCTGTGGCTGTGTTTGTTTGTTGTCGATAACTGCCAGCTGACGTTTTCCTAAACCACAATCTGCGGAGTTTGGATATATTTATTCGGAACCGGATTCTGTTATTGGACCCTGACTATATTTATTTCTTTTCTCGCCCCTTCATTGGCTTCTTTCTATTGTTTATCCCTTATCTCATTCTCGTTTAGGCAATTCTGCTGTTGGGAAGTGGGTGGCAGAACATTCTAGTGCAAAGGGTCTACAAGCATATATTGCACAACGCCTGTTATTGCTTGTCAACAATTGGCAGTATATTCATTTGAACAACTTCTGGCTAAGTAATAGCGCCATAGACGAAGCATTGGAATTTATATTCCAATTGAGCAACAGGCATCTATTTTGCATACCAGGCTGTTTGACGGCGGGCCACTGACCGACAACTACTGGTGAACTACACAAAACAGCCGACTATTTTTCAACCTTTTGCACTATATCTGGCGTCTAACGTTTATCGACTTTGTCTCCGACGGGTTCTTGATTTGAACCTCTATTAATAGTCATTTTGGTATCATTCTTTAACTTATGAAAAACCATTACCGTGGCCGTGCCAGCATCAACACGAAGAGCGCTTCCAAAGAGCGCAAACTACTTAACGGGAGGTATTTCGCTGTGGCCGATTTAAACCATGGGTCTTATGGTAAGGTGTCTTTGGTCAAGGATACCTTAGATGGTGACCGCCTCCTGGCCCTGAAATGCATCGATAAGATGGCAGGAAAGGTCAGTTTGGTGATTTCGGATGAAGTCAAGCACGAAATAGCCATCCATAAGAAGCTTGACGGCCATCCAAACATTGCTAAACTATTGGATAGTTTTGAAACACCCAAGAAGTGGTTTTTGGTCATGGAGTATTATAGTGGTGGTGATCTCTATGAAGCTATCAAGGCCCAGCGCGGGCCACGAGACCAAGGAACTACCTTTGAGTTTATGAATCAGTTGATCGACGCTGTCGAATATTGCCACTCAAAAGGTGTCTATCATAGGGATATCAAGCCAGAAAACATTTTGATTGCTGGCGATGGATCCTTGAGGTTGGCCGACTGGGGGCTTGCAACGACTAAGAGAATTACCAGTGAATTCTCAGTTGGAAGTGAGAGATATATGGCACCGGAGCTTTTTGACAAAGCAAACACCAAGGAATACGATGCCGCACAAGTTGACATTTGGGCCATTGGTGTATGTTTGCTCAATATTCTCTTTGGCCGTAATCCTTTTACAATTGCTTCCCAGAAGGACAAGCTTTTTATAGATTTTGCTACCTCGCGTGAGGCGCTGTTTGACATATTCCCTACGCTCTCTACTGATGTTTTTGCGGTATTGAGACACAGCCTGACCATTGATCCCGAGAACCGATCTCTTTCGAAGATGAGAAGTCAATTGGCTGCCGTTGAAATGTGGGCAACTGATGATTACACTTACGAATATGAAGATGAAGCAGAGGATCTTTCGTGCCAGGAGAATGTTCCTCCTACAGTATCTACTCCGGAGGTTTATGTTACCACTGTTAACCGACAGCCCTTCCGAACCCCTAGTGCGTTTGGCAGTGTGAGGCAAGATGCGCTGGATGGTTGGAATAGATCGATGCAGTTCACGCCTCCTGTTAGCAGTGCTATCGCTACTCGCAACAGACGATCGTCAGAGCCTCGTCACTGGGCTAGGAGTCATATTAGGCATTCACTGGATCCTTTTGATGAATCTCAGGAGGTCGAAGTCGCAGATGAAGATACCTCTTCTGATTATTACCTGGATGGCGGAGATGACCACGGCGCTCTTTTTACTATGGATCATGATAGCCATCATGCGTCGTCGGATCCATCCTTTGTTGGACAGAAGTTGGCTTCTATGAGCCTTGAAGATCATTTGGAGAGTGACGCATCTCTCTCTCCTGTGCCATCACTTATCCAGTCTACTTATAGTAGGCGAACACAGCATGCCGCTGCTAAGGCGCCCATGTCCGCCAGCATGGATAACTATGCTCCCTCTACTCGATCAGCATGCCGACCGGTTTCGAGCAGGCTGCAAAGCACCGACTCTTCGATCATGCCTCAGAGTGTACCATCCATGAACAAGGACATCTGGAAATTCAACAAGAGCTGGAGTGATGACGATGCAGATGATGATTTAGCTAGTGATGAGTACTTCCAAATGCTAGCAGCGTCGCTACCGTCGTCCAGCCGATCTCATGGAGACAAAGCCACTGCCTTGTCCGATACCACCACAAGTAGCATGGACAAAGGCAGGCCTATTATTAACGTCTCTGCATCTCCTACAACCAGCAAGATGAATGCGTCTTCCTGGTTGGTTCCGGGCCGATGGAAGGAGGCGTAACGAACCATACGATAGCATTTTTTTTGCAGTAAATATTAAATGACACTACTTTTTTTTTCATGATATATACATATGTACAGTGTTATTTACATGATTGCTTAACTACTCAAGCGACCGGTGAAGGCGTTGTGTCAGGATGGACGTCTGCTAGATATTCGACGTCAGTAATTGTATGATATAAAATAGAAGAACAGTCACGATCAAATTCAAACTCAAATATGCCTGTTAACACAGGATGCTCATGAGGAAGTATTCCAAGATTCCTTGGATCGATTTTTGATAGAGATGACGACCAAGAGTGCTGCATGAACGAGGATGGTTGTTCAGCCTGTCCGTTAATCTTATCGTCGATTGTTCGCCACCGCATTAAGAGCCTTGGAGGAATACCGTCACCAAGCAAAGATTCAGATACATCTTGGGGCGAATGCAGATGATGACGGGAACCAGGAACCTGGCTGTCGAGGTGTGAAGACAGAATCAATAGCTTTGAGGAGGAAGGAACAAGTAGAGTAGTGATGAAAAACTGCATCAATTTGACAGTAGCTTTGTATCGCTGCTTGCCTGAGATGCTAGGAAGATGCATATGAGAACCAGGTAAAAGATGCAACGTTATATTCGGGTTCAAAATGTCATCTGGGTAGCACGTTTGTAGTAGATGCGGAGTAGTATCGTGGATAACATCGATCACTATGATCATTAGATCCCGCAAACCAAATAGTATAATATCCAATAAAAGATACTTACATTTTCCAAAGTCAGCAATCCTCGATGATCCGTAATATCGAATATTTCTCGAAATATAGCGGCCTGTTGGTTTGAACATCTTGGGATGAGGCTAGTTTTGTGGAATTTCCGATAAGATCAAAAGATCGATTAAAAATGCAATTGCAGACGCCAAATGAGCCAACAGATGCCTTACAGTATATAACATATATTTATACCACTAACAGCTATATCCACTTATTCTCTCCAGAGCTTGAATTGGTTGATCAAACCATTAGTAGATCCGTCGTGGGACTCAATCTCGTCCGTGTTATCAAGCTGCTTTTCAATCACCTTGGCAAGAGCTTTACCAAGTTCAACACCCCATTGGTCAAACGAGTTGATATTCCAGATAGCTCCTTCGGTAAATGTCACATGCTCATAGTAAGCAATTAATGCTCCAAGAGCTGCCGGAGTTATCTTCTGAGCGAGTATAGATGTCGTTGGACGATTACCAAGGAACAGCTTGTGAGGAACAAGCTTGTCGGGTGTACCCTCAGCTTTGACCGTTTCTTGATTTTTGCCGACCATAAGTGCCTCAGACTGTGCAAAAAAGTTGGACGCGAGCATTTTCTGGTGCAGGTTCTTTTCAATAGGGTTGTGAGATTGAGCAGCCAGAATGAAATCCGTAGGAATCAGCTTAGTGCCCTGATGCACCAGCTGGAAAAACGAATGCTGTGCATTCGTGGCAGGCTCACCAAACAAGATGGCTCCACTGGAGTATTTCACAAATTCATCCGATCGAGTAACACCTTTGCCATTAGATTCCATACTCAGCTGCTGAAGATACGCAGGGAATCGGTGCAGGTACTGATCGTAAGGGGCTACCAGATGAGTCTGAGAACCGAAAAAATTATTGTACCATACAGACAACAGTCCACCCAAAACAGGAATGTTGTCTTCCAAAGGGGTATTCTTGAAATGATGGTCAACGGCCTGAGCACCCTTCAAGAAGGCACTAAAGTTGTCAAAGCCAATATAGAGGGCTACGGACAGGCCAATTGCCGACCAAACAGAGTATCTACCACCGACCCAATTCTCAAAGCCGAACATATTCTTCTTGTCAATTCCAAACTTGGTGACTTCTTCCTCGTTGGTGCTGAGAGCCACAAAGTGCTTGGAAACCGAGTCCTTGTCTGCCTTGGACAAAAACCAGCTTTTGGCAGACTTGGCATTCGTGAGAGTCTCAGCGGTAGTAAAGGTCTTAGAGGCGATCAAAAACAGCGTCGTCTCTGGGTCGCATACCTTCAGAGTCTCAGCAATGTGGGTTCCATCAATGTTAGACACAAAGTGAGCACGCAAGTCAGGCTCGCTATAATGCTTGAGGGCCTCTGTAACCATAACTGGGCCCAAATCAGAACCACCGATACCAATATTAACAATGTCGGTGATTTTCTTGCCAGTATATCCTTTCCACTCTCCAGATCGAACCTGCTCGCTGAACTCCTTCATATGTTCCAGAACAGAATTCACTTCTGGCATGACATTCTTGCCATCTACTTCCATAGGCTTGTTGTCGAGGTTTCTGAGAGCAATATGGTAGACAGCACGCTGTTCGGTGAAGTTGATCTTCTCGCCAGCGAAGAAGGCTTCTCGGAGCCCTTCGACATTGGCTTCTTTAGCCAGCTTGAGCAATGCTGTCAAAATCTCCTCATTGATGAGGTTCTTAGAGAAGTCAAACAAAATCTCAGATCCATCGTAATTCTTCAAAGTTTTGGAAAACTTGCTGAACCTTTGGGGATCCTTGGAGAACTCATCCTTAACGGAGAGTGATTTACCTTGAGACTCATATAGCGATTGCAAGGCTGTCCAAGCGGGCAGTTCAGACGCTTGAGAAAACGAAGAGTACGACATTGGTTTATAAAAAAGAACTTGTTGAGATTCCAGTTACAATTGAGATTACGGTCCAGAACGGCAACTTTATACGGTTTCTATGCTGACAAAGGGCTTCCCAACAGAATGCGAAGATGATTCGCGGGAAATATTGCGCTTCCGAAAACTTAACGGAATGGAATATCTTAATTGTATAATTTCGATAACTCATGCTGTGACTTTACCTCCATATTGTTTATAAGTGTAAAGTACCATGCTGTATAGTTTGCTTCTATCCGTATGCCAAATATAAAAATTACCCCGGACCAACAGAATACAACTGCATCACCCCACCTTTAGGCGGTAGTAGAGCTAGTAATAAAGCATATAAAAGAGGCCGTAATAGATTTAGAAACGGTATTACAAGAAAGTACTGCAGGCAGCAAATGCGATTAATGCAAGCACCACAAGGCCCCCTGCAGCTTTCTTATTTACGCTGATGGAGTCCAATTTTAGTGGGGTTTCAGGCACAACCTTTTCCGTCTCGATATCCGGTGATTTATCGCTTTCAGATGCACGGACAGGACTTGCTTGAGTACCAGAAGGTAAATCTTCCGCTATACTTTGTTTGGCCAGCTTGCTAAGCGACAGAAGATCGCTCTCGGCATTGTCCACCTGAACATGCTGCACATTGCCAAAGAAATCCGTAATGAGAACTTTATCCAGAGGCCGATCAAATAAATCAGATCTAATGCCGGGGTGAGAATGAATCTCATCTGCTGA
The DNA here is from genome assembly GCA_030563415.1 of Casaregolazyma lundiana. NCBI lineage: Eukaryota > Fungi > Ascomycota > Dipodascomycetes > Dipodascales > Trichomonascaceae > Casaregolazyma > Casaregolazyma lundiana. The sequence goes on along the minus strand of JAJMJF010000011.1, from coordinate 29,922 downwards.
GTAGCTCGCAAATAAGTCGGCCATAGTTTTCTTGGAAGTTTTGTTAATCTGCTCCAAAAACTCCAAATTGTAGTACGTGAACCGGTCAATAACAGCCACACCAATGTCACCGTCCGAGTGATGAGAGTAACTATTTTCATCCAAGTCCGACGAGCCCACTGCCAAAATATTCGGGCTGTAGAACTTGGTGAACATTGTGTTTGCCTGGCATGTGTCTATCATGAAGAGAATCTCATTGTATCGCCTCTTTTCCCACATTTGTTCAAACGCATCCGCTATATCGACGGCGCCTATTTCGTCGGCATCTTGGAATTTGAGAAATTCATTGCCTCCATGCCCAGTTAGATAGAAAAAGATATTCGAACGTTCATCCGTTAGTAGACGTTTGGACCTCGGAGAGTCAGGATCCCATCTATCGGTAACTAGGCGAATAAAATTCTCCACAGTAACATCGTATCCTCGATAATCTACCTCGATATTTTCCCCGTACAAGTCGAGCCCGCGGCCTGCATTGTTGAAGACGGCTCCTGGAAAAGCATTTCGCGGATTGCACGAAACATCGTCCGACAACATGAGGATTATCTGGCTATCAGGAATGCCCAGGCGTTTGACCGTACGATACATGCTTAGAGCATTGGCCATGTGACGATAATTGAACCAGAACCGGCTGGTTGACACCAGGACAGCCCAGTTATTGGTATGCCTCGAAGTCCGTTCTAAGAACTCGGTAGCTACAGCTTCCGGAGTAGGCTCGTCAGCCATAGCCCACATTGCAAATAAAAGTAAATACACGAGGTTAAAGAACCGCATATTTGAAATGAGGCCAGCGCCTGTGTTTTTAAGTCAAGCGAAGAAGGATGTGTTTAGATCAAGTATGAATTAAGAGGGAAGGATTACAAATTCACCAACTCAACGGGTAAACCTTGGCTTGGACCCGTATTGACTTCACCAGTAAGACTCATTTATAACGGCCGTTTTCTCTACGTTAACGTACTTGTGCCGCTTCATGAATATTGCTTGATTTGACTATTTTGTGCAATACGTCTTCTTAGTACTTCCCTTTTAGGCAACATTCGTCTTCTCTCCTGAGACTTGCAACTGACGAACCTGAGACTATGAGGCCTGGCAGAATGAGGATTCTGACAAGCATATAAGTACCAGAGATTATCGCTTTCTATACGGTACAGTGCCTCATGAATATGATGCGAAACTACTGCCTGCGCGTGTTGTTTAACCGTGTATGGACTACTGGAAGCCACCACTTGGTTACCCGTTCGTTGCACACGACTCCAACCTATTTTAAGAGCCTCAATCAGTCGTCTCTTTTTACGGGCCCTGATGCTTTTCAGGGCCAGGTCGCTCCTATTGTCCTGAAGGCGTATCAGGAAGAGTGTTGCAACGCCATTGTGGATTCATTCAACACCTATTCTCGAGTTGGGGCCTATCTTGCACCAGGAGCAGGAAAAACCATCATTATGCTGAAGGCTGCCGAAATGGTGAAACCTAGGAACGATCAGGGCCACAAGGCTCTCTTTGTATCCAACAGCACTGAGATCTGCAAGCAGATCTTTCAGACTGCCAAGCGCATGTATCCTCATCTCAAAGTAGATATGGAGTCAGGTAAGCATCAAGCTTCTGAAGATTCCGATATTGTCATTTCTACTATTCAGTCGCTACACCGGGATGCCCGTTTGAGTCGCTTCAAGCCTCGGGACTTCAAGTTCATCGCCTGCGACGAAGTTCACCGAGCCGTATCTTCTACGTACCTCAAAGTCTGGGAAAAATTCGACTGTCTCAAACCGGATTCAAAGATCCTGGTACTTGGTGTAACTGGTACTATGGAAAGACACGACAGGAAGGCGTTATCAACAATCCTGGATAAGGTCATTTATCAAAAGTCAATGTCCGAAATGATTTCTGGCGGCCATTTGTCTGACCTAAAGATAACCACTGTATCTACAAATGACGATTTTTCTCAGTGCATAGCAGCTGATGGGGTCGCGCTCAATTTAAGAAAGGTTTCCCAGATCCTTGATACCGACGAAAGAAATCAGCTAACGTATTTAACATGGAAACGCCATGCCGTTGACGGTAATCGAAAATGCGCTCTTGTTGTGTGCTGTAGTATTACTCATTGTGAAAATATGTGTAATATGTTTCGAAAGCACGGAGTCAATGCCCAGATGGTGGTTGGAACTACTCCAGCTGATGTCCGCGATGCTACGTTCTCCGACTATCGTCAAGGTAAAATCCCCGTGCTTGTGGTATGCCAAGTTGGCATAGAAGGATTTGATTGCGCTATGATCGATATGGTTATGATCTGCCGCCCCACGCGATCCAAGGTACTACTGATCCAGATCATTGGAAGAGGTTTGCGACAGTATCCCGGGAAGGAAAACTGCCATGTGATAGATATGGCCAATTCCATTGAAACATGTGGAGGACTAATATCTATACCTACTCTTCTTGGACAAGATGCACTGCGGGTCCGGGATAAGGAGAGTGCAATGCTGGATCCTGAACAACAAAGAGTGCTAGACGTTCTTGGTGATCTGAAACCTGAAAAGGTCGAAAAAGTCGTATTTGAAACATTTCATAGTCTGTCGGAGTTTTTGAAGTCTCATCTTCACAGTGTTGTTAATTCTAATGTCTACGAGACTGGAAATGGCGCCGATATGAGTACCCTGAGTGACCTTAATTGGCTTAATCTTGGTGACCACAACTATGTGCTACAAGGGAGTACAGGATACTTTAGGGTGTCTCCAAATGACAAGCAGGAACTCTTGGATGCAATTAGAAACAAGAGGGACGTACAGAAAATTTCGTTCAAGGCTACTCGATATATTTACAAGCAGAATGCTCAAGGCAAGAAGATATCTATCTCGCTTCCTATCAAGAGGACCTTTTCATCACTTGCTGAAGCATTCGCGTTTGTTGACAAATACGCCAAGGGCCTTTTTCCTATTAGCTATGTTGGCAGACGTGAGGCATGGAGACGTAAGCCGATCACCAATAACCAACTGGCCAAAATACAGAAGGCTATCAATTCTCGTTTGAAGATGAAAAGGTTCATTGGGCGTCAGATGAATGATCAGGTTATTAGCAAGCTGACTCGCGGCCAAGCTGCTGATCTTATCACTGTTGTATCTCTGAATAAGGCCAGTTTACTGCTTCCGTTGACTATGGAAGCACAGCAGAACGGCCCGGCTGAACAAAAGCTCTCCGAAAGTGATATTGAAGACAACGAGTCAAGATCAATCGGGCGAAGAAAATAAACTGGATTTATTTACTGATTTTAGAGGAATATTTTAGAAGAATCAATTAAATAGAATATGCTGTTTGAGACGGGCCAAACCAACAAGGCCAATTTACCACACATTATGTACTCTATATAGTTAATCCAGAATTTCTAGCATCACAGCCGAGTTCTGGAGCTTTGCACTTTCGATAGTTTCGTCAAGCATCTCTAGCAAATTTTTGCGGTCCGACGTTGTCAGGCCAAAGTAATGCCCCTTTACTTCAGGTACAATGGCTTTCACAACAGCAAATATATGGGACACAGAATCATCTAGCCTGAATCTTCTAATAATTCTTTGGCCTGTGCCAAGACGGATTTGAATTCTGGTCGTGGAAGCGACGTCCGTAGGTTCAGGGGCCTCATCAGGCATGATTGTGGAGAATTTCTCCTCAGTAGTCAATGAATCCCATTCTCTTTCTTCAGCATCAGGCTGCGCACTGTCGTTGACGCCGGTAATTTGTACATCCTCGTCGTCTTCCTCGTGATCTTCAGGCTGTCCCAGTGACTGTCTTACAGCCAAGTCTATCTGCTCCTGCTCTGTCATATGATCAGGGTTCTTGCGCATACGAGGAAGCTCAGGCGCTGGATTTCTATGTCCGGGTGCAAGTGAAAACTTATCTAGGAAGTCGTGCACCTCCATGAGCCACTGGGCAGGAGTAACTGGCTTATTCCAGATTTTCATTTGCTCACCAGTCCTGGGATCCAAAATAGATATATGAGGATACTGCTCATGGAATGGATAGTATTGCATGTAATCCATTCCAGCGGGACTATCGTGAGGAAATTGAAGAAAGATGAAGTTGTTGCGAATGACATTGGCCACATCGGCATTCGACCACAGATCCCGGTTCAACACCTGGCATTGGAAATCCTGCGAGTTTTGAATGTTGACCAGAACCCATCGGCGATGCTTGGTACCTTCTTCTTTGGCTCTTTCTAAACTTATAGAGGCCATAATCTCAAAGGGCGGGCGGAAGAGGTTGGCGAGCCTGGACTGATGGCTAGTCAATCGAGACGTTCCAACAGCCTGTTGCAGTATGCTGTCGTCATCGTTCGCATCTACATATATGTCATCGTCGTCGTCCTCTTCATCATCGTTGTCAGAATCTTCAATAGTGACCCGGCTGCGCAGTCTTCCGCTAGGAATCTGCTGATTAAATATGCCAACATTGCCTGACATTGATCTGAGAGATTGCAAGTTTGACAGATGATCTAATGTTAGAACCTCAAGTCGTAAGTAGCGTATATATCAGTCATCACTTACCATAATCATACCCAGGATCCACCAGTCGTTCAGTCACAGGAGCTATTCGCTCCCGAACTTCAGGCGTCCCGCTACCAGATGAATATTCCTGCTCTTGTAATCGCCTCACCAGATCGTCATCTGTTTCCGCAGGCACAGACGGCGATGCAGAAGTGTGAGGAGGTTGTTCATGGTCAAAGTTCAGCGGACCACCCTCAAAAAACAAACTTATTGCCTGCTCCAAATTATTATCTGACACCTTTAAATACCCTTCGGCCTGACTGGGATCTGCGTCTGTTATCGAGCAGAACTGAGCTATCAGGTCCGAGTCTGCCATTGTTTGCCGGTGATGAATAAGGAAGAAGTTGGAACGTCTCAACTTGATCACGTTCCAAACAATGGCGCACGCAGCGGCACGACGCGACGCCATTGCCGATTTGGTTCGAAATATAAAAGGCGATGATGCAGATGAACGCATGATGCTTCGATTAGAGAAAATGGCTACTCAGGGTGGAATACAGCCATACCATGAAGACGTTGTTCGTCGTTACCGGGGCCTGATAGAGAAGTTTGACGTTCTGGGCAGGAGTGATCTGTCGCGGTCGCTGGAATCGCACATCGATCTCATTGCTCCAATTGTACGTGACGATTTTAAATCTCTGGAGTTGTTGGCGTTGATTCTTCCTCTTTCTCGCTACCCTCTAGAGGCAAACAGAATCCTGTTGGCAGCACCACTGCCAGATGACGGCGAAGCGGATGAACAGTTGGACTTGTCTTTTACCCAGGATGAGCAAACAGACCAAGAATATCTGAATGAGACGCTCTCGGAGTGGTCTGAGGATTCTGAATTGGATAGCGAACAGGCTGAGCCTCGTATTATCCAGAATGAGCACCTTCATAGCCCACCACAGACCAAGACTGAAAATGGCGGAACGTATTTCGATCGTAAGGCAGTCATCGATTCATTACAAAAGTCTGCATATTGGAATGCCAGTAAGAGCATATATCTTTCAGAATCGGACATTTTGCGCGAATGCTTTCAGGCATTACTGGGATACCCTGGATGCTTCTTCTTGTCTGAAAGCGATGGGCAGATTCAACTAAAGTTCCCGAACTCCATATATTCGGCTGCTCATCTGACTTCGGCTGTCCTCACGAGCATTCTGGCGAAATTTGCCCAGATGGCATCTACTATGGCCGAATTTCGACTTTTATGTGAGCCTCTACATGTTACCAAAAAGTGCCCAAGATTTAATTGCTTTTATGTACTTGGACGCCTGAAGTCTATGCTCAGTAGCTATAACCGCACAGTGGTCTCGTTGGAGTCCTCCTTAGTGAATAATCCCGAGCAGGTAGTCTCCCTCACCAAAAGCTTTTTTGAGGTACAATATCTTGTCGAGCCGTACAGTAAGGTATGTGTACTTTTTAGTGATATATTCAATGCGATTGAGAATGAAAGGGCTGCTGTGCCTATTGTGGCACTTATGGAAGGCATTCTGCACGAAATTGAAGATGCGGAGACCCGCAATGACACAGTCACCGCCAGTACGATTCGGCCACTGTTCGTGGACGTTTTCAACGATTACGTTGGTAGACGTGGTCTTTTCCGATGGCTACAAACTGGCTCACAACCAAACGAGGAATACCGTGACGACTTTCTTTTGAAGTTCAAGGGCGCAGCTGATAAGTGGGATGGATGGTGCGACTCAAACGTGGCTGCTACGCCATCATTTCTTAGGAACTTGTCTGATAAGATCAGCGAAGCTGGGAAAGTAGCGTTCTTTTTGAACGTAAACAATACCCAAATACGGGATCCTTTTATTTATGATGAAGGCGGCCATTTTGAATGCCAGCTTCACCTTTATTGCACCAAACTAGTCGATCAGGCGTATGATGCAAACATCCATCTAGCGAGGAATCTCCTAGTGAATGTCAGCAACATCGTTTCTAGGCTCTGCCGCGGTTACTTTCTATTGGATCACACAATGTCTGAGTTTCTTTATCACATTATACCACGACTCAGTGACGCCAAAATATGCCAAACACTGGTTGTTGAAGAGTTTATTGCATCTTCTGATAATAAATACGAAGATGACTTCGCAGTGAATCTTAGCGGAGTTGCGAACGAAGTCATGTTGTATATGAAAAACCAACCGATACCGCTCGTAAGAGCTATTTTCGACGACGATGTTAGAGCACAATGCGAAGACATATATCTGTTACTGTTTAATCTTGCATATACCGAGCATAATTTGGTGAGGGAACCTAATCGATCGTTCCACGATCTTAGCTTCCTTTCATTAATTAAGAGCTACGTGTACCAGACGGTAATACAAGGCACCCGTATGCCAAACATTTTGAGCGATGTTGGCGACTACATCAACCAAGTACACAGCTATATTGGAACTGTGCATCACTTATGCATGCTCGATAAAGAGGACCTTCTTACACTTCTGCGGCAGCGAGATAAGCCCGTGGGAACGGTCGTGCCTGAAATGAAGGCCCTCATCTTAGCATATAATTCAAACCATCCGACTATAACAACGTTGAAAAACGTCATAATTAGCATTTCATGAAAATAAATTATCTAACCTGAGAGGGGGAAGGAGGAGCTGGATATTGGTACTGTTGGGCATACCGCGCGTCGTAGCCGTAAGCATATGGATACGAATACTGCGAAGACGGCAGTGCCCCACCTTGCTGCAGAGGAGGCTGATGCTGATGTTCTAATTGCTGGTGTTCTACCTGCTGCTGATGCTGCTGACCGGGAGCCCTCATAGGTACCTGAGACTGGTTACTGTAACCATAGTGACCCATCTGCTGAGTGTTATAATGTTGAGAACCAGAGCTGGCAAAGGGCGGCAGATGAACAGGATGGTCGCCTGCTGATGAATAGACAGGATAAGAGCCATAATAGGAAAAGGCAGGGGCTCGATCACTTGCTGGCGGTAGCGGAGGAAGTTGAATTCCATGACCGACATTATTCCCATACGCAACGGATCCGGGAGGAGGAGGAGGAGGAGGAGGAGGAAGAAGGACAGGCATCGCGTGGGATCCCTGGTATGAAATCGGCGGCACTGGCTCTGCCACACCTCTACTAGCTTGCGCCATTTCGGGTGGTACAGTTCTTGACCAACTACCGTTGGATTCCGATGCAGGTTCTATGCTAGGCTGGTTGTACTGAGGCGGTCCCTCAGTGACAGGTCTTTGGTACGTCGGAGCTAATGAGGTAGTGGCCGGCGGAGGCGGCACTATTGCCTGCGCCATTGGCTCGACTTGGTTGGGTTCTTTATCGTCACTGGCTCTTTGCACTGGAACCGATATAACACCCTTCCGGGACGAATCGAGAGAATCGCCCCACATTTCCGTTTCACAAATCTGTTCAGCCATGTCGATTTCCTTTCCGCTTTTGATCATATCCAAATCAGATTCGATATCGCCTTTTGGCAGTCCGTCAACAGAAGAATCCATGGGATAATGGCCAGCAACCTGGAGATTTTTCACTACAGTCTGACGAACAGTAGATGCAGGATATCGACAACGGTGATACTCTCGTTCCAAGTCGGCAATTTGCTCATGAACTTGACGAATCAAGTCTTGCTGAAGCCTGTTTTTGTCTGCATGAAATTGAAGATGAACGTTCCGGACTTCACCAGCAGTAACCTTCTTCACCATAGCAGTCTCATAATCGTAATATTTGTGAACAGAACTACGCCGTTTTTCAAACTGAGCATCTCGTTGCTCAAAAATCTCCTTGAACATGACAACCGGCTTATTTTTCTGCAACTGAGATAGCAGATGGTCGGCCTTTGACGACCGTACCTGGGCAAACTGCTTGGCCAGCTCGCGGTAATTCCTGGCTAGCTGGTCCTGTTGTTCTTTCAAAGCACTGGGATCTTTTCTCGTTAGACATCCTATCAGAATTACTGAACTAAATCTATCTCTACTTACCAAAACTATCAGTCTCGGCCGGTATCCTCTGACGCACTTCGCCAGCCTGACTACCGGCAGCCAGAAGCTCAGGATCCGTTTTATCTATATCAGTCATGACCAATCAATGTCCGGCCAGATTGATATACAATAACAGCTTAAGGATAAGTTTTTCAGTAACGAAAATTAGCCCTCGTGCACAACTGACGAGGACAATAATTTTCCGATTGTGGAGGATGGAAGCGACAAACTTCCCACTTCATAACCCTAACAAAGTTAAAAGAGCCTGAAGATCGTAATAATAGCGGGCCAGATACGGCACCGGGAGAACAATTCTTCGATAAAAAAGAGTTTTTGTTGTATTTGATAATGGATGAGCTATGTTTGATATATGTGTGATTTATTTGTTGGTTTCAATTGACTGCTTATTGGTACATGAGGGCTTTTTCTTTTGCCAACAGCACACGTTAGACAAACCGGTAAATTGCTCAAACAATTAGCGATAAGAGCTGGTTGATTATAAACAGATTTATTTGAGAAATAAATTGAAATAAATGAAGCCGATAGCACATATTACATGTTGTGCGTAGAACTGGTGGATAATAGAAGGACTAAGAGAACTTGCTTTTTTCCACAGCAAATTGTTTATCAAAAAATTGCGTCAGCCCGGAATCGAACCGGGGGCTCATCGATGGCAACGATGAATTTTACCACTAAACCACTAACGCGATCTCTTGAATTAGTTAGGAAAATATGGCCATTATAACCAGAAGAAATCCGAAAAGTGCTCTAATTGTGATAATTTTAATATCTTTTACTTCTATGATGAATCTAGATATTATATACGACTTTTTCGAACCGATTAGATACAATTTGGGTGATTTAATGTTGTGAAATGGCCCCCGAAGGTTTTCAGCAAGAATATTACAGCGGAGACATCATATTGACAGAATTTTGCCTTTAAGTCTCTGTGCCAGTTTAATTACAATTCAATTCTTCATTAGACCAAGCTATCGTAGAACATGGTTGAGACACTGCGTTGTATTTTGCCTTTAAGCCACGATTACTCAGATCTTAGGTACGCTCCACCACACATCGACAATGGCAGTGAAGCGAAGCCGGAACGGATGTCTGAGTTGCAAAAAACTCCGCATAAAGGTATGTTTGGAAAAATCTTACTCGACTGACTCTGCCAGAACATTATCTAACATTAGTGTGATGAAAGCAAGCCATCGTGTGAATATTGCGTTCATACCAATAGAACTTGCATATACCCCAGCAATGGGCCAGCAAAACCACATAATGAGATGGAGTTAAGTTCCAAATACTTTTCAATAGGCGATATGCTTCATCTGCATTCGGATGAATTGCTACTCTTGGACTTTTTCCGCCACAAGAGCAGTCATTCTCTTGCTCAAGGTAACTTTGATGTATTGAGCATGTGGCAAAACGTCGGTTCCTACTCTGTACAGGTTTCTCCTGCCGTGTTCCAATCAATATTGGCAGTTTCTCAGATACAGTACAGCATTGTTACGCATGGAGGACATATAGAAGCTTCGGATCGTGAGGAAGCAAGGAAATATTTCGCTCGTGGTGTCGAACTGCATCGCCAAGATGTAATGGGTCTCTCACATAGCGTGTCTCCCGAGTCAGTGGTTTTATCTTCAGCATTACTATCGTTTTATTCCATGATGGATGTTGGCCATATGCCCATCCTTGCAGACGAGCCGGGAAAGATGGATATACTCGGTTTATTAAGAGGAACAGTTACACTTCTTCAATACTATGAAAAGCATCATAAATTAGAGGAGTCCTTTATTGGTCCTCTTGTTCTTGGCCCGTCTGGTAAGGAAAAAGATCCCCCAATACAAGGAAATGAATATATGTCTATTTTGGAAAACGAAATAGACGATTGGAATGTCTTGAGCGGCATTTCGGATGCTGAAGCCGAATGTTATCACGATACTGTGAATAGATACAAGTTTTTTCATTCTTTTGCCATGCGTAATAATATGCCTTTGGCTATTACTGCTGTTTTCAATATCTTGCCGCAGGAGTTTACCAACTATTGTCGAATGCGGCAACCTTTGGCAATAGTGATACTGAACTATCAAATTGCCATATTTCTCAGATATTTGAGCGGTAGTGGTATCACAGGAGCACTGTACATTTCCTGGCGAGATCTCTTCATCGGTAGCTATGTTTGTTTACCACCAGACCTCCACAGGATTAACGACATGTTCTTGGACATTATAAAAGGCAGCGTGCCGTCTCCCGTGGGTGATTTTGCATTAGATTTAAGGCTGGTCAAGAACTGAACGTAAAGATCATATGAGGGTGACGAGCACTGTGAAATCACATGTATCTCTTCCATGTGGCTTAGCATCTTTTTCAGCTTGCCGTATCTCTTTTCCGCCGCTACATTAAAGATTTTGCTCTTTGATTCAATATAACATCGTTAATAGGTTAATAATATCCATAAGTCTTGACTTCAATGAAACAATATTTATTTTTTGCCCGTCGTCGTACTGCGTTCCTTTGGAGGTTGTCTTTGGGCCTATCATCTTTTTAATCGCGCAAGCTACTTCCCTAGCATGGGTAGGCCGCGCAATTCATGCACAAGCTGCAGGAAACTTCATATAAAGGTAAGAAGATTCAGAACTGCGGAAAGCGATGCCGGAGAATTTGAACTTACCTATTGCAGTGTGACGAAGCCAAACCATGTTGCGAGTATTGTAACAGCACTGGTCGCTACTGCGACTATACAGGATCAAACACCGGTGAAATACCGTTTTCGTCACCTTCGAAGCCAGTCTCTCAACTAGCTATTTGTACTGTCAATATGGAGGTTGATATGGAGCTCATCTGCTTCTTCCGTGAGAAAGTCACGCCAAAGTTATCATTCAATTCTGCATCTCTGCGCATGTGGCAGAACGAAGCCATATCTTACGCATTAAACCGCTCGAATGCGGTATTGTTTTCCCTGTTAGCAGCGGCCGATGTTCATTTTGCGCAACATACTGGAACCAATGGCTCGCCCCAGAAATACATCCACAGGGCCCTGGAATACCACCGCAAAGAGCTAAGCCTTGGATCTGAGAAAGACCAAGAGTCATTGGTACTTGCATCCCTGTTACTGTCGTCATATTTCGTGGTGACAGCTGGTTCGGAGATACCTCTGCTTGCCGATGCCCCAAACAAACTGGATTTTCTGAACCTAGTAAGAGGAAGCATGAGTTTAATAGAACAGTGTCAACAGGCAGACGGAGGGTGCCACCGCATTGTACAGTCCATGATAGTAGCACTACCTGACCATATTCTAGACGCCCGTTTGAACTTTCTACTGCAACAATTGGCTGTCGAAGTCAAGTTGTGGCTTGACGCAGATCTCGTTCATGAACAGGAAGCCGAATGCTATTTCAACACTATAAAAAGTCTGCAATATGCTCACGCATGTTCACTACACTTCAGCTCTCCCATGCTTTTTGTGGCGACCTTCCACCTCTTATCAATCGAGTATACTAATTACTGTCGGCTTCGACATCCTTTGGCGTTGCTTATTCTGGGCTACCAAGTTGTCTTATATGTCCGATACATTGAGATAATTGAGAAAGATTCAAGGAGGAGTAAGGAATGGCTAGATTTGTTCATGCAGTCTTATTCTTATATTCCTGATCGGCTTCTTGGACTAGCCGAGAAACTAAAAGCCATTGCATATGGCGACACCGAGGATCCTGACGGACTTATAAAGCATTTTGAGGAAGCTGCATCTACGGTATACTTTTCTAGAAACAATTGGTGATGGATTCGATTTGTCCGTTGGCATTGGACTATTGATTTGGCGTATTTCTATGGGGAAAACCTAACATGTTCATTCAAACACTTGCAATGAATCGTTTTTCTTCCGAGTTTTGTTTTACAGAAGGCTGCTTCGAGTGACCGAATTTGGTTTTATTGTGAGAGATGGCCGTCAGCATCTACGTCATAACAGAATTCTGGCTTTTAACGGATGAGGAAAATCAGCGGCACTAGTTTATTTAGGTAGAATGAACCTGACGGTGATGTTGCTGCAGAAATAAGCTACTTCTTTTGTCCGTCATGGTTATTTTTCTGTTTGAACAGTAGTTCATCGACTATACGTGCTGTTAATGCTACGGTAGAATTACGAGAATGACCAGGTTTTCACTAACAACAGAGGCTTCCAGCACGAACAGTTTTAATAATGTGTAAATAAACAGTAAGGCGGAATTTAGGCGAATAAAACTGTAACGACGTATATTTATTTCTGAAAGGTTACTCATTTGCGGTGCGACCAAATCGATGCCCCAAAAGTGATCCTCTTCTGGATGATAAACCCACAAGATGTTTCCGCAACTAAACACTTCAGTTGGTGCAACGAAACAATTTCTGAAACAGATATACTTGGCCAAATACCTGACGACTCTCTTATCATGTGTACGCAATACAGAAGGGTAGTTCGATATACGGGAGGTGGCTGCAAAAAAGGGGTTTGTGATAGGCTGGAAAGAACTGAGAAGAACTGTCCAAAGGCATCGCTTTTTTTTATTCACTTTTGTTCTGAATTTAAACAGATTGATCTACCACCTAAGACGGTGAAAGCGCAACGTCCAGGTCACTCTGAATTCTGCCACGGATATACATAATCTACAGCACCAATACAGATTGCTACTGAGGGTGAGAATTATATGGATATGTATATAATATGGTCTATTCAATTCTGAAAAAGCTCTTTTAGGGTTATCTCTGCTATTTTTCAAATAACATATATGAGTATTTCGGCAACTTGACAAGGGTTACACTACTCTATATAGCCATAATATAATTGCATGACAAGTGTATTTCCAAAGAACGAGCTGTTTTTCGTCTATAAATAGGCTGCCCTAAGAATAGAAACAAGTTGTAATTCTATGCAATTCCTGAGTCATGGTGTCAACTGCTGAAGTACCCCATTCAGAAAAACCACTCCTCAAATGAGACCACACTTCAAAGTTCTGGCAACGGCTCAGGTACCCTATTCAGAAAATCCACGCCACAAATGAAACAACAAGTCCAACATTCCTGGAAACATTAGACACATATTGCTGGACTAGTCATTTTGCAAAAGATAAAAATCTGTCAGTTTTTGGAGTCACGCTGAAATATTCATAATTAGACCAAAAAAACTATCACAAAGTTCTTCTCTAAGAAAAGATTATGTGCTATGAATACGTAACCAGAACTATGTACAGTGGGGGAGGTTGCAAAATAGGAGCATGTGATCAGGTTGACCATACTCCAGCTCCTTGCAGGTACAAGCCGGCCGCGGGCATTCAACACTGTCCGCATTATAAAAAAATATACGCAGGTGCTACGAGAAGAAAGGGACCGCGCAGTGGGCATAATCATGGCATCTAGACAGCTGATTTCAAGGGTGCCCGATACCGGGTTCCAGCAATCCGCGACAAGTGATTTTTCTGGAAAAAATTGTTAGAAGCCGTGACTATCTTCTACATGAATTGTTAATCCCATAAGCTTACATAATGCTAAAATACTTCTATAAATTAAAGATTTTGGAAAAGTCTGCTGTTTCATTCCTAATCATCATACTCTACAGAGGTGTGCAAACCTGACACTGCAGATCCGTTTAATCTCCCTTTGTTACCAACTAAATTCAAACTATTGATATGAGTTCCAATCATTTAAATCAGATCTTATTCAGATAAAGTTTATTCCGGTGAGCTTTGTTATCATTGGTATAGTTGCCACTGTAGCATTTTGCTGACATTGAGGATCTGATGATACACCCTCCGTGCGGCTCAAGTGGCTTCTGAAACATCTCAATCTGTACTGGCAAGGCGGTTTATTCTAGCGTATTGTAGCTATTTCGCACAAAAAAAAATCCGACTGCATAGATAAAACGTAACAGCACTTACGAGACAATTTCAGGAAAAGCAGGTGATGGAGGAGTTGGCATTCGTAGCGATGGAGATCTTTATCAGGGGAGCCACACGAACCACAAAACGAAAATAAAAAGCGGCCATCCGCAGAAATCGGCAACAAAGTATTTCTCAATCGAACCAGATCAAGTACTTCAGCTCATTAACATTCGAGGCTGTCGGGGAACGTTTCACCAAAACCGATACAAATCTGCGTACTTGATGTGCAACGTATACTGGGTGATATATCAATATACTGGAGGCGGCTGCCGTAGAGGGCAATGCGACAAATTGGAAAGGATTGAAAACCGTTGTGCAGACGTACCTTTTGGAGTAATAGATGCATGCCCGTATTACAGAGAGACTAAACAGGGCTATTACCAGCTACTTGGTCCTCGTCCTGACCACGATCACGGAAGAAGATGATAGGTTTTGAGTACTTGTTTTAGGTCGGAAATGAAATGGTTAATAATGTATTGGCTCAGATCTCTGGCTATTCAGCGGAATACAGCAGCATCGCTTTGAGCTGACAGAGTCTTTGTCCGTCCTAGATGTTAAAATACAGAATAATCTCTACTGTTGAGTACATTAAAAAGATTACGTAGCTATTAAGAGATTCGCTAACATACTATTCCACTAAGATTACCAATTTTCCTATAAGCGAATTCTGAAGGAGAATGTTTTCAATCATGCACCTGAAGTTAAAGCAGCACTATACGTAATGATAAGATGAGATCAGTGCGGCGTGGCAATAGGGTTAAGTCTACCGTATTGAATATATTCTATACAATAAAGCATCTGAAATCTCATATTTAAAACCTCATACATAACACGTAGCAGCACTTACGAGACAATTTCAGGAAAAGCAGGTGATGAAGGAGTTGGCATTCGTAGCGATGGGGATCTTTATCAGGGGAGCCACACGAACCACACAACGAAAATAAAAAGCGGTCATCCGCAGAAATCGGCCAGTAAAAAAAGTACTTTTCCTTCAATCGAACCAGATCAAGTACTTCATCTCATTAACATCCGAGGCTGTCGGAGAACTTTTCACCAAAACCGATACAAATCTGCTACTTCATGTGCAACGAGTACTGGGTGGTATATCAATATACTGGAGGCGGCTGCAGGAAAGGGAAATGCGACAAAAGGGAAAGCGTTCAACAACCTTGTGCAGACGTACCTTCTGGAGGAGTGCAAGCTTGTCAGTATTACAGAAAGATTCCCATGGGATATAAGCAGCTACTTGGTCCTCGTCCTGACCACAGACACAGAACAAGATGACAGGTTTTGAGTACTTGTCTTAGGTCAGAAATGAAATATTTAATAGTGAATTGCATCAGATTTCTGGCTCAGCAGAATACGGTAGCGTCGCTTTGAGCTGACAGAGTCTTTGTCCGTCCTAGATGTTAAAATACAGAATAATCTCTACTATTGAGTACATTAAAAAGATTGCGTAGCTATTACGAGATTCGCTAACATACTATTCCACTAAGATTACCAATTTTCCTATGAGCGAATTCTGAAGGAGAAAGTTTTCAATCATGCACCTGAAGTTAAAGCAGCACTATACGCAATGATAAGATCAGATCAGTGCGGCGTGGCAATAGGGTTAATCCTACCATATTGAATACATTCTGCACAATACAACATCTGAAATCTCAAATGTGAAACCTCGTATATAATTTTTAGCAGCAATCGCAAGAAACGTTTAGGAAAAGCAAGTAATGGAAGACTTTCCGGAACGATGGAAATGCTATCGAAGAGCCACACGAACCACACTGCAGACACACGCAGAAATCGAGCGCAAAAACTTCTTCCATTTAACCAAACCAGACCAAATACATAAGTCCATCATCATTCGAGGCCACCGCAGAACTTTTCACAGAAACAGATACAAATCTGCCTACTTCATGTGCCACGAATATTGGCTGGTATATCAATATTTTGGAGGCGGCTGCAGCCAATGGAGGTGCGACAGGCTTGATAGAAGAATTCAAACTGCTTGTCCACACATGCCGTTTAGTGGAGTAAGTGCATGTCCGTATTACCAAACGCTTAAGGAATTTAAGGCGCAAATTGGCCCTTGTCCTATCCACCGTCACAGAAGAGGACAATAGCTTTATATACACTTACATATCAGAAGGTAAATTGGCAATTGCGAATTAGCCCAGAATTTCTGCTATTCACCAGAAACAATTTATAGATTGAGCTGATCTTATTTCGTTCTAGATGTCAAAATACTGACCAATCTCTGAAGCTGAGTACATTGCACGGATTAAATTGCCTTTAAGAGCGTCATTCAGATAGCATTCTACCCAGATTAATGAGTTTGCTATGAACAAATTCTGAAGGATAAAAGCTTTAATCATGCACAAAAAGTCAATGCCGCACGATACCTAATGATAAAATGAAATCAGAGCGACTTGGTAATTGGTAGTAGCATGTCTACGGTATATCAAGTGAGACGTCTCATGTTGAGCGGAGCCGCAAGACGTCAACCCTCATGTGCAGTACCACATCCCCAAAATTTGCCAGGTGAGTCACAGGAAGAGACCACCTGAATTACACTTGTCACTTAGAATCCATGTATAAATGTGCGCATTTTTACCATTTTGCTTTGAGATCCAAAGTTCACCACATATATTTCAGCAATGTGCACGGAGACTAAATATACGATCCAATATGTTGGGTTCGGTTGCCTAAGAGGAGAATGTGACGAAACCTATACTGAAGCTAACCGATGTCCAAAGGGCCCTTTCCATAGCATTCGCCGATGCAGAAACTATTCACAGGTCGACGGTGGAAAAAAAATTAAACCGGGTCCATGTGACAAACATAAACACATTAAACTCGAGTACAATTAATTAGCAGAGAGAAGCAGCAGGGAGAATTTAAGTAGGAGAAGCCTTGAGATCAAGATGACTTCGCTAGCTTTACATTACATCTATCTTAATGCTGTATAATACATAGTGAAAGCGAAATTTGAGTGTAAACTTTCTTTTCTTTTTCTTCGGCAAAGTTGCAGCTATTTCTGCACATTGGACACATAGGAGTTACGTGCCAACTTATAGCTCACAGCTCGAGGCTTTGACAACAATATATCTCTATATACATACATTACGAATACAGAAAGATTCAATCCACAAAGTTTGACCTCTCACGAGAACAGAGGGCTTAATCAAGTTTGTGGTGAGCCGCACAGCGGCGAATACCAGATTGGGAAGAACCACACGAAGTGCCACAAATCGCCAATATTTGAAAATTTGAAACCACATTATGAGTGGCTCCTGCATTTCCTTGATGGAACCAAATGACTAATTTTCGCTTCCCACTATTTGTTCTTCATAAGGTCTTACAGTCGCTCGGTAACGATCAAAGTTCTACTATACTGCAACTCGAAGATGTGTATTGAATACGTACAGCAAGCCCGATTTAGTGCACAAATTTGCCAGGTACAAAATTGTGCAGATCCCCAAAGTACATTTAAACCTTGCAAATCTAAACCTTCAGCGGGCCCTAGGCACTGCAAAAACTATGAAAGCTTTGCTATTGGGCAACAACTGAAAAGCGGGGCTTGCAGTCGTCACAGGAAGTGATTATTAGGCCCTTGTCGATGAAGCATTGCAAAGCTTGGGGTTGTGCACATGCCTTAGTAGGGCAAATAACAGGTGTCAGCATTTAATGCTTGTTTATGGGTGTGTGCGTAGATTTTATCCGCGGTGTGTGCGCGATTCATTTAAGTATATATTAAGAAAAGATATTATTACACGATTCTCATAGAGTAATCGAAAATACATTATATCTGATAATGTACGTATGATATACGTATCATCGTTGTTTCACAATCTCCATATAAATTTGTGACAGATACAAAATGATTCAGGACTGGAGGGTCTGACGTCTCACGAGAATAAAAGAAGTCCCATGATAGCTCCAGGCTAAGTAAAGAAATGCCGTGCTGAATACCAGATTGGGAAGAACCACACGAAGTGTCACAAATCGCCAATATTTGAAATGTTGAAACCACATGATGAGTGGTTCTTGCATTTCCATTGATAGAACAAAATGACTAATTTTTACCTTAGATTTCCTGGTTCTTCGTAATATTCTACAGTCGTTCGGTAACGATCAAAGTTCTATTATACTGCAGCTCGACCATGTGCATTGAATACGTAACCCCTGCCGGATATACTGCGCGGATTTGCGATATACATTTTTGTTTGTACGATATACGTAGCTTTAGGACTTGTGAATATCAACCTTCAACGGGTCCTTGGGGCTGCGAATACTACACGAAGGTTTTCCGTAGGGGAGAGCTGAGGGATGGTCTATGCCCGTTTCACAGGAGGTGATTAGTAAACACACAGCTATAACCATTGCAGCGCTCAAGACTGGCTATGCTGATGATGTTATGTTAGGGAAAGGAAAGTAATAGGTGTCAGCGTTTGATGTTCGTTCATGGGTGTACGGATTGTTTTCGCAGGTCTGTGCAAGTCATTTAAATACATAATATGAAAAATATTGGTGAACGATTCTTATAGAGCAATCAAAAATACATTACATTGAACTATATAAATATCATAGTTGCTTCAGCAATACCTGTAAAGAGAATAGCCGTTCACCGGACTTCGATAAACTACAATATATATTAGTCGGCTCACCTAGGAGTAATCATCAGAAACCCCATTACTAGATTGAGATTCAGGTAGTGGGACGATTTCAAAGCTAGCATTATCCAGTGGAAGACAAGTCTTAGTCTAAAACTATGGTCGACACAAAAAATTCAATTCAGGAAGGTCTCACGAGCATAAAGAAGCCCCATGATAACTTGAGGCTAAATCAAGTTATTGGTGAGCCGCACAGGTGTGAATACCAGATTGGGAAGAACCACCCGAAGTGCCACAAATCGCAATATTTGAAATGGCGATACCACATGATGAATGGCTCCAGTACCTCATTTGACGGAATAAAATGGCTAATTGCCTTGCACTTCCTGATTCTTCATAAGGTCTTACAGTCTTTCGCTAACGATCAAAGTTCTATTATACTGCAGCTCGACCATGTGCATTGAATACATAACGCCTACCCGATTTACTGCACAGGTTTGCAAGATAAATTTTTGTTTGTATGATTCACGTAGCTTTGAAACTTGTCGATATCGACCTGGAATGGATCCTTCGGGCTGCGAATTCTACAAGAAGGTTTTCGAACCGGAACAGCTAAAGGATGGCCTATGCCCCATTCACAAGAGGTGATGAGTAAACACTCAGTTATAAATTTCGCAGAGTGGTTGTGCTGATGTTATATTAGGGAACGTAACAGGTGTTAGCGTTTGATGCTTATTCATGGGATGGGTTGTTTTCGTACTTGGTGTCTGTGCAGTTCATTCAAATATATATTATGAAAATATTGGTGAATGGTTCTCCTAGAGCAATCGAAAATGATTTACATCTAACTATATACGTATCGTAGTGGTTTCAAAAATACCTTAGAATAATCGTTTGCTATTGATAAACTATCGGTTGGCCGATAACTTGGCAGCATGATCAGGAAGACGTCACAAGTTGGTTCAGCTTCAGTGACAGAACACTTAAAAAGCTGGCAGTGTCCAGTTGACGTTAGACCTCTCGGTCTAAATGATGGCCGACACAAAATGATTCAGAGCTGGAAGGCCTGAAGCCTCACGAGAATAGAAATGGCACGCGCCACGCGCCGCACAACAACGAATACCAGATTGGGAAGAACCACACCAGTGCGCAAATCGCCACTATTTGGAATGGGGAAACCACATGATAAGTAGCCCAAGTATATATCTCGATGGAAAAGATTGATCAATCTCAGCTTCCCACTATTTTGTTCTCCATAAGCTGCTACTGTCCCTAGGCAACGATCAAAGTTCTACTGCAACTCTATCTCAATCATGTGTATTGAATACGTAACGCATTCCCGATATACAGCACAGATTTGCCAGCAATGTGGTTGTATGATCGATACGCGCAACTTTAGATTTTGTATAGCTAAACCTAAAGCGGGTCCTAGGCAGTGCAGACACTATGAAATCATGTTCCTTGGGTCGCAACCGAGAAATGGTGCCTGCCACGTTCACAAAAAGTGATTAGTAGTCACTCACCTATGAACATTGCAAAACTTGAGAGCGTTTCGTTGATGTTAACTTAGCGCAAATAACAGGTGTTACTATTTGATGCTTGTTCATTGGCGTATGGGTTGTTTTCGTGCAAGTGTCCACCCAATCCATTTTGAAACGCATGCAACGAAATATTTTGTTTTACGATTCTAATAGAGTAATCGAAAATAGTTTATCTGATTACCTACGTATTGATGTTCTTTCAGAAAACTAGATACAAAATTGATTTAGTACATGAAGGTCTGATGCCTAATAAGAATGAGAAGTAATGTCAAAATGACTTTAGGCTGAATCGAGAAATTGGCACGCCGCACGAAAGCAATTACTAGATTGGGAAGAACCACACCAGTGCCGCAAATCGCCATTATTTGGAATGGGGAAACCACATGATGAGTGGCTCCTGCTTTTCTCTGAATAGAACAAAATGACTAATTGCCGCCTCCCACCTTTTGATCCTTCATACGATCCGATAACCTTTGCGTAACTCTCAAAATTCTTCTACACTGCAGCTCAATCATGTGTAAGGAATATCTCTGGCAAGTCCGATTTGGTGCAGAAATTTGCTGTAAAAATAAGTGTATAGAGATCGAAAGTACATTCCACCCTTGCGAATTTGAACCTGCATCAGGCGTTAGGCATTGCAAATATTACAAAAAGGATATTTTTGGACGAAAGTGGCGGGACGGTGCTTGCAACCGTCACAAGAAGTGACTACAACGTCATCAACGACGAAGTATTGGAAAGCTCGCGGAGGTTGTGTTGAATTTTTTTTACGGTAGGCGACAGAGGTGGCATTTGATTTGTTTGTGGGTTATGGCTGGGCCATTTATGCCTGTGGTGGTTGATATATTGTAAAGAATTACATCGTTTCGCTTTTAAAGAGTATTTCCGGATATATCCCCCTATACAATCGTAGTATATTATGGTATTCTGTATTTTATTAAAGTACTGAACGACCCGCTCAGCTGATAAGCTCCAGATAACCCAAGTAATTCACCAAGCACACATAAAACAGGCTGCGGCATGTGATGCCACAATCTTAAGTATTTGCAGATCATAACCGCAAAAACGCGCAAAACAGGTGGTACCACCGCTATGGCCGAAGTGGAATATAATTACAAAATTTTTTCCTCTACTCCCTCATTCTTTGTAAATTCCCGCGAACTTCCCTAAGGATTCAGCCCACATTATAATTTAGCCATGTGTACGGAATTCAAGTGGATAATTCGGTATCATGCACCGGGATGTGCAAAGGCAAAATGCGAGGAGCACCAGAGTGAGTTTTTACCGTGCTCATACAAGCCGTCCTCCGGCCCTCGACGCTGTCAGCACTACCAGGCAAAAGAAGCCGGGCAAAAGCTTCGATTGGGCCAATGCGGTCGTCATAAAAACTGACGTACAAATCCGTGAAGAGTGCTATCATGTTTGGTCAGAAAGGGCTAGTGCTATTTTAGAGCCGACTAATTGGAATTCGGCGTTGATCGCCTATTTATACGAATGGTTTGTTAACGTAACCTCTATAGGCTCTATAGCAGTAACTATATTTTTTACTGTATTTCATTCTAATATATTCTGTGAAATAGAACTTATCTGCTTAGATACTTATTCTTGTTTTGCCAGAGGGATTTTTGACTGCTCGAAAATTTCATACCTAAAAGTAAACATACAAAAGTGGATTGGGGTTGTGTGAATTTCTTTTTTTTTCTCAAATCCACAATACGGATACACACTCTGGATGGCATTTAATAACTCTAACGTGGAATCATACTACGAGTGAATCTATTTTTTCAAATTTATGTTGATACACAAAAGTTTCCAAGGTGAAGAAAATCAGCTTTACAATAAACTCTATATACTTATTGAAAATTCACGGTAACGTTCCTGAAACAAGATGAGGAGCCGCACTAACAACCCCACCAAAGGAGAATGCCACAAATTGCAAACCGCAAACCGCGATATGGAAGTGAGACGCCCCAAACAAAGTGCCACCTGAGAAGAATGTATGACTAATTATCGCCATCCGAATAAATCCGCAAAATTTTGCACAAGCACAACTCCAGCGTACTAACCTCAACCATGTGTACGGAATACAGGATGAGACTCCAATTTGTTGGATTCGGCTGCGGAAGAGGAAATTGTGAGGAAATCGAAAAAAATTATAAATGGTGTCCACAGAGACCTGCACGTGGTCCTCAATACTGCAAGCTCTTCGAAAGCGTTAATTATGGACCAAAAGTTACGCCGGGTCCGTGCAGCCGTCACAAGAAGCAACTGATGCCGTGAAGCTTGGGCCAACGTGTAACCTACAAATCGCGCATGTATCTTTTTAAGATAGTACTAACTTCTTACTATCTCTTTATAAGAATATGAAGTGTGTCAAGGAATAGAGTCCGTATAGTAGTAATTCAAATTTTCGGATATAAAGCGTTATCTTTTCCTGCATTTTTTGTGCCTACGAGCGCCGATTGCAAAAACAAAACGCTCAAGTGCGCCTATCTCAAATATAGAATAACTATTCATTTATACAGCATTTGGGCTCACATACGGGTAATCGCGTATTTGGTTTTGCTGCTTTAATGTACAGTCACTAACAATAGCAGAAAGTTAGTTACAAAATGTCACAGGCACTTGCAAAATGGGAACCACAGAACGCCAAAGAACATAAATCAGATAAATAAAGAGCTGGTTCAAATAGCAAACGGCTACAGAATTCCGAACTGTATCTTACTGTAAATCGGTGAAACGTTTAATATATTGGCGGCCCATGTAAACTACGAAGAAATGCTCTAACACACAGAGAATCAGAACCTTGCTGCGCGATGCTCAGTCAGGCGGAACCGTTTGTCGTCTTGGTAAATGAAAACGGACTCCCACAGAACCAAGGGTTTGTAACCGAATAGTAAACATAGCTCAGAAGTGATACTAGTGATACGGCGAGCTCATTGTTTACGTTTATGTGTGCAAAATTTTACCAATCAAAAAGGATGTGAGTGGTAACTAATGACGGGGCGGAACTCCCGCAAGAACCGTGCACTTATGTATATATGACTGCCATTCATCTTGGATCTATTTTTCTCAATTTTATCAGAAATTCTCCTGGAATTTAGCTTAGAGTATTTGAATTTCACTTAGAGTTGCTTTAGGGTGTCAACACATGCTGTCAGAGCGGACTCTTCATCTTTAATTCTTCCAAACTGTTTTCGCTTGCGACACTAAATAGTCACAAGCATCTATGCGGCTTCCAAGCCACACATATTAAGGGGTTTCCATTCCCGAAAGAGAGTAAGCAACATCGCAACCCCTGCAGATGAGAAATCAACCAAAGTACAGGTCAATAGCTTTGCGGCACTATTTAGTCATACTAGGAAAAATTAATGCTTGCTAATCCTATAAATCACCACAGCGCGCATCGTAAAGTTCCATCTTTCATCCCACTCTCGACATCTTTCTCCAGCTTTGTTTCCCACCATGTGTATAGAGTATAGAACACCAATCCAGTACGTGGGAGGCGGTTGTGACAGGTTCACATGCGATGAAACTCGAATGGTATATCGGGAGTGCCAATATAAGCCTCTTTGGGGTATTGAATATTGCCCTGAGTACAGACTGGTTCGTTTGCCTGCGAAGACCTATTCCGGTCCACGAAGGGACCACACTCATCCAAACTCTCATGGAGACGACTAGATGACGAATAGTTACATGTTGGGAACCGCAAGCCATCATTCAGTCTCTATTGTTGAGCACTACATGCTGCTCTCAGGGCAAACGGTACAGAATCCTGCTTGGATGATTTTGGGAATTTGCACCACTTATAAAAAATGTGTTACATAGGTGCGCGCTGGAGTTTGATTTCAGCTTTTTCAATGTGTGCCGGTATGGGAAATCTTGTTGAATTTTGAAGGTATATAGCAATTCTCATATAGGAAATATTAACTGTGATGTATATACCATTTGGATATAAATTTTTCGCCAAAACTACACCAAAAATTAAAAAAAATTACGTCTGATGTTTTGATTATGTCTTCTGTATGACAGATTTCGGACCTGACACGGGCCGTTATCTTCGTGGAGTAGGGAATGAATAATGCTTGTAACACAGTAAAAAAAGCTCTATGCTACAACCCAAGAGGCAAACCCATGTCGCGGCTTCTGAACAAGGACTAAAGAAATTAAAGTATCATGAGATTATGAGATTCCTTTTCCGAAATGGTGAATTTGCAAGGAGATCAGATTCAGAGTCCGATACTTAATGCGCATGCCAGCTTACTGGAACAAGACTCTAATGATGAAGTACACTAAAAAAAAACTCAAAAAATATCTTCTACAGTCACGATAAGACCCCTGGTGTGAATTCTTAGTTCGTTTGGATTGGCAAAAGTTCCCAGTGAAGGGCCCGGATTTGTCGTACATCGAATTACTGCAGAAGAATTTTTGTCGATGCGAAACAGATAAACTTCTAATTTACACCACACAATGGAAGAAATACAACAGATCAGCAAGCTGGTCGATGATCTAGATTCGACAATAAGCGATTTGAAACGATCCATAACCCCCTTTGTACAGCATAATGTCTCGGAGCAAGCTTTAGAATGTGAAAGCTCAACAGAGGCTGCCCAACTCTTCACGTTATTTGCATATGCCATCGACAGCAGCATATTTGGTAAGTTTTCGATTAATGTAGCGGTACTAGTACCATTCTAATATATAGCCTATTTAAAATCCATGGGGATAGATACTGCAAATCATCCTATAATGAAAGAGTTGGACAGGATCAAGGCTTATATGAGTAAAGTCAAACATAAAGAGGAGCAATCTGTGGATGAACAGAAGAAGAGTGCAGTTGATAAAGATGTGGCTTCAAGATTCATTCGATCTTCATTAGGTGTTCCTAAGGACACTGTGGCTGGAGATGCTGATAATAGTAAGGCAACCAATACTGCGAGACAAACCTCATCGGCTTCAGTGAAGAAAAGGAAGAACGACAACAGTGCCGCGAGTTCGTCCAACAAGAAGAAACCAAAGAAGGCCAAGAATAACAAGCGCAAGCCGTAATATACTCTAATTATTTATATTAATAACTTGTAATGCATTGGTGATTGTAGATTGCTGGTTCTCGGGTCCCGTGACTACTCCACTCAATCCCACGTTTATCCTCGGCCGTATTCAACCCATATCGCCAACCGAACCATCAGCATGTTTGAGGGCGTTACGGGCTTCCTCAAACGCCACAGGCGAAAAATATTCATTCTAACTGGACTTGGAGCCAGTTTATATTTCGTGACTGATTATCTCCGATATAAATTGGTCGAACTTCAAGATAGAATAGCCACGGAGAGAGCTGCAAAGGAGAAGTAAGTGTTTCGCGTTCCAGGCGATATGGAGATTCCCTACTACATTATTTGAATCAATACTCACCTATAGTCTTAAACGGCGCTTTGAGCAGAATCAGGAAGATGCCACTTTTACAATCATGGCTTTGCTGCCCAGTTTGTCTTCACAGATAATGGAATCTTATCAGGTCGAGAAAATCACACACGAATTACAAGCCATTCGTCTGGAGAAGAAAAAGGCAAAAGGATCCTCTAGTGATGCTGCCAGCGAGTTGTCGGTTAATTTGGGGTCCAGCCAGCCATCAGACTCTTTAGCTAACAGTGTAACTTCATCTGCTCCGGCTGAATCTTCACAGTCCAAATTGAGCAAAACTCAGTTGTGGAAAGAACTCAAAATACAGTCGCTTACTAGGGCAATTGTGCTTGTGTATTGTTCGGCGCTTCTTGTTTTCTTTACTCGGTTACAGCTGAATATTTTGGGCCGCAAGAACTACGTTCTGTCTGTGATTCAGCTCGCGGATAAGAAAAACAAATCAGAAGGTGAAGATGAGAATGAGACGGAAATTTTGGATGAAGGAGATCTGGCGAACATGGCCATTGAGGAGCAGGAAATGATGATAAATAGGATGTACCTTACCTTCAGCTGGTGGCTCCTTAACAAGGGATGGGTGACTATATCTCAGCGAGTGGAAGAAGCGGTGACTAGCGTGTTTGGAGAAGTCAATCCTCGTACAGATCTAACGTTGCAGGAGTTTTCAGATATGCTTGGAAGGGTACAGTTTGACGTCGATCATCCTGCAAATTCTTTGGAGCCTTCCAACTTCCTCACAAACCTACTACCTCCAACTGAACTAGAATCATATGTTCTTGCTCAAGCGCCTTCGAGTAATGATGATCTGCCATTATTGGAGGAAATAGCACCGCCACTGAGAAGTCTACTTGATGAAACCGCAGACTTTATAGAATCGCCCAATGCTGTGAATGTGATCCAGAAAATGGTGCATGCTGGTCTTAGTGTGTTCGTCAGCAAGATATCTGCCTCTTATCCTGCGCCACCATTAGCCGAATCATCTGCTAGTGTTTTAGCAGCAGCTCAAAATTCAAACCCCGCAGCGGTAGCTGTTACTGCCCCGGGCGCTTCTATAAAGCTTGCATCCATATCTGCATCGGCCAGCAAACAGGCACACGCTTTGGCATCTGGTTCTCCTCTGCAACCCAATGAGTACATCTATGCGATGATTAACGTACCAGAATTGGACGGCTTTTCTGCTCTGGTGTATTCGAATTTCGACTGGTCCTCTATTCAGGGTCAGTAGGTAATGACATGTATAATGCATACTTCTTGCTTGGCAAACATTCAAGGTGTGTATATGATATAGTATGTGGTTAACTGGCTATGTGAATTTGGAGCTGGACGGTCAGTTGTTCAATGCAGGTTTAAAGTGCAAAAGCCCATAGTAAAGTTAATACAATTATTATTCTAATTTATGCTTAAATTGTCCCATATACGTCGTCTGTATCCAAAGGGGTGGTTTATCGTTTATCTTGGCAGAATGCTCGGCTGAGCTTAAACTTGGTCCTGCGAGTTTAAATTTGTTAACTGAAAAATATTTTTTTGGCCAACGACACTTCTACAATGAGCTTAGACAGCATGGAAAAGTTCAAAATACTTGTCCAAAACGCAAAGTCTCAAGCTAGAAAAGGCGCTTATTCTCTTAAATCGGGAAGTATATTGACTACGCCGGCTGCACTAACAACAACGTCGCGAGGCATAATACCGCATATGACCCCAGATCATGTTCAACACCTGCATAATAATGAGAGCATAGCAGCAGTGGCTTTCCCTGCGGAAGATTTTCTTGATAAACTGCCTCAGAAAGACCTCATCCAGTTTCTGAAATATGGCGAAACCAGTGCGGCAGGCCGAAAAATAGTGCATTTATTAGCACTTCCATCCGGAGTACCCACAGTTCTGTCTACTCGTCGATCTGTGCCCGTTCCCTCTCCTAAACCAAATCTCAAGGATTCCATAAACATAATGACTTCGGAAGGGTTCAGATATATGCCTATGGACATATATTACGAGGTTGCCGCTAAATTCGGTGCTGACCTAGTAATTACTCCTGTTGATGTACCGAATCTCAGCCCCGGAGGTACTCCAGGTAACAACAGAACTAGAAGCATGATCCAGAGGTCAAGCATGTGGCTGGAAGACTTGATAAAGGCAAAGAAACATTATGGACTGGACAGCGACTTGATTGGATCGGTGCTGCCTTCTCTGAGTCCCGATGAGCAGAAGGAGCATCTTGAATTGTTGAACCAAAATAGAAATAATATTACCGGAGTGGCATTCTATAGCAAGCGGAGCGCTGGAAGACTGAGTGAGAAACTAAGGAGATCAAATGAGCAAATTTTGGTTGAACAGGCACCGGAGCCGGATACAATTCCCGATGTGGAAGAATTCATTCAATCAGTCAACGATCCCACATTGCTACGCGTTTTTGCAACTGGTGTGAAATCACCGCAGGAAGTATTAGAGCTTATTGATCAAGGAATTGACGTGATATACGCAGACTATGTGAACGACTTCTCGAATGCAGGGATCGCCTTGGACTTGCAATTTCCCGTCACAGATACGGCTACTGAGAAGATTTTCGTCAACCTGTGGGATACTGAGTATAACAGTAGTATGACCGCTCTAGGAAGCGTCAACAGCACGAAATATGGCGACATGTACAAACGAGCTTATGTGCATCATCTCCTGCAGGCACACGAGATGACTGCTTGGGTAGTACTACAATTGCATAATACGGAAGTGAATAGCCGTTTCTTGCAAGGAATACAGGCTTCGATATCTCGCGGAACTTTTGAAGAGGATAAGAGGCGCTTCTTGCAAATATACGGGCATTCGATACCAGATCTGAACACGGCCGCACCCAAAGGTACACTGCCAAAAGCACGAGGATACATGGTTTCTTACGAAAAGGAAAAGCTCGTTACTAGTCAAGGAATATCTTCAAGGCTGAATGACCCTGCATATAGAAAACTCGGTGCCGAGTGATGTAATTGTAGTAGAACTGCATTTTCCCAGCTTTGGGTGTAAATATATCATTAGTTCTTGTATTTTTGCAAAGCATCATCACATCAGAACGCAGCAATGGTCAAACTTGTTTCATCGGATGGCGTCACTTACGATGTTGGTAAGTAATAATCGACTACATAAGGTTGTTTATTGCAGCTGGGTCTGCTGGTATTTGACCTAACGTTGTAGAGCCCAAGGTGGCTGAGAAGAGTATCCTGATCAAGAACATGATGGAAGGTAAGGCGCAAATGCAGTTCTCTTTATGCGTGCCTGTCTATTAGGGCAGTTCTAGCCTATGACAGAATCAGCATAAGCTGTGTAGGGCTTGCTAACGTCAGACATTGGTGATAGCGTTGCGGAAATTCCGGTTCCTAACGTAAGTAGTCAGGATTTATGGAGAAAGTTCTGCATGGATTGACATCTAACGCGCTAGGTGACATCGAATGTATTACGAAAAGTGCTGGATTACTGTGAATACCACAAGAACGAGACATATGTGCCTTCAGACGAGGCCAGCGACCGTGGAAAGAAGTCGACAGATATCAGCGAATGGGACCAGAAATTTCTTCAAGTGGACCAGGAAATGCTGTTTGAGATCATTCTGGTACGTATATTACATTTCTGATGCGTCAAATAGGCCATTACTGACTGTTACAGACTGCGAATTATTTGGATATAAAGCCGTTGCTCGACGTTGGCTGCAAGACGGTTGCCAACATGATCAAAGGCAAGAGCCCGGAGGAAATTCGAAAGACATTCAACATACAGAATGATTTCACTCCGGAAGAGGAGGCCCAAATCCGCCGAGAAAACGAGTGGGCCGAAGATCGTTGATTTCAAGTAGAGTTCATAATTTATTATATGTTGGTGTACCACCACCTTTCTCCAGTGTGCCATATCCGGGGGGGGGGGGGGGGGGGGGGGGGGGGGGGGGGGGGGGGGGGGGGGGGGGGGG